>OZ005653.1:25017070-25552070 GCA_963930645.1 Salticus scenicus
AAAATTCTAAACTTGCTTTTAAATATAAAATTTTTATTTATTTATTTATTTACTGATTTAAAATTTTTAAATTCTTCCTGTTAACTAATTTATATTATTTCTTTATATACATCATTATTATTGATCATTATATTGTAAAAATGTATGGGTAAATTTTTTGTTTCTTATTTGTAAGGTAATAAAAAAATCTATGTCTGAATGTTAAAAATTTGCATTAACTTCCACTATAGAATGATAAGAATATTTTTATACTATTAATTTATGCATGAATTCATAAAAAAAAGAACGGTTTTAAGCCAATATGTTTTGGATATATTGTTAAACTATAATATTGCTAAAACGAGGGGGGGGGGGAATAATTATCAGGAGGCATTTTAAAAATACTCTTTTTTTTTTTTTTTTTTTTTTTTTTAATGTTATATATATATATATATAT
This sequence comes from Salticus scenicus, assembly GCA_963930645.1. Taxonomy (NCBI): domain Eukaryota; kingdom Metazoa; phylum Arthropoda; class Arachnida; order Araneae; family Salticidae; genus Salticus; species Salticus scenicus. Next base: position 25,017,507 of record OZ005653.1, read on the forward strand.
ATATATATATATATATATATATATATATAAACTATGTTATGTTTACTGTGCATCTTGTCAATGTAATTTAATAACATACATTAAATCATTTTTTCCTCACTATATTTATTTTTGGAATTGTTTGCTCATTTCTGATTTTTTTTTTTTTTTTTTTTTTTTTTAAGTGTAGTAAATTTATATATCTTTACTTTTTTATTTAGCTGGTGAAAATACAAATATCAAATAACACGAATGTCAATATTCTGATTTCTGATTTATGTACCTTCTAGAAAAATGCAGAATATTTTTCCCCCTTAAAATCATCTAAAAGAAGAAAAAAATCTCATATATTTTGACATAAAACAAATCTTCGAAATTATAGTCGTTAAGAATTTAAAAATAACACGTGCCAATTTTCCAACATCTCATGAAGAATTAAGAAAATGTTACGTAACAAAATATGCCAAAAGCTATTTCGAAAACTATGTTTGCATAGATGAACGGGCTTTTATTAATCTCATATATTAAGAAATCATTGTAATCTTTAACATAAAAAATAAGTTTTATTTTTCCGAAACTTATTTGCAAAAGTAGCACAATTACAAGTGGAAAAGTTTCATTAAAACGTGTAAAAAATCTAGATAAACTGACAGATTTTTGTTCGAAGAAAAATACCATCATGAAATGATTCTCAGATACACATTGCTTAATTATATATATATATATATATATATATATATAAATCATTTTTAGATTAGAACCATTAAGCCAAAATTCTCTAAATTATTTTGTAAAAATAAATATATATCCAAATAACAGGCGAGAGCCATCACGTATGAAATCTACTTATCCAAAATTGTAGTAGATCAATAGAAAATTAAAATGTAAACATGTTGATTGAGTTTTGTTATTAATATTTTCATTCCTAAATTATGTATGATACATGATATATAAAATTCGTTATTCTGGGAACTATGTTGCAGCGCAGACAGCACAGGTCTGAAAAATAAATAAATAAGTAAATCAGTTGCGTAAAATATTTTTGATAAACTTTATGGCCATCATGTTTTTTTTTTTTTTTTTTTTGTAATAATAGGAGATGGCATAAAAAAAAAAAAAAATAGTACTTTGAACAAAACATAGTCTTTCTGATAATTAAATTGTCGCTAGTTTAGTTGACGAAGGAATAATACCTAAATACACGAAATTTATTACATTTTTATTTATTTTTTACTCTACCTGAATCCGATTCCGACAACATAAATGTACCACATTTTCAATTTATCTTCATTTATATTAATTTTAAAATTATAAATATCATTAATCTTTTTTTTATTTATAAAATCATTTTCAATATTTTTTATTACCATTTCCCAACTATTGCAGATAATGGAAGTATTGCATTCGGTCAAAATTTCGATATTGAGTGTTACGCTATCAGACGTGATATTGACATCTCTTGCTTACTTTATTCTGCAGCTACTAATTCTTCTTTTAATGTATGATAGCTCGAGTGCCGAAGAACATGAATGACGTGTAAGCAGAAAATACATGGACTGCGAACTTGCTCTTCTAATCTAAATCCAACTGAGCATGCTTGAGGCACACTCGGGTGATGTATTGCAAGAGACTAATGCCTTTATTATGTTTTTGGAGGACTTGATGATTGCACATATTAATGAGTAGAGCATAATTTCACAATTCCTGTTAATAACCTCCTTATGAAAATGAAAAATAGATGATTGCATGTCTTAGCTCCTTGAACTCTCTACACATCGTATAAAATGTATCATTATTTTCAAAAAATACATTTTCGTCATTTATATGTTACCAGATAGCTTCTCGGAAGAATCTTTTTATACATATTTACATTGTTTTAAAGAATTAAGGATTTTAAACTTTTTTTTTAATTATTTGCGGTTTTTAAATATTGCGCCATATGACTATCTCACACGACTTTTTTTCCCTTTCTCTCTGAATGTTTTCAGTGTATTACAACGTAAACTATAATTACAAAAATGGGTCATTATTTGTGAAACCAATTGTTTTACGAACAAATATATAAATATATATATATATATAGAGAGAAAACAATTGACAGGAAAATATATAAAAATATAAGTTTTACTGATTAGAAAAACCAACAGGAGAATTACAAACCAATGCGCAAGATTGCAGCGAAAGGAAATGCAAAACTTTGATATAGTAATATATAAATGCAGAAATATATAAACGAATGAATGAAATTAAATGTAGAAATATATGTACACAAATGAATGTAATTATACCCCAAAAAACACTGAGATCTTCATCAGGGAGGCCTACACTGAGGGGCCTCCCTGATGAAGATCTCAGTGTTTTTTGGGGTATAATTACATTCATTTGTGTACATATATTTCTACATTTAATTTCATTCATTCGTTTATATATTTCTGCATTTATATATTACTATATATATATATATATATATAGGTATATATATATATATATATATATTAGGGTGATTCGAAAAAAACTTTTTTTTTTTAATTTCAGATCGCTATGGTGCACAAAAGTTGCCATTGGTATAGACATGAAAAAAGCACTAATTATTATTTTTTTATTAATTTGTCTTCCGGTCGCGCAATGCCATCGAAGTTAGCAAAAAAATGTGAAAAACCTTAATTTTCCATAATTTTTTTAAGCACACCAGATAATTTTAATTGCGTTCCTATCCCATGAATTAACTACTAAAAGTATGTAAAATCAATATATATGCACTTATTATACATTTGTTTCATATCTTCCGGTTGCGCAACATAGTACAAAATGAGTAAAATGAGTAGTTTTTGCAAAATTTCGAAGTTTAACTGTTTAGTACATTTTAATCATACGACTTTTAGAGATGTTATAGTTTAATTCTATTACAATAACATATTTAAAATCCAAGCATATAAGATAAACATGGCTATAAGATAGACGTGGCGTACGTAACGAATGCCAGCGATGCGCGCGCAGCGCAGCCAGTCGCAACCATTATCGTTTCCCGCTATTTCCTTCAGTCTACTCATGCCGCTAGCTCGAATCAGTACTAGATTGTGTTGTACTTAAGTCCTTATTTTTCTGTCTACTTTTGCGTTCAGTGTTTGTACTTGAGTACGGCAGTTATTGATAGAATGGACGTGCCAAAGAAAGTTGGTACAGGTATAATAACTATAAAAGATTTTAAGTGCCCTATTTTTGGTCACCCACGAGACTTGTTACACAACAAGCTTCCTACTCATGAAGATGTCCTTCGTTGCTGCTTTCAACAGAGATTCAACCTAGCTGTGACAATAAACAACAAGAGTGTATCTTTTCAAGAGAAGCCTCAACAGTGGCAAAGAAAATTATCGGTTTATATGACAAAGCCTCGATCCCAACAGTTACGGAGTACAGAGTCATCCAGCTAATTAGTTCTTACTGCGAATCATACAGTAAACTAAGAAAGTCGTTTCATCGTGACAAAAATAAACCAGCATTCAAACTTAAACTTGGCAATTTCAAGAAGAAAGGATGCTCTCTTTTTGATATCGCGGCGTGTAAATTTGTAATTGTTGCTAATGACTGTTCATGTAAGAAATCTCCAGATACATGAGTATGTCCTCTAAGTGTGAACTGCATTTGTGAAAGAAGAAAAAAAATTCCACCTTTGGAATTAAGGTTTATGTACTTGCACATTTACACGCCGCGACATCAAAAAGAGAGCATCCTTTCTCCTTGAAATTGCCAAGTTTAAGTTTGAATGCTGGTTTATCTTTGTCACGATGAAACGACTTTTTGAGTTTACTGTATGATTCGTAGTAAGAACTAACTAGCGAGATGACTCTGTACTCCGTAATAGTTGGGATCGAGGCTTTGTCATATAAACCTATAATTTTCTTTGCTACTGTTAAGGCTACTCTTAAAAAAGATACACTCTTGTTGAGTATTGTCACAGCTAGGTTGAATCTCTGTTGAAAGCAGCAGCGAAGGACATTTTCATGAGTAGAAAGCTTGTTGTGCATCAAGTCTCATGGGTGATCAAAAATAGGGCACTCAAAATCTTTTCTAGTTATTGTACCTATACCAACTTTCATTGGTACATCCATTGTAACAATAACTGTCGTAATCAAGTACAAACACTGAACGCAAAAGTAGAATACGAACTTAAGCACAACACAATCTAGTACTGACTAGAGCTAGCTGAAGCAGACTGAAGAAAATAGCGGGAAACGATAATTTCTGCGACTAGCTGCGTTGTGCGCGCATCGCTGGCATTCGTCACGTACGCCACGCCTATCTTATAGCCACGTTTATCTTATATGCTTGGCTTTTAAATATATTATTGTAATAGAATTAAACTATAGCATCTCTAAAAGTCGTATGATTAAAATGTACTAAATAGTCAAACTTTAAAATTTTGCAAAAACCACTAATTTTACTCATTTTGTACTATGTTGCGCGACCGGGAGATATGAAACAAATGTATAAAAAGAGCATATATATTGATTTTACATACTTTTAGTAGTTAATTCATGGTATAGGAACCCAATTAAAACCATCTGGCGTGCTTAAAAAAATTATGAAAAATTAAGGTTTTTTCACATTTTTTTGCTAACTTTGATGGCATTGCGCAACCGGAAGACAAATTTATTAAAAAATAATAATTAGTGCTTTTTTCATGTCTATACCAATGGCAACTTTTGTGCACTATAGCGATCTGAAATTTAAAAAAAAAGTTTTTTTCGAACCACCCTAATATACATATATATATATATATATATATATATATATATATTTTTTTTTTTTTTTTTTTCCGACAAAATCTATTATTGGATAAGTAAAAGCAAATTTGACTTCAAACAGATTAAAAAATTACAACATAATTTAAAAAGACCAGTTTTTTTTTTTTTTTTTTTTTTGAAAAAATTAAATAAATAAATAAATGTAAAAATAAATTTTCTTCAGTTTGTACAAACATAAAATAAATAAATAGCGTTTTAAATACTAATTGTCCATGTCTCATCATAATGCGCTCATTTTCTTTCATGCGGTCGTATGTATGTTTCTCACTAAAATCATTAACATTACGCAAGTTTATTACATAGAAAATGAAATAGTAATAGTATCATTTAATATATTTAACACTTTTGCTAGCGTATATTTTTGTTTCTCTGATAGTAAGTCTCGCCTGTGGGCGTTATTCTTTTAAATTAAATTATTTCAGAACAAGGTTTTCTGTATCCATATTTACGTTACAAGTGAATATACTTTATAGTTATATTCTTTCTAATTAAAGTATTCATATCTATAGCATTTTGAGTGTACAAATGTGAATATTAAGAATAGTCTTAAAAAAATATAGTAACATACAAATTTCAAATGAAACGCCCACTGGCGCTGTTGCAGATTTCCAAATGACGTGAATCTACGTCAGCGGTCGCGAGATTCACTGATGTAAAGGTACATAAAACAAAACGTATAGTATTTTGAATGAAATTCTCAGAAAAGGACATAATACAATTTAAAATGCTGATTTAATCATTATAAAATCCATAGAATGTAATGCTGATTTCCATTTGATCATCCTATTCATAAACAGAACATAGACCGTTAACATGTTAAGTTACAGCACATAGGCCGTAATTGTATATGGTTACGATTGAATAGTCTTGTAAATAAAGAGTTATATTTAAGATATAGATGCCGAAATTTTAAATTTTTTAATCAGGCTTATCATCACAGTTTATCAGCAGAAATATGTTGTGTTAATTTTATACGATTAAATAGACAAAAAAAAATGTTATAGTAAAGTTCTGTAATACAGTGTTCTGGAGAAAACAGGGGGGTTGGTTACTATATAGTTAATTTCTATATTCTGATTATGGAACATAATTATTTTTCAACTGAAAGCTGCATATTAATTTATCTCTAATATAATTCAGTGACATGAGTTCCTATTCCCTTTGTATGCTATTCTAAATTCACCATAAATAATATTTTTGAATAGGGAGCATAACTGCAGAAACTAATAACTGTTTAAGAGTAATTTTTTTTAAAGTTGGACACTTTTGATAGTTGACATCTTCAATTTTTCCGAAACTTTCAGGATGTGTTAGTAGTACTGTGATAAGAAAAAGAGAAATTTATTTTTTTCTGAATTTGATTTGTTCGACCTAGAGAGGGGGTCGAAGTTTGAGGCCGTAAATAAAGGGTGCCATTTTAATATCATTTTACTCCTAAAGCCATGAGTGACCCATGTCAATTTTTTTAAATACGGATACTACTTTATACTAAGTACATTTTAGCATAAACAGTTTGGTGGGTCATTCTTGGCTTTAAAGGCCAGGGTCATTCAAAAGTGCAGTTTTCGTTGATTTTTTTCCATGATTTCAGTCTGAATATCTGCTAAGGCCACGAGTGCCCCATAGAAATAATTATGGGGTTAATTACACATCTTAGTACAGAACTTAAAAATATTTAAAATTGCATGGGTAACTCTTGGCTTTAGTAAATAAACGGTCTCAAAGTTGAAAATTTTCAAAAAAAAGGTCGAATTTGATGGTAAATTACTCTATAAGCCATGATTCAATAACTATGAGAGAGAGTTTTAATTATACCCTAGATGGTCTAGTTTTAGACCCAGGTTACAAACCTATGGGGCTTGCAAGATTTATTTAGATATAGTCTATTTTATATCGCCAACGTGTACCTGTTCTATGTAGTACAAAACGCTTGAGACCCAATTTTGTAATACATTAATGCTTGTTTAAAACTTCCCATTTTACATTACAGAGGTCAGCATCAAAATAAATATAAAATAAATATAAAATTAAAAAATCTGGAGTGACTCCACTCAATTTTCCGAACATTGAGTAATTAACAGTTTTGTAGATAAAGCCTATAAATGCTAGATTCACGAAAATGCTTATAGTTAGTGCAACAGTGATTTATAATATTCATATAAATTTTCAGCTCAATTGAATAAGGCGTTTAGATGCTATCGCACTTTTAAAAGTTTGGTCCCATAGGCCATAATGATAAAGAATTTTTCTTTGTGTCCCTGTAAAAAAACCGTAAGTGCTAAATTCACCAAAATCTATACAGTTGGTGCAACTGTGACCTATAACATGTGTGCAAATTTTTTGCTCAGATTAATAAGGCTTTTAGACACTATCACACTTTTAAAAATTTGGCCTGGCCATAATGATAAATAATTTTTCTTTGTGTCCCTGTAAAAAGAACCATAACTTCTAGATTATCCAAAATCTATACAGATTGAGTATCTGTGACCTATAATACGTGTATAATTTTTTTACTCAATTGAATGAGGCGTTTAGATACTATCGCACTTTTAAAATTTTGGTCCCATAGGCCATAATGATAAAGAATTTTTCTGTGCGTCCCTGTAAAAAACCTATAAGGGCTAGATTCATGAAAATTAATATAGTTCGTACTACGGTGACTTCCAGCATGCGTACCAACTTGCAGCTCATTCGAGCAAAGCGTTTAGACGCTAGCGTGTTCACTCACACACATACACACATACATACATACATCATCGCAAAAATAGTGAAAACGGACTCAGGGGAGCTCAAAACGTATAGAAATATCAAAATCTTAAATTCGTATTTTTGACATGACTGCAATACTTTCCTCACTTTAGTGTTCGGAAAGAAAAAATTACATAAGGGAGACAGGGCAAGTTGAAGTACGGGGTAAGTTGAAACATGGAAATAAAAAATACAATTTTTAAGTTCTTATTCATTGCCAATAAAGGGAAGTACAGACACACAAAACCTACTTTACAATGTAAAAAAAGATGTGTATGTAAACATCTGTCGATTTTATGAGGATAAAACTGTTTTTGAGTACTGTTTTTTACTGTGAGTAAAAATTCAAATTTTTAAGTGATGTTGCATTTTATGTAACAAAAATTGGTGAATGTTTCTGATTGATTCAGCGTTTATAGTGTATAGGTGCAGCTTGCTAATCATATGATTTGAAACGCCCACGAGCATAAGTACTGGTAGCTTAACATCTCGTGAAGTGAAAATTGTGGGCAGGGGCCAGCTGAAACAAATATAGGGGAAGCTACTTGAAACACCTGTTTCAATTAGTCTCATGCGCAATTTTTATTATTATTATTATTATTATTATTATTATTTTGTATAGAATCTTGTTTTCATTACCCTATATATGTTTTACATAATATAACAATATGCACGTTTCAGATGTATCTTAGTTTATTACTTTCCGAACACTATAGTGAAGAAAGTATTGAAATCATGTCAAAAATCCGAATTTGAGATTTTGATGTTTCTATACGTTTCGAGGTTCCCTGAGTCCGTCTTCACTCTTTTGACGATGATATATGTATGTGTGTGTGTGTGTGTATGTGTGTGTATGTGTGTGAGTGAACACGCTAGCGTCTAAACGCTTGGCTCGAATGAGCTGTAAGTTGGTACGCATGTTGCAAGTCACCGTAGCACGAACCCTATCGATTTTGATGAATCTAGCACTTATAGTGTTTTTACAGTTACACAAAGAAAACTTGTTTATCATTATGGCCTATGGGACCAAAATCTTAAAAGTCGATAGCATCTAAACGCTTTATTCAATTGAGCAAAACATTTATACACATATTATAGGTCACAGATACTCAGACTGTATAGAATTTGGAGAATCTAGCACTTATAGTGTTTTTACAGGGACACAAAGAAAAATTCTTTATCAATAGGGCCTATGGGACCAAATTTTTAAAAGTGCGATAGCATCTAAACGCCTTTTTCAATTGAGCTGAAAATTTATATGAATATTATAAATCACTGTTGCACTAACTATAAGCATTTTGGTGAATCTAGCATTTATATGTTTTATCTACAAAACTGTTAATTACTCAATGTTCGGAAAGTCGAGTGGAGTCACTCCAGATTTTTTAATTTTATATTTATTTTATATTTATTTTGATGCTGACCTCTGCAATGTAAAATGGGAAGTTTTAAACAAGCATTAATGTATTACAAAATTGGGTTTCAGGCGTTTTGTACTACATAGAACATGTACACATTGGCGATATAAAATAGACTATATTAAATAAATCTTGCAAGCCCCATAGGTTTGTAACCTGGGTCTAAAACTAGACCATCTAGGGTATAATTAAAACTCTTTTAATGTTTTGTAGACAGGAGAAGATTTATAAGCCATAACTAGGATATAACGAGGCGTTTCATTTTAAACACACAAAATTTAATAGATGACTATGACAATTACATATGAAAAATACAAGTAACATGAACGACTACATTTTTAAGACTGCGATCTGTTCTAGCAGAGATAAACGTAAAAAAGAATGAACAGATCATTGATTGGACGTGACGTCACTTACCAACAGTCCAATAGATTAAATCAGGAATACAATGACGAAATACACTACAACTCTCCTCCCCTTAATTCCGTATACCATACCTGATGGGAGGTTTTCTTACTCTAGATGATCTTCTTACAACCTGTTCAGAAAAAGACAAATTAGCATTTTTAAGTTTTGAATGTTCAGATTTTAGTTCATTATTTACAGTACTGTTGATATTTTTATCACAGTCAATTTCTCCAGGCTTTGTAGACACAGATCTACTGTCGGTTGGTACTGGATCTGATGTAGTGGAAGGATTGGTTGGCAATGGATCTGGTGTACTGACAGGGTCGGTTGGCGCTGGATCTGGTATCATGGCAGGCCTCCTACCAGACTTAGATTCTCCATTGCTTTGTAGGTGTGGACTATTGCTATCGGGAACCATGGAAATATTTGCACCAGGACTTGTAGCTTCCTCCACTTGTACTCTGGAACCTACACTTTTCAGTTGATCAACGTGTCTTTTCCATACACATGAACCTACTTGAATTTTATAATGTAGTTTACCTAGTCTGGCAATTACTTTACCTATTTTCCATTTATCTCCTGATGTATAATTGCGTACTGCAACTTTTTCATTTATTTGGAATTCTCTTATCTTTTTCTTGTTAAAAACATTTTTATGTTGTTTGCTTTCAACATAATTTTTAACATTTGGTACAAGCAAATCTAATTTTGATCTGATATTTCTTTTCAGAAATAATGATGCGGGACTCTCCCCTGTTGTAATATGAGGCATTATTCGGTATTGGAATAAAAATTCGTTCAACTTAAATTGGAGATTTCCGGGTTCTGAACTTAAGGATTTCAATCCTTTTTTAATAATTTGGACATATCTTTCGGCTTGACCATTTGTAGAGGGATGATATGGTGCAGTTAAACTATGTTTTATGCCTTTACTTTGTAGAAAATTTTCGAATTTTTCTGAAATGAATTGTGGCCCATTATCAGACACAAGGGACACAGGATAGCCATATCTGGCAAAAAGCGAAGAAAGACAGTTTATAGTGTTCTCAGCAGTAGTATTAGGAACAATGAACACTTCTGTCCATTTACTGTGGGCATCTACTACGATTAAAAACATTTTCCCCATCATTGGACCAAAAAAGTCTACATGTATTCTGTTCCAAGGTGTTGTAGGCCATTCCCAGTGATGATTTTCTATTTTAGGAGGATTATGTTTTAATTTAATACAAACAGAACAGTTATTTGCTAAATTCTCAATGTCTTTATCAATACCTGGCCACCATACAAAACTACGTGCCAGTGCTTTCATTTTAACTATGCCAAAATGGCCAAAATGTAAATCTTCCAACACTTTTTGTCTATGAACAGTAGGAATTACAACACGATTCCCTTGTAGTATGCAATTATTTAGTATAGAAAAATCTTCTTGTTTATGTCCGAAAAGTAAGTAATTTGGCATCTGTGTGCCTGATATTAAATGTCGGTACATTTCTTTCAATGTTGGATCTCTCTTAGAACTTGCACATAATGTCTTTGTATTTAACGGTAACGATGTGATTTGATGAATAAATAAACAATCGGATTCCTCAAAGTTGCCAAATAATTTTGGCGACAAATTTGGTGACACTTTTCTGGTTGTAGCGAATCGGACGACGGCAGCAGTAAGTCTTCACTACGTAATGGAAGACGTGATAGAGCATCGGCATTTCCGTGCTCTGCAGATTTTTTATATTTAATATCATAATTAAATGTCTGTAAGTATAATGCATATCGTTGCATTCTAGCTGCCGAAAGTACCGGAATACTTTTTATGGGTGAAAATATGGAAACTAGGGGTTTACTATCAGTATACAGAGTAAATCTCCTACCATATAAAAATTGAAAAAATTTCTTTACACCAAAAATTATTGATAACGCTTCTTTATCTACCTGACTATACCGCTTTTCTGCAGAAGATAAAGTTCTAGAAGCAAAAGCTATGGGTTTTTCGGAGTTATCTGGCATTGTATGCGAAAGTACTGCCGAAATTCTATAAGGAGAAGCATCAGTGGCTAAAATTAAGGGTAATTTAGGATTAAAGTGGGTGAGAATCCTTTCGGAAGTAATTTCCTGTTTAATTGCATTAAATGAATTTTCACATTTTTTAGTCCACTGAAAATTTACATTTTTACGTAATAATTCATTTAGAGGATAAGCAATCGTAGATAATTTAGGAACAAATCTAGAATAGTAAGATACTAAGCCTAGGAACGCTTTTACTTGAGTTACGTTTGTAGGTACTGGAGCATTTAAAATAGCAGAAATTTTTTCTTGCGTTTTGTGTATGCCATTTTTATCAATTTTGTAACCGCAGTATGTAATTTCATCATTCATGAAAAAAGATTTTTCTTTATTTATTTTAAGATTATATTCACGTAACCTTTCTAGCACTTGTTTTAATCGCTCTAAATGTATTTCATCAGTTTCCCCTGAGATACATATGTCGTCAATAAAAACTGAAATACCCTCTATACCTTTTAAAATTTGTTCTATAGTTCTCTGCCATATTGCTGGCGAACTGGCAATTCCGTATGGTAATCGCGTAAATTTAAATAAGCCTTTAGGAGTGTTAATAGTAAGTAGTTCTTGTGAATTTTCCTCTACCGGTAAATGCAAGTATGCTTGGTTTAAATCAATTTTTGTAAAATGTAATCCACCCCCTAAAGTTGCTAATATATCCTCAATTTTTGGTAGCGGGTATTTGTCAACCTTTAAAAATTTATTTACCGTGACTTTAAAATCGCCGCATAAACGAATTTTCCCATTAGGTTTTACCACCGGAACAATAGGTGTTGCCCATTTACTAGTACTAACAGCTTTTATTATTCCTTCATTTTCTAATCTTTCCAATTCTTCATTTACCGCATTCCTTAATGCATACGTAACTGTTCTCGATTTACAAAATATTGGTGATGAGTCTTTCTCTAAATGTAATTCAGCTTTAACATTTTTAATTTCACCTACGTTATTTGTAAATAAATCCGGAAATTTATTCAGTAAATTATTTAAATTATCCGAGATTTGTACTTTGTTTACCGGAACAGTTTGTAAATTGTTTGGGAATATATTAAATGTAGTTATCCAATCCCTACCAAGCAATAAAGGAAAATTGTCTTTTTTAACTAAATATAACTTAACATTCCTAGTTTTGTTTTCGTAAGTTACATTTACTCTAACAAATCCCTCAGGCTGAAAAATTTCTCCCGTGGCTGTCTTTAATTGTACATCAGCAGGAAACATTTTATGTTCTGGAAATAATCTCCGAAAACGATTTATCGGTACAGCGGATATCGCCGATCCTGTATCAAGCTCCATTTCTGCTTTAGCACTATTTTCTATCAAAACCCAAATTTTTATAGGTTTAGTGCCTTCAGATTGTAATGACAAAATGTCTACAGTATCAAGAACATTTACATTTTTCTTTTGAGTAACATTGTTTTGTGCGTTCCGACACACCTTACTCAAATGACCGCGTTTTTTACAAAAATTGCAAACTGCATTAATAAATTTACAAACATTTGCTAAATGAGAACTATTACCACAACGATAACAATAAGTTTTACTTTTATTTGCACTCGCTGTTTTGTTCACGTTTTGTTTACTTACTAAGTTATTTTGAGAATAATTTTGTTTTGGTTTCCTAACACTAACAGAAACTTTATTCAAATTCAAATTTTTATTCTGTAATTCTATCATGTCGTTTTCAGTACTTTGCATAGTTACGGCTTGTTCTACTGCTTTTTCAAATGTTAAATCTTCAACCTGAGACATTAATTTGCTTTGGATTGTTTCATTTTTTAATCCGCGTAAAAATTGTTCTAACAAATTTTCTGACAGCGAATCTCCTGTAAACGCGCAATGTGTTGTGAGTTTCTTTAAACGAACACTAAAATCCTGCACACATTCGTTATCTCCTTGACAACATTTTCTAAATTTAATGCGTTGGCTTATTTTATTAGGAATTTTACATAGATGTTTGGTTAAGACAGCTACTAATTCAGTGTAAGTTTTAGATTCAGGAAGATCTGGAAACATTAAATTTGTAAGTAAATTATATAATTTCGGGCCTATAAAAGTTATTAAGGCGCTAACTTTTTTTTCATCCTTAATATCAAACAAAATAAAATTTTGTTCCAGTCGCCTGACATAAATTTCAAAAGATTCTACGGAATCATTGAATTCTTTAAAATTTTGAAACATTTTTAATGGAAATATACTAGTTCTAACAATAAAAACATGCAATCTAATAAAAGAACAAAAAGAAAAAAATAAAATAAATGTGTAAATACCTTTTTTCCTCTCTTTCTCGAAAAATAAAAAATCGTAGACTAGTAATTATCTATGGCGCCTATATCGTACCTGCCCGCCACCAGACAATGATATTAACTGCTGCTGTCTCCGACCGCATGATGATTCATTTCAATAAATAATTTTCTTTATGAAGAACTGCAGATTGTATTTTTAATCATCTTGAAGTAGATATGTTGAAGAGCAAAACTTCTTTTTGCTTTTTTCTTTTTTATCTCGTCGCCATTTTAATATTTTGTAGACAGGAGAAGATTTATAAGCCATAACTAGGATATAACGAGGCGTTTCATTTTAAACACACAAAATTTAATAGATGACTATGACAATTACATATGAAAAATACAAGTAACATGAACGACTACATTTTTAAGACTGCGATCTGTTCTAGCAGAGATAAACGTAAAAAAGAATGAACAGATCATTGATTGGACGTGACGTCACTTACCAACAGTCCAATAGATTAAATCAGGAATACAATGACGAAATACACTACACTCTCTCTCATAGTTATTGACTCATGGCTTATAGAGTAATTTACCCTCAAATTTGACCTTTTTTTGAAAATTTTCAACTTTGAGACCGTTTATCTACTAAAGCCAAGAGTGACCCATGCAATTTTAAATATTTTTAAGTTCTGTACTAAGGTGTGTAATTAACCCCATAATTATTTCTATGGGGCACTCATGGCCTTAGCAGATATTCAGACTGAAAACATGGAAAAAATCAACGAAAACTGCACTTTTGAATGAACATTGCCATTAAAGCCATGACTCACCAAACTGCTTATGCTAAAATGTACTTAGTATCAAGTAGTATCCGTATTTAAAAAAAATGACATGGGTCACTCATGGCTTTAGGAGTAAATTGATATTAAAATGGCACCCTTTATTTAGGGCCTCAAACTTCGACCCCCTCTCTAGGTCAAACAAATGAAATTCAGAAACTAGTATGTTGTGGCCACCACAAGACTTTCTTCTATATTTTCCTATACATATTCAATCAGTAACAATATTAAGAAAAAAAAAATACGATTTTTTTTTTCTAAGGGTTTTTTTTTTTGGGGGGGGGGGGGGTACTTTTTTTTTTAAGGGTACTTTCCCCCCCAGGGGGGGAAGCGATGCCCCCCATGCACAAAAATTTTTTCCTAGTTACGTAATATTATTATCAATAATTCATATTAATTTTACAATCACAAGTGTAAAATAACTCTTATTATGCACATTTATACGAATTTTTGTCTTATTCTGCCATGTTAAAAATTTAGATAAAATGCTATCACAGCGCCTCCTGTTGAGCTATTGATCCGCAAATATAATCAGCACCAGTTTATGTCGGGGACCAACTAAATACCAAGTTTGGTAAAATTTCGTTAAAAAAAAAAAAAAAAAAACGATTTCTTTTGCTTTTTTTTTTTTTTTTTTTTTTTTTTGTTAAAAGTAAAAAAAATCGATAAGTTTGTTTTAAATTATCACAGATTTATGGTTCAACCATTCGTTTTAAAGGTATTGACGAGATCTTTCGAATGATACCCATCTTCAAAATTTAACCCCCCCCGGGGGGTACTTCCCCCCCAAGGGGGGAACCATTGCCCCCCATGCACAGTTTTTTTTTCCTAGTTAACTACTACTATTATCAATAATTCATATTAATTTTACAATCACAAGTTTAAAATAACTCTCATTATGCCCATTTATACGGAATTTTGTCCTATAAAATGCGATCACAGCGCCACCTGTTGAGCTATTGATCCCCAAATCTAATGGGCACCAGTTCATGTCAGGGTGCAACTAAATACCAAGTTTGGTTAAATTTCATTCATTGGTTCGTGAGATAAAGCGTCCACAAAAAAATGATACAGACACACAGACAGACAGACAGACAGACAGACATTTTTTAAAAACTATCAATTCGTGTTCAGGACATCCCAAAACGTGTAGATCCGTCAAAAAACGGAGGTCGAAAATTTTCGCGAAGTTAATACTTTCTCTATATTACATATAGAAGAAAGTAAAAAATAAATTTCACTTTTTCTTATCACTGTACTACTGACATATCCTGAAAGTTTCGGGAAAATTGAAAATGTCAACTATCACACCTCCATAGACTTTGTCCAGCTTTAAAAAAAATGGCTTTTAAAGACAATCAAACATTCTTTTTTTTTCCTTTAAAGACTAGAAGTGGACAATCAGATCGATAAATGAAAATAAACTATTAAATTTTCAATTTTATAAAAAAAAATGTTTAAAGCTATTTACATTAAAAAATGATTGAAAAATTTATATATATATATATGTGTGTGTTTATTTATTTATTTATTTATTTTTGCATAAGCTTTTATGTGATGATTAAAAAAATTTATTAGATATACAATTTGAACCCAACAAATATTCATCTTAAGTAACAGATATCTTTGTAAATAAACACTAAATGTCGCAAAATTTTGCAACAATTGTTTCAGGTCCAAATAATAGCATGATCTTTCACCATATGAAAAATTATGCATGAGTGCATCATCAAAACAGCAAGATACATTCTACGCCACATTTTCACCGCGCCTGCTGAGAAACATGAAGAGTAGTGAGATAATGGGGGTTCACCTGCAGAGGCGTAAGAGGCGTGATGCGTTGATGCGCTTTGCGTCAGAAGATGCGCACATCGAACGCATCATCCCCATTCACTACTACCATGTCGACAGATATAAGCTTGAAATTAACCTTCTATAGTACTAATCATAGGGCTTTAGATATTGTATTATCTTATTAAAAGTTTTTGAGTAAAACAAAATTAATCATGTTTTCTCAAAACCTTCGTTTAAGTTTAGTTAGAAAAATTTTTAATATTAAAATTAAGTCGTGAAATTACTTTTCATACTTAGAATATGCAATCTTTAGAAAAATTGTAAAACAATTTCCCTTTAATACATTCCTTTGTCTTTTAATAACATAAATTTATAAAAAATTTAATTTTTTTTCTTTTTAATAAATTAATTTTGTAATAATCATGCTTTTCTTAAAACTTGTATTTAGTATTAGTGTTAAAGTTTGTAATGTTTAAATTAAATCATCAAATTACTTTATATTATATTTTCTTTTAATAAAACAGTTTTCTTTTACATTTCTTCTTCGCCTTTTTTCTTTTAACCTATTAGTAAAATTTACAAACATTCTAAATGTAACAATTCTGAAATAAAACAGACACGGTTTACAGTTAATTAAAAACTTTATTGCAACATTATTTCCACATGGTGTTTCCAAAATTCTTTAAACTTGCTTGCATCACAAAATTAGTATACACATAAAATTTATCAAAAAAACAAAATTTGCAACAAAATTTGCAACATTCATTTTTTACAAGCATTCATCTAGTAAGTTGTCATTACAATAATTAGTATATACAATTTCGTCAACAATAACGAAGGTTACAATATAAAATCTTGAACAATTTTTACACTATTTACAAATATTTTCAAAGTTTCTATGTATTAAGATAACATTATAATTATTATATACATATAATTACAACACTTATAACGAAGTTTACAGTAGAGTTAATTACAGTATAGGTTACAATATCTTCGGCAATTTTTTTACAATATTTAAGCTTAAAGTTCTACATTTTGATCAATTTCGCAATGTCCATAAGCTAAACTTGTTATACCATCATCTAAGATGAATCTTTTATCATCGAAGGGACTCAGACTTATTTTATTTTGGTGGATTGTGTACAGTTTATGATTTTCTTGGCCTATTTTTATTTGTTTTTCAATACTTGTTTTTTGCTGTTGTAAACACTGGAAATAGTCTTCATGATTAATTTTATGTCGCACAACCTGAGTGGATACGCCTTTCGCTCTCTTTTTTTCATCTTTACATGATTTTATGGAATACATTTTTGCCTTCAATCCGACAAACTCTAGACCTATTTCACCACTTAATTCGTCTTTAAATTTCCCAATGACTTTTTTGTTTTCATTAGAATAAAGAGGATGATCTGTAGGATAATCAGAAAAATCAAAGATAGTTGTATTACTTTGCATATCTTGATATATGTCATCTGTTGTAATATGATACGTTAGTGAATCAGTATCAGTAAATAAGAGCGTCGCTCGGTCGTTATATAGTGGCTTTATGTAATTATAGTGAAAATTATATATTAGGAGTTTAGAAAGTTCAAGAATGCAAAACCCAACATAAATAGGACGATTCATCAGAATGCTTGTTTTAAGTCTTTCGACAGCAGTTAGATCTTCGTCATAAGTTTTAAATGATTTAAAGGTGGGAGATGCTACTAATTTTACTGCTCTTTTAGAGGTGTTACTACAAAGTTCAATATTACGTCTTTTTCGTAAGTTTTCCATGGTTTTCCCATACACACTATTGTTTAAAAGTTTAAAAAAATCTTTTTCAAAGGATGATGAAGCTTGTTTACGTTTTTCGGTGTTGAATAATATATAGTTTTCCAACCAAGGAGCTTGTTTAAATTGAATGGCTTTATGCACTGCTGTAACTTTCAATCCTAATTGAAGATAGAGTTTTAAATTTCGATAATGCACCACATAATTTTTCTTGTTTTGAAGGTTAGGTATTAATTTTGGTGTACCAACATATTTTCTATTGTGAAGTAAACTTTTAGCATAAGGTGACAGCATTTCTTCCGTTAAGGTTAATCTTTCAGGTGCAAGTGGATAATCGTTATGGGTATGATGAAGGTGCTGAGGGTAATCGAGATCAACTTCAAAAATATAACCAATATCAGAATCATCTCGAAGAGATAGAATCCAGTCTTCAGTTATATCATTTATGTCGATCCATTTGAAGTTTCCATAGGGTAAGTACTGGGACATAGCCCAACCGTAAAGGTTATTGGCATCCCAGTACATTATATAACTATTGGATTCATCTGGATTATAATCATTCATATAAGGATTGTTTGCTCTGGCCAGTCTTCTGCTAATCATGCTAATTCCACCTCGAACCCCTTTTTCTATTAACAACAACATATTAATGTCTGTTAAGAGCTCTAGAGGTGTTTCAGTCATTTTTAGGCATGCTTGCCATGCAAGTCCAGGAGTAGTGAAAAGGTGTGCACAATCAATTTTATAATAACGCATGCAAAGTTCTCTGAAATTCTGAAATACGTCAGCAAGCAATAAAACGTCTGTTTTTACATATAAATTATGGTAATCACCAAGATTTTTCATATTGAATGTACTCCAAATTTTTTGAGCATGTTCGTAATCATCCTCAGAAATAGCCTCTTCTGTCAATGAATTATAAAATGCAGGAGGAGGAGGGAGTGATGATTCTTCGAATTTATTAAACCAGTTAAAATAGTCGTAGGGATAAACACCTTTGCGTGTTAGTAAATCTAAACATGTGTTAACGGGAAAATTCTCTTTCAAAATCTTAAACTGGGAAGAATCAAGATTTTTTACAAGTTTTTCGAGTGATGTAGGTAGGAATTGAAAGCTGTCTAAAAAGACTAATTGTACTGGGTCCTTAGGTTTCTTCAATCTGAATGTAATATAGTTTTCCAAACTTGTAGCAATAACCTCTATCTGATGATTGTTATACTTGCCTAGTTTCGTCATAATATGATGACCGTCATAGTTTTTTAAATTATGAAAGATAATCGGTATTTTTTTAGATAATTTGAAATTCAAGTTACAGGCGTTATGGGCTGCACCTCTAAATTCTCCTGAAATGTGACAATGATCTCTTCGACGATCCTCAGCTAACTGTTTATGGCATATATGACATACTTCAGCATCTTGAAACTCCTTTTCCTGAGCTTCCGTTAAGACTATAGGCTTGACTTGTGATAAAATCTTGGTGAGTTCTTCCTTTTCAGTCATCATCTTTTCTAAAAAGTGTTCCACAGCGTCTTCTCCTCTATATACTTGAATCGGTTTAACAGAGTGTCCATCTGGCCCGATAATAACATATGCATATCCACAAGGCACATGAAATGCAATTTTTTCACTATGCGAAATATCAGATGACGGGGAAGCCGAAGTAACAGGAACAAGAAGGCTTTCAAAATCTGCATAAATACAGTAAGCAACAGGATGTTGCAAGTGTGTACCTATAAATTTTAAAATGTTATTTTCCTCAGAAGGCATTTTAACAACTTGTACTTCCTGTTCTTGACAGTACTGAATGTGGGTTTTCAATAAATCTTCTCTAGTGAAACGATGCAAACATCGAAAACAGTAATATGCAGCAGTCTTATGTTTAGTTGAATCACCAAGGAGATGTGAAAAGTTTCGGATGAGACAATAATGTTGTCTTTCATCATCAGAAATTAGTAACAAGTTGATTGTATCAGTGTCATTTTTTGGTGAAATGTACAGGGGACACACTTCATCGTCTTCATACCCGAAGACATTAATCCGTAAATCATTCATCTTTTCAATTTGTGGTATCTTTGTTAGAGGTACAGGGCATGTTATATTACCTAGTTTAATGGTATTTTCATAGGGTGTGTAATGAGATACGCGTTCAGGATTCTCACTAAAATGCAAATTCAGTTTATAGGCGATTATGCACCAAATGAGACATTTATTATCTTCATTTTGAATGTTTAACACGGCTTTTTTTGCAGCAAGTTTTGATGGTAACTTAATATAGCTGCTAGCGGCTAGAGGATGGTATTTAGCTATTTTCAGTTCCAGATAATGAATTTTTTTAAAAACCCATCCGGATCCTCTCTGGATGAATTCATCTAGTGACTTAAGGATTTTTGCATATCCTTCGAGAATATGCTGTTCAACTGAATCTTCAATAAGTTCTGTAAAACAGGAACTTCTAAAATATGTTTGAATTTCCTCCATATCTTCATTAGGTCTTTTACGCTCTAGCGAAACTTTCATAATCATATACCACTTCAAGGCATTTTGTTCCTTTAACTCACATTTTAGTTTTTCAAGTACTTCAGACTGTATATATAACTGAAATATTTCTAAATCACATTCACTGCTTTCGTTTGGATAAAAAAGCACTGTATTAAACACGCTAGAAGCTTCAGCTTGTCTTTTAGCCCTTTTAGACTTTAAAGCAGGTTTAGTTCTCTTCCGTTTTCTAGTAACAAGTTCGTGCTCTTGACGCTTGTGAGAAATCAGTTCAGATTTTAGATCAAACACTTTATCACAGTCACTGCATGGATATCGGGAACTTTCGTGAAATTTTAAATGTCTTTGAAAATTATCTAAACGGGAAAAAACTAGATCACACTGTTGACACTTTATAGAAGCTACTTCATCTTTACTTTTATGAAGCAACATATGTCGTTTCAAGTCCCACTTCCGAGTAAAGGTCTTTTCACACGAAGAACAACTGAAACTTTGTAATGCTTTCTGAACATTCTTGTCAGCAGGTAGAGATTGGTTTTTATGTATCAACGTATGACGAATCAAGTTTGATTTTAGGCTGAATCCTTTTCCACAGTCATCACACTTGAATAACTTCTCTTTCAAATGTAGCTTTTCATGGCGATGCAAATCATATCTCCTTGAAAATGTCTTGTGACAAGTTGAACAACTCTGAAAAAAATTAATAAAAGGTTTGTTTTAGAATTTTATATACTCATAAATACAAAAAATTAAAAGTTTCTTAACATAGTTTTATTAAACGTGATTCTATTTTTACTAATGCAATGTAAAAAAACACATTTGCATAAAAATATTTACTATCTTAAACAATTTTCCTAACATAGTTTTACAAATTTGCACTAATGTAATGTAAAAAATACATTTGCATAAAAATATTTACTATCTTAAGCAATTTCCCTAACATAGTTTTACAAATTTTTACTAATGTAATGTAAAAAAAATACATTTGCATAAAAATACTTGTTACCTTAAACAATTATTCTTAACATAATGTTGTAAATTTTTACTCACGCATTGTTTAATTCTATTTTTAGAAAGGTTTCTTTACAAACGTGAAAAATTTTCCTATCATGAATATGTGCTAACATAAAATATATTGCATATCTAAGAAAAAATACTCAACTCACCTTATTTTTATCACTCAATGAGCTTAAGCGCAGCAGATTATCAACTGTAGGAGGCTTGTCACTAATCATCTGAAAGGAATAAAAAACTTTGGTTAGAATAAAAGTCTCTAAAAAATCTTTAAAATATAATAAAAAAATCTTTTAAAATGGAAAAATGTAAAAGAATTAAGATTGAATTAATACAAGCTTAAAAATAGATATTGTTTCATTAAAAAAAAAAAAAAAAAAAAAACTTACAAAGGATGGTTGAGGTTCTTCATGTACATTCTTTGCACACGATTCTTCAATCTTCAACATTTCTTCTCTTGGCAAACCATAGTTGATGAAAAACTAAAAAGTAAATGGTTTTCATTTAAAATATATTAAAAATTCACTGTTGCAAAATAATTTTTAAGTTATTAGAATCCTTTTAAAGAAAATTAATTCTTTGAATCAATCAAATGCTAACTATTCATCCTACCAAAATACTATTTTAAAAAAATTCTTCATTACAATGTGTAAACACCAACAAAATGTAAAACCATGTTGAAAGATCTTTATAAAGTTAAAGTGAAATGCATACAAACACACTCGTTAACCATAGATAAAGTATAACATAAAAATTAAAGCATAAGCTTAATAAAAAATTTCTGAAAAATACATTGCCAATTTTAAAACATTCATAAAAGAAAAAATATATTTTTGATTTCAAAAATGCATATATATTATGGAAAAAATTCTTTTAATTGATTAAACAAACATTTTATCAAGATTTTTAATATAACACTGATTAATAATTTTCATATGAATTAAAATGAAACTAGAACAATTTCAAAGAATCACTAAATGATCAACTTACTTTGTCATCAACAGGCAACAAAGATGAGTTCTGGTTAATTTCCATGTCGAAATAAAAAAATCTTAAACTTTCACTCTCAATAAACAAGCACGCAAGGTTAATGCAAGGTCGAACCGAACGCAGGTTTAAACAAGTCTGAAAGACGCTACAGCAAAGCCGATGTTGAAACAACAGAGAGAATAAATATACGTCCGTTCAGATCGAATGCAGGTAAGCGAATGACAAATTAGATTCAATTTCTTAATTACTAATGGAGAAAAAATAGGCTATCCCATTTCTAAGCGTAGGGGTGTCAGGTTTAATGGGTTATTCCACTATGTTGAAGAGGGGTGACAGGTTTTGTGAAATAAACTAACAGTGAGATTAAATAATCATTATACATCACATTTGATTAATTATTATACTATGTCAATCTATTTTTCATACAGAGGGAAAAAATGTATTAAATGAAAACTTTCACAAACACTTGTTATTAATGATACATAAAAATATTTTTTAAATTATAAAAAACTTACAAGTTTTAATCATGTAGAACATAGATTAAAATTTCAGAGTGTAAACACAATCTATACCTGGAGAATTTTCCTTAATTAAACATGAAAACAACACATAATCACTCTAAAAATACTTAATTAATCATGTTTTAATTAACAATTAACATTCATTGTATACAATTTATTCATTAACGAACTTATATTGCATTCTAACACACTTATATTTTCATTAAAACTGAAAAATCGCTACTTAAACATCCGAAAAACAGTTAATTACTTTAATTAATTACTTTAATCAACAATTATCAATCATTTCATTAAACATTTGACACACTAGAGTTGTATTTAAACAAAATTTTTCATTGAAATATAAAAAAAAACTGTAAAAACATCATTTAATTGCCTAAAAACCACTTAATTACTTTAATTAATTACTTTAATCAACAATTATCAATCATTGCATTAAACATTTGACACACTGGAGTTGTATTTAAACACAATTTTTAATTGAAATATAAAAAAACTGTAAAAACATCATTTAATTGCCTAAAAACTACTTAATTACTTAATTAATTACTTTAATTAACCATTCGTTATCTTAAACACGCATGACATTAAACATTTTACATATCTAAATTATATTATAACACCATTTTTCTTAAAAATACTAATAAAACATTGAAAAGTGACTTATTCCCCTGAAAATTCATTAATTTCCTTAATTATCATTAATTAAAGCTAATAAACAACACTTAAACACCTGAAAAATACTTAAGTACCTTAATTTAGCATAACTGACATCAAAAAACTCAAAAAACAAAACAACATTTAGTAGGTAAGAAATGAGAGTTCTAGGTCAGACGGGGGGTGCACTGGTGCACCGGCAAGTCGTGCGGGTGCCGCACCACCCCCTGAGGGGTCTAGATGAGTTGGTATTGACCTTGAGACGTCCTCTAACTTAATCGTGAAACGTGAGGAGGGTATTAATGAAGAAAATTAATTTAAAAAATTAATTAGAGGATTTTTAAGTTAGAGTAGAACCTTGGCCTTTCTTACCTACTAAATGTTGTTTTGTTTTTTGAGTTTTTTGATGTCAGTTATGCTAAATTAAGGTACTTAAGTATTTTTCAGGTGTTTAAGTGTTGTTTATTAGCTTTAATTAATGATAATTAAGGAAATTAATGAATTTTCAGGGGAATAAGTCACTTTTCAATGTTTTATTAGTATTTTTAAGAAAAATGGTGTTATAATATAATTTAGATATGTAAAATGTTTAATGTCATGCGTGTTTAAGATAACGAATGGTTAATTAAAGTAATTAATTAAGTAATTAAGTAGTTTTTAGGCAATTAAATGATGTTTTTACAGTTTTTTTATATTTCAATTAAAAATTGTGTTTAAATACAACTCCAGTGTGTCAAATGTTTAATGCAATGATTGATAATTGTTGATTAAAGTAATTAATTAAAGTAATTAAGTGGTTTTTAGGCAATTAAATGATGTTTTTACAGTTTTTTTTTTATATTTCAATGAAAAATTTTGTTTAAATACAACTCTAGTGTGTCAAATGTTTAATGAAATGATTGATAATTGTTAATTAAAGTAATTAATTAAAGTAATTAACTGTTTTTCGGATGTTTAAGTAGCGATTTTTCAGTTTTAATGAAAATATAAGTGTGTTAGAATGCAATATAAGTTCGTTAATGAATAAATTGTATACAATGAATGTTAATTGTTAATTAAAACATGATTAATTAAGTATTTTTAGAGTGATTATGTGTTGTTTTCATGTTTAATTAAGGAAAATTCTCCAGGTATAGATTGTGTTTACACTCTGAAATTTTAATCTATGTTCTACATGATTAAAACTTGTAAGTTTTTTATAATTTAAAAAATATTTTTATGTATCATTAATAACAAGTGTTTGTGAAAGTTTTCATTTAATACATTTTTTCCCTCTGTATGAAAAATAGATTGACATAGTATAATAATTAATCAAAATGTGATGTATAATGATTATTTAATCTCACTGTTAGTTTATTTCACAAAACCTGTCACCCCTCTTCAACATAGTGGAATAACCCATTAAACCTGACACCCCTACGCTTAGAAATGGGATAGCCTATTTTTTCTCCATTAGTAATTAAGAAATTGAATCTAATTTGTCATTCGCTTACCTGCATTCGATCTGAACGGACGTATATTTATTCTCTCTGTTGTTTCAACATCGGCTTTGCTGTAGCGTCTTTCAGACTTGTTTAAACCTGCGTTCGGTTCGACCTTGCATTAACCTTGCGTGTTTGTTTATTGAGAGTGAAAGTTTAAGATTTTTTTATTTCGACATGGAAATTAACCAGAACTCATCTTTGTTGCCTGTTGATGACAAAGTAAGTTGATCATTTAGTGATTCTTTGAAATTGTTCTAGTTTCATTTTAATTCATATGAAAATTATTAATCAGTGTTATATTAAAAATCTTGATAAAATGTTTGTTTAATCAATTAAAAGAATTTTTTCCATAATATATATGCATTTTTGAAATCAAAAATATATTTTTTCTTTTATGAATGTTTTAAAATTGGCAATGTATTTTTCAGAAATTTTTTATTAAGCTTATGCTTTAATTTTTATGTTATACTTTATCTATGGTTAACGAGTGTGTTTGTATGCATTTCACTTTAACTTTATAAAGATCTTTCAACATGGTTTTACATTTTGTTGGTGTTTACACATTGTAATGAAGAATTTTTTAGAAATAGTATTTTGGTAGGATGAATAGTTAGCATTTGATTGATTCAAAGAATTAATTTTCTTTAAAAGGATTCTAATAACTTAAAAATTATTTTGCAACAGTGAATTTTTAATATATTTTAAATGAAAACCATTTACTTTTTAGTTTTTCATCAACTATGGTTTGCCAAGAGAAGAAATGTTCAAGATTGAAGAATCGTGTGCAAAGAATGTACATGAAGAACCTCAACCATCCTTTGTAAGTTTTTTTTTTTTTTTTTTTTTTTTTTTTTTTAATGAAACAATATCTATTTTTAAGCTTGTATTAATTCAATCTTAATTCTTTTACATTTTTCCATTTTAAAAGATTTTTTTATTATATTTTAAAGATTTTTTAGAGACTTTTATTCTAACCAAAGTTTTTTATTCCTTTCAGATGATTAGTGACAAGCCTCCTACAGTTGATAATCCGCTGCTCTTAAGCTCATTGAGTGATAAAAATAAGGTGAGTTGAGTATTTTTTCTTAGATATGCAATATATTTTATGTTAGCACATATTCATGATAGGAAAATTTTTCACGTTTGTAAAGAAACCTTTCTAAAAATAGAATTAAACAATGCGTGAGTAAAAATTTACAACATTATGTTAAGAATAATTGTTTAAGGTAACAAGTATTTTTATGCAAATGTATTTTTTTTACATTACATTAGTAAAAATTTGTAAAACTATGTTAGGGAAATTGCTTAAGATAGTAAATATTTTTATGCAAATGTATTTTTTACATTACATTAGTGCAAATTTGTAAAACTATGTTAGGAAAATTGTTTAAGATAGTAAATATTTTTATGCAAATGTGTTTTTTTACATTGCATTAGTAAAAATAGAATCACGTTTAATAAAACTATGTTAAGAAACTTTTAATTTTTTGTATTTATGAGTATATAAAATTCTAAAACAAACCTTTTATTAATTTTTTTCAGAGTTGTTCAACTTGTCACAAGACATTTTCAAGGAGATATGATTTGCATCGCCATGAAAAGCTACATTTGAAAGAGAAGTTATTCAAGTGTGATGACTGTGGAAAAGGATTCAGCCTAAAATCAAACTTGATTCGTCATACGTTGATACATAAAAACCAATCTCTACCTGCTGACAAGAATGTTCAGAAAGCATTACAAAGTTTCAGTTGTTCTTCGTGTGAAAAGACCTTTACTCGGAAGTGGGACTTGAAACGACATATGTTGCTTCATAAAAGTAAAGATGAAGTAGCTTCTATAAAGTGTCAACAGTGTGATCTAGTTTTTTCCCGTTTAGATAATTTTCAAAGACATTTAAAATTTCACGAAAGTTCCCGATATCCATGCAGTGACTGTGATAAAGTGTTTGATCTAAAATCTGAACTGATTTCTCACAAGCGTCAAGAGCACGAACTTGTTACTAGAAAACGGAAGAGAACTGAACCTGCTTTAAAGTCTAAAAGGGCTAAAAGACAAGCTGAAGCTTCTAGCGTGTTTAATACAGTGCTTTTTTATCTAAACGAAAGCAGTGAATGTGATTTAGAAATATTTCAGTTATATATACAGTCTGAAGTACTTGAAAAACTAAAATGTGAGTTAAAGGAACAAAATGCCTTGAAGTGGTATATGATTATGAAAGTTTCGCTAGAGCGTAAAAGACCTAATGAAGATATGGAGGAAATTCAAACATATTTTAGAAGTTCCTGTTTTACAGAACTTATTGAAGATTCAGTTGAACAGCATATTCTCGAAGGATATGCAAAAATCCTTAAGTCACTAGATGAATTCATCCAGAGAGGATCCGGATGGGTTTTTAAAAAAATTCATTATCTGGAACTGAAAATAGCTAAATACCATCCTCTAGCCGCTAGCAGCTATATTAAGTTACCATCAAAACTTGCTGCAAAAAAAGCCGTGTTAAACATTCAAAATGAAGATAATAAATGTCTCATTTGGTGCATAATCGCCTATAAACTGAATTTGCATTTTAGTGAGAATCCTGAACGCGTATCTCATTACACACCCTATGAAAATACCATTAAACTAGGTAATATAACATGCCCTGTACCTCTAACAAAGATACCACAAATTGAAAAGATGAATGATTTACGGATTAGTGTCTTCGGGTATGAAGACGATGAAGTGTGTCCCCTGTACATTTCACCAAAAAATGACACTGATACAATCAACTTGTTACTAATTTCTGATGATGAAAGACAACATTATTGTCTCATCCGAAACTTTTCACATCTCCTTGGTGATTCAACTAAACATAAGACTGCTGCATATTACTGTTTTCGATGTTTGCATCGTTTCACTAGAGAAGATTTATTGAAAACCCACATTCAGTACTGTCAAGAACAGGAAGTACAAGTTGTTAAAATGCCTTCTGAGGAAAATAACATTTTAAAATTTATAGGTACACACTTGCAACATCCTGTTGCTTACTGTATTTATGCAGATTTTGAAAGCCTTCTTGTTCCTGTTACTTCGCCTTCCCCGTCATCTGATATTTCGCATAGTGAAAAAATTGCATTTCATGTGCCTTGTGGATATGCATATGTTATTATCGGGCCAGATGGACACTCTGTTAAACCGATTCAAGTATATAGAGGAGAAGACGCTGTGGAACACTTTTTAGAAAAGATGATGACTGAAAAGGAAGAACTCACCAAGATTTTATCACAAGTCAAGCCTATAGTCTTAACGGAAGCTCAGGAAAAGGAGTTTCAAGATGCTGAAGTATGTCATATATGCCATAAACAGTTAGCTGAGGATCGTCGAAGAGATCATTGTCACATTTCAGGAGAATTTAGAGGTGCAGCCCATAACGCCTGTAACTTGAATTTCAAATTATCTAAAAAAATACCGATTATCTTTCATAATTTAAAAAACTATGACGGTCATCATATTATGACGAAACTAGGCAAGTATAACAATCATCAGATAGAGGTTATTGCTACAAGTTTGGAAAACTATATTACATTCAGATTGAAGAAACCTAAGGACCCAGTACAATTAGTCTTTTTAGACAGCTTTCAATTCCTACCTACATCACTCGAAAAACTTGTAAAAAATCTTGATTCTTCCCAGTTTAAGATTTTGAAAGAGAATTTTCCCGTTAACACATGTTTAGATTTACTAACACGCAAAGGTGTTTATCCCTACGACTATTTTAACTGGTTTAATAAATTCGAAGAATCATCACTCCCTCCTCCTCCTGCATTTTATAATTCATTGACAGAAGAGGCTATTTCTGAGGATGATTACGAACATGCTCAAAAAATTTGGAGTACATTCAATATGAAAAATCTTGGTGATTACCATAATTTATATGTAAAAACAGACGTTTTATTGCTTGCTGACGTATTTCAGAATTTCAGAGAACTTTGCATGCGTTATTATAAAATTGATTGTGCACACCTTTTCACTACTCCTGGACTTGCATGGCAAGCATGCCTAAAAATGACTGAAACACCTCTAGAGCTCTTAACAGACATTAATATGTTGTTGTTAATAGAAAAAGGGGTTCGAGGTGGAATTAGCATGATTAGCAGAAGACTGGCCAGAGCAAACAATCCTTATATGAATGATTATAATCCAGATGAATCCAATAGTTATATAATGTACTGGGATGCCAATAACCTTTACGGTTGGGCTATGTCCCAGTACTTACCCTATGGAAACTTCAAATGGATCGACATAAATGATATAACTGAAGACTGGATTCTATCTCTTCGAGATGATTCTGATATTGGTTATATTTTTGAAGTTGATCTCGATTACCCTCAGCACCTTCATCATACCCATAACGATTATCCACTTGCACCTGAAAGATTAACCTTAACCGAAGAAATGCTGTCACCTTATGCTAAAAGTTTACTTCACAATAGAAAATATGTTGGTACACCAAAATTAATACCTAACCTTCAAAACAAGAAAAATTACGTGGTGCATTATCGAAATTTAAAACTCTATCTTCAATTAGGATTGAAAGTTACAGCAGTGCATAAAGCCATTCAATTTAAACAAGCTCCTTGGTTGGAAAAATATATATTATTCAACACCGAAAAACGTAAACAAGCTTCATCATCCTTTGAAAAAGATTTTTTTAAACTTTTAAACAATAGTGTGTATGGGAAAACCATGGAAAACTTACGAAAAAGACGTAATATTGAACTTTGTAGTAACACCTCTAAAAGAGCAGTAAAATTAGTAGCATCTCCCACCTTTAAATCATTTAAAACTTATGACGAAGATCTAACTGCTGTCGAAAGACTTAAAACAAGCATTCTGATGAATCGTCCTATTTATGTTGGGTTTTGCATTCTTGAACTTTCTAAACTCCTAATGTATAATTTTCACTATAATTACATAAAGCCACTATATAACGACCGAGCGACGCTCTTATTTACTGATACTGATTCACTAACGTATCATATTACAACAGATGACATATATCAAGATATGCAAAGTAATACAACTATCTTTGATTTTTCTGATTATCCTACAGATCATCCTCTTTATTCTAATGAAAACAAAAAAGTCATTGGGAAATTTAAAGACGAATTAAGTGGTGAAATAGCTCTAGAGTTTGTCGGATTGAAGGCAAAAATGTATTCCATAAAATCATGTAAAGATGAAAAAAAGAGAGCGAAAGGCGTATCCACTCAGGTTGTGCGACATAAAATTAATCATGAAGACTATTTCCAGTGTTTACAACAGCAAAAAACAAGTATTGAAAAACAAATAAAAATAGGCCAAGAAAATCATAAACTGTACACAATCCACCAAAATAAAATAAGTCTGAGTCCCTTCGATGATAAAAGATTCATCTTAGATGATGGTATAACAAGTTTAGCTTATGGACATTGCGAAATTGATCAAAATGTAGAACTTTAAGCTTAAATATTGTAAAAAAATTGCCGAAGATATTGTAACCTATACTGTAATTAACTCTACTGTAAACTTCGTTATAAGTGTTGTAATTATATGTATATAATAATTATAATGTTATCTTAATACATAGAAACTTTGAAAATATTTGTAAATAGTGTAAAAATTGTTCAAGATTTTATATTGTAACCTTCGTTATTGTTGACGAAATTGTATATACTAATTATTGTAATGACAACTTACTAGATGAATGCTTGTAAAAAATGAATGTTGCAAATTTTGTTGCAAATTTTGTTTCTTTGATAAATTATATGTGTATACTAATTTTGTGATGCAAGCAAGTTTAAAGAATTTTGGAAACACCATGTGGAAATAATGTTGCAATAAAGTTTTTAATTAACTGTAAACCGTGTCTGTTTTATTTCAGAATTGTTACATTTAGAATGTTTGTGAATTTTACTAATAGGTTAAAAGAAAAAAGGCGAAGAAGAAATGTAAAAGAAAACTGTTTTATTAAAAGAAAATATAATATAAAGTAATTTGATGATTTAATTTAAACATTACAAACTTTAACACTAATACTAAATACAAGTTTTAAGAAAAGCATGATTATTACAAAATTAATTTATTAAAAAGAAAAAAAATTAAATTTTTTATAAATTTATGTTATTAAAAGACAAAGGAATGTATTAAAGGGAAATTGTTTTACAATTTTTCTAAAGATTGCATATTCTAAGTATGAAAAGTAATTTAACGACTTAATTTTAATATTAAAAATTTTTCTAACTAAACTTAAACGAAGGTTTTGAGAAAACATGATTAATTTTGTTTTACTCAAAAACTTTTAATAAGATAATACAATATCTAAAGCCCTATGATTAGTACTATAGAAGGTTAATTTCAAGCTTATATCTGTCGACATGGTAGTAGTGAATGGGGATGATGCGTTCGATGTGCGCATCTTCTGACGCAAAGCGCATCAACGCATCACGCCTCTTACGCCTCTGCAGGTGAACCCCCATTATCTCACTACTATGAAGTGATTTGTGCATATGACTTTCTCTGAAACGCCTAAAAAAAAAAAAAAATTGTAATGATATAGTATTTGCTTTTATCTACCGAGCAGAGAATTAACAAAAAATTTAAAAATCGATTAAAGCACACAAAAAGTAAAATAAAATAAATGTGTTTGGGTTCAATGTAAAACCAATGAACATTAAATGGTTAAAGATTCTGAATGCCCTTTGAAATTCTATTTCTTTTCATGTCCATTAGATACATTTTCATTCTCAGCCTTTACCGTAGATTCTGCTGTTCTAGCCATTTTTCTGGTGTTATACCAATCCACTATTTCATATAAAATTACGACTCGATTCAAGAAAGGTTACGTTTGTTGTCCGACAATAAGAGAAACGTTGGAAACACCAGTTTGCTTTGTTCTGTCAAAACGTGCAGAACTTACTTATTGTATTTCTATGTCTAGCCGAGTTCTTTAAATACTAAAACCCGACATAATTATCAATATTTAGTCTCTAAGTAATTTTTTAAATTATAATCCTTGAATTACGGTAAAGCTAGGAAACTCTTCGTACAATTCAATAGAATAATATAAAATATCTAAGCTTTCATTTTAAACAAAACTATTGCTGAATAAATTTCAATTCATTCATCTTCTATGCATTTTCATCACTATTTTGTGGTTATGTTATAATTAAAAGCACAATCTATCCTTTCAGAGTACTTATCATTGCGCGTGTGAGTAGGCGAGATTGCTATTAATAATAACTACAATTAAATCGTTAACAATAATAATTACACTTAAATGACACTGTCGTAAGGTTTTTGTAAACAAATATTTTTGTATTAGAAGTGGATATTTCAACCTAATAATTAAAATATAAGAATAATAAAATAATGTTAAAAAATATATACTTAAAATATATATATATATTAAAGAATGAGAAAAAAAAAATATATATATATCAAGACTAGATAAAATTACAAAATAACATTAAGTTACTAGATAGTACTTTTAACTTAAAATTAGTACATGTCTTTTTTCATTTGAATATTTTCTTGCTTCTTTACCTAATCAGTCGTTGTCCACAATCGTTGCACTTATTGTTGTAAATGATGCAGCTTTCTTGAAACCGTCTTCTACAAGTTACATATTTAAACCGATCCATTCTCTTGTCGAATTCATCTCTTGGTACAGTTCCAGACATTCAATACACTCTTCATCATTGTCTTGTCATTACTAACAAGCTACGTAATCTCTCCTAGTAGAGACTTTAATGGAACCAATACGCAATATCTCCTGAGCAGCAAAAGCGTAAGATCTCCCATATTGGTAGGAGAGATTGCGCATACTTTTATTTATATAATGCTTCACGTTTATAAAGAATCTTTGGTTTGGAATCATGTCGTTAGTCTAGGTTAATAGCTTCTAAGAAATTGTGTAATTTAAAAAAATATTTTTTACTACTGCAATTCTGTAGAATTTCATATAGAGTTATGAATATTCAAGCATCCTTTTATAAAACAAGACAAAACAATCAAGTTTTATTTTTAATGCTTAAATTAATAAACATGTAAATTCCAATCGGAACTTCTCTACTTTTGTTGTACAACTACCTGGAGTCACAGAATGTCCACTCTACTACTTCCTTCCGAATCTGTACGTGCGCAATCTCTCCTATCGCTATATCTCTCAATACCTTACCTTAAAATACCTAAATTGCTGGTAAAGTCATGCATGAATTTGGGCATGAACTTCGGCAATCTTTCAATATTAAATTACTTATTTTTTTTTTTTTTTTTTTTTTTTCAAATAGTAATCTTTTTTTTTTTTTTTTTCCAATAAAAATAATTTCATAATAGTTTTAATTATATATTTATATATATTTTATTTATTTTTTTAAATATTAAAGCATATTCCTCCCTATTGCATGTGTAAAAAAAAAATATCTATTTACAAGTTTTTTAAAAGCAAAAATCTCAAACAAAAAATATTTAATTTCCCGTAAATCATTAAAATTTAAGAATACTAAAATGTATAATATTACTTCTCTGCTTTTCTGTTCAAAATTAATTTAGAAGACGTCTTTAAAAATCACACAATAAACAACATTTTAAACTATTTTTTTTTTTTTTTTTTTTATAAAAAATAAATTATTTCCGTGCTTAACTAATTTTGAAATTAACTTCCTCAATACTCTTACATGATATGTAAGATATTTACTAGTACTGGCTTTTTTTATTCAGGAAACTTATGGGCATTTAAGAGAGAAAAATATTCTAATTTATAAAAGAGAAAAACTTTTCTGTTAAAAAAAAAATAAGATGAATTACTAAATTGAGCGCAGTTAATTAAAAAATCCTCTTTAATGAAACAAGAATTCGAGTCTATTATTTTGGCTATTCATCCTTTAATTATTTTTAATAAAAATAATTAATATATATATATATATATATATATATATATATATATATATATATATATTATATTCAATACATTAGATACATATCTTTTTGCAGCTTTTCATAAGTTTGTGATAGTAAATTTATTAGTCCGAGCAAGAAGGAATATCACCTACGTCAGATAAAGTTATGCTTATCTACCTCTTTATTACCACCTCTTTTTATTTTATATAAGGCAAACTTAACTCTTTGCATTACTCGTTAGTACAGCATTTAAGTTACAATTATTATTATTTGTACAATAATCTAGCAGATTTTGCCTGCTTGGTAGTCTCTATATTTAAATAAATTCTCAAATTTACATATCACTTAATAATATAAAAACATCATAAGCAAATTCACTGACATTAGTCTAAATCTCGGTTTGGGATCCCGTTAGCTTCAGTAGCTGTTTTCCTACCAGCATCATGCTAAGTGAGGGTCCCTTCTCCCTACGGCGTTTCCTTACACGACCACGCGCGTTGAAACAAGCGTATTTGCACACGGTCCACGGTTCGGTCCCCAATGACTTCAGTAGCGTCTTTCCCACTGCATTATGACGGGGGCCTAGAACCAACTGCGTGCGGTATTGCCATAATTATGAGAGCTGCACGCCCCTCATCTTTCTACCCATTTTAAATTTACATACATGAGGGTAAACTCAACCAATTCCCAGATCCTAAAACCAAAAAACACACCAAAATTGCCTTCCTGAGATAGTTTTGGACAAAGTTACTGCTGGAAAGGAGTTTTGTTTTTCCTCCCTGCCACTCTAAGGAAGAGAAATTTTGAAAAAATAATTTTATAGTGTGTGCTGGGTACACTTAACTAAACCACAAAAAAAAAATCGCTTTACTGAAACAATCACAGAGTTAAAAGTTAATAAGTTCGAAAAGCTCACTATAGAATGTTGTAACGATATTGCTCGTTACCCAAATGTGAAGCATGCAGCTTGTTATTGAATTGAATACAAATTCATGTCGGATGCTTTTTTCAAAGTAACAAAGTAAAAAAATTCCACATGGACTAACAGCGCCGTCTCTCTCTCTCTCTCTCTCTCTCTCTCTCTCTCTATATATATATATATATATATATATATATATAAACTTTTTCTTTATGTGCTTAAACTTTAGAACGTAAGAAGAATTTTAGTGCAAACCTCACTCTCTAATACCAGTTTTATGATTTTTGTATTAAAGTTTATCATGCATCAAAGGTATTTGGCCTATCTATATCTTCTGTTGTTTTTATTTACTATTTATAAACAAAATAAATTCATGAAAAATAATAAAGAACCCATATACTTTCTTAGACATTCACTAGAATACTTTATAGAAAAATGTATGCATTCTAGTATATAATTTTTAACTTTTATCTAAGTATATAATTTTTATATGTAATTCTTTAATAATTTGTGAATATTACACGTTGTTTTATGATATGGGACAAAGTTGTATGTTTAAGATGCTTTATAAATATTAACTGTCTAACTTTTCAATTTTCCAATGAAATCGCAGTAATAATTGAATATAAATATGTTGTGTTCATTTATAATTAAAATATACATACATTTTAAGTTTAATCATGTAGCACATTTTTAAAGCAGATATTTTTTAAATATAGATTTAGGTAATAATAACAAATAATCATATAAATTATTTTTAAAAGCAATCAAATAATTCTTCTATAATTTACTAACCAATAGTATGAAGGGATAAGCAGTCGGAGGGTTAATATATATGTATTATGAGTAAATTTTTGAAATTTACTCACAATATAGTTTCAACCAAAATTGTGTATAGCAATGATGTAATAATAAAAAATTAATTGAGGATTTAGCGATTTTGTGTTCTATGTGAATTAGAAAATGTTTATCCAAAGTTCAATTTAAACAAAATTTGGTTAAATTTAACCTAAATATAGAGTAAAATAAAATATTGTGTTATAAATTTATCCACATACTTTACAGTCTGTAACTTATAAGAGGTTGTATATTATTATTATTATTATTATTTTAATTTTACATATATTAGTCGTACGCATACATTTCCAATACCAAATAATTTTCCATCAATTTTTTGTATTCAAAACTAACCTGACGAAATTGCTTGTAGAATAAGAAAATCTTGGTTCGATGATTTCAATCTAAATTGTCCGTAAAGAATAAAACAGTTTTTATTTAGCAGAGAAAATAGCTGAACATCAGATAAGAAGTATAGTAGCATCATACAAAAATAAATAAATAAATAAATAAATAACAGTGCATTCTGTTCGGGGACCGTGAGGAATGAGAGATAGAGAGCGATCTTGATGGAGATCAGCGAGAGAGTGAGTTAAATTTAAGCCAAATTCAAAAATTCCGATCAGGTTGGCATGGAATTTTCGGCGCAAAGAACACCTAAATAATAACTTCTTTATATCCGTTGTACTTTCATTAAATTAATAATTTTGAATATTCCGAGCAAATTTGCCATGTTATATTAACCCCAGTATGGCGCCAAACGTTAGGTATGAGAAATGAAAAACCATAAACTGCAGATATTTAAGAAAGTAATATAATTCTTTTTCAAGGATAATTTTGAGAAACTGATCAAAAGTACGTTAGCTGTTAGACTTTGATTTACGCATAACATAAGAATGAAATAAGCCATCTGGTATACTTTTAAAACCGAAATGATATGATGGGATTTTACTAACAGCCAGATTTTCTCTTCCACTTAAATAAAATAAAAATAAAAAATATTTTATTGATGGAGAAAGAATTCAGCGGTTAATTAAACACTATTATTGAATACACAAGTACATTATTATATAAAATGTTAAAATAGATTTGAATTTAACTAAATAGATTTTTTTTAATGTGTGATTTCTACATCACACAGTTCTAATAAAATAAATTATAAATTAATGAAAAATATTAAAAAAGAACACTCCGCTATGAAAATTTTAAATTTTGCTGAAAACTTGTCGCATCCTTTTTATTATTTTCATATTTTTTTTACCATATTCTTCTTTTCAGAAGTTATTTACATACTCTTAAATAAACATTGTTGCAAAGTTACTTAACATTCATAAATTCATATGTTGAAAACACTCTTACACCACCCGAGAATACTTCAGAAGTAAATACATGCAAAATACCTTACACGCATGAAAAGTTCCAAAATGCAAAATAACAAACTGGCATAGGAATACCTTTTTACATGTTTTTTTTTTTTTTTTTTTTTTTTTTAATTATGTAAACAATAACACATTTTTGTTTCTTACGTCGAGTGATATATTTGAACTGTAGATTGCGTTTTATTATTTAGAGTTATTATTATTGGAATTTTAATAAAGTATAAGAACTTTTTGAATGAATATCAATGCATAAAACTAATGGACATGGGTATTATTATCCCACAAAACTTGAAAAAAAAAAAAAAAAAAAAGAAAAAAGAAAGAAATCCGCTCGCCACATAGGGACTAAACGAAATAATTTTAACTAAATAAAACAGATTCATAATAACTTCATAAAATAAATCAACTCTCTATAAATTTTTCCTTCCCATAAACACGAATTCTTTGAATAGACATAAGGTAAGTTGTATTTTTGGGAAGTTAAACGTAAATTAATTAGAGAACAAGGAAATAAAACAAACACACATATGCACACAAAGAAAAAAAAATGTTGATTTGTAATAAAATAATAACGTATGTGAAGAATTAGCTTCAAAAAAAAAAAAAAAAAAACTCTGCGAATTATGACGATTATTTTGCAGACTATTATTTTTTGTTCTTTAATATCCGCACAATAAAGTTTGTGTTTTTACATTCCTCTTAACTTTTCAAATTCTTAATTTCATTTTTATTATTATTACTATGAATTAAAGCTTCGGACTGAATCATATAATACCTTCTAATATGTTAAATGTAAAAATTATTAAGTTAAATGTAAATATTATTCTAAAATAATTCTCTATCGCACTTTAGAATAAAAAAAAACGGGGAAATTTGCCAAAATTCATTTTTTAAAACATAAAAAAAAAAAAAAAAAAAAAAAAAAACCTCACAATAAGAAGTGTGGGGGAAAAAATAAATAAAAAAATAAAATAAAAAATAAAAGCTAACATCAGAAATGGAAAAAGTCAAAACAGACAAAAAAAATAAATAAATAAATAAATAAATAAAAGGAATCGAAGCTGGGAAGGGGTCGGGAATAGGGTCTTCAGGCTGTCGTTGAGGGTTAGCTACGTCTCGCGTAAAACAAATCAAAAATCCACAGAAAATAGCATGGGAAAGAAAAAAAAAATATAAATAAAATAAATAATTTAAACTTACACTCGCATTCACAAGAGTGTGGAAAAAAAAGGACTAACACAAACTAAAATATGCAGGCAAAAATACACAAGAAATAGTAACCGAAGCTGAGGATTGATCCCGCATAGGGTCCCTAAGATTATCGTCGAAGATTAGCTATGTCTCGCTTAATATAAGACTAATAATATACTAATAATAGACTGGAATAACATTAATATCTTGTCAAATTTTGAATCTAAAAGTATAAACATAAATTATTAGAAAACTGTATGAATGCAAAGGAAGTGGCTCTAAAACTTATTTTTATTTAAATATATAAAATTTTATAACGAATTAATATATATATATGTTTTTATATTATCATTTATTCATATGCTTTTATTCTATTTAAGTTAAATACATGTATGTACTATTCAAAATACATATATATATATATATATATATATAAATAAAATCAATATGATATATTTTCCTCGATTAGCGTATATTGTTATTAGTAAGTAATAATAAAAAAATAACCATGTAGAATAACATATTTAACTAACTAAATTGTTTGCTTATAAAAGGAAAAGTTTTACTTTCGCTTTATTATGACAAATAAGAAAAGATTTGATTGATCTAAAAGATTTTCTAAAAGATTTGATCTTAAGAAAAGATTTGATCTTACTGTACAATAAATTATAAAAACAAGGATTATCTCAATTTAATTGCAAACCTGTTGCACACTTTCATATATCTTCCAAACTGAAAAGGGGGATTTTTCCAGCAGGACAATGCTCTATATCAGAATATTTAAATTAGAGTCATGCCTTTCCGCAGTGTAACTCATACCCACAGCTTCTTACTCGATACCCGGGTAAGAAGTTGTGGGAAGGCCGGGTTTAATTTTTTCTTTATTATGATAATTAAGAAAAAGATTTAATATTTGTCTTACAGCACAATAAATTATAAAAGCTACGGGCTATCTAAAATTAATTGCAAACCAGTTGCACATTTCCTAGCATCTGTCTTCAAACCTGAAAAGGAGAATATTTCGAGCAGCACAATGCTCTATATCAGAATCTGCAAATTAGAGTCATGTGTATTAGTTAGGGAAAACTTGAGCCGCACACATCCCGTAAACAGACTCATACCGACATCTTCTTACCCGAAACCAGATCCGTGACACGAAATAAATAAAGCTGATTATATGTTATAGAACATTAAATGAAAATTATGTTTTGGAAAATACAGCTATATTATTAAACAGATCTTTTAAAGAACTAAATATTACATAAAAAATTGCAAGTGTATATGTCTATTTTTAAACGAAACATCTGCTTATAATATTAGTCCAGTCAATAGGTACGTAAAAAAGGGCTTACCTAGCAAAAGGTGGGGTAGAAGATTTTTCTTTTTTAATTCGTACATATTAGTGTCAGTATGAAAAAAACGAGTTATCCAACATGAAAGACCCCGGGAGAATTTTTGTCGGCTGAAAAACCTCGAAAATTTACTACTTTTTTGGCTTTTTTTGAAATATCTCAGAAATGGCTAAATTTAGCGATATTTTTCTATTATAAAGTTTAAAGAAGATTAAATTTCCTACAATTTTCTTCATTACAACTTTTTTGTAGTACTAATAGCAAGCATGTTACAACAGCCTCTTGAAAGTCGGCATTTTTTCTCAAGGTAATAAAATACAACTCAAAGAAATGGGTCGGTGCATAAACGTTTATTAGAAAACGGAAAGATAGGAAGAGGCATATTCAGCTGTCTGACCTTAGGAAATGACATCTGCTTCGTAGCAAAGAAAATATTAAAAAAAAAAAAAAAAAACTACCCCCCCCCCTTTCAATTAAAAAGCTCTCCCTTTCCTCCCGCCTCTTCTCATCCTGTAGTACGCTGTCTCGGCTGAACCTGAACATCTATCTATGTTATTCAGTTCAATTCGAACGTGCGAACGTACTGTTTCAACCCGTGAGAGTTTCCTATTAGAATAACCGGAGTGTTTGTTTTATTTTCGAAATCAGTTTGAATAAAGGTGATGTAAAGATTCTGAAGGAGAAAGGTATACAAAAAATCTGTAAAAGTGCAATGCAAAACGTCAAAATGAAGAACATTAGTGTTCTTTGAAGAACCTAAAACAAGTAAGAATTCACAATGTCTTTTACAAACGATACATAAATGAGCGAAGGATTGCAGCATATGTACGGCGTCATACAACTGGTGATGGAGCTGGTCCAAACAGTGCAGCTCCATATCTTCCATCAAGAACTGAAGGTTTCAGTTTTAAAGATCAGTGTTTCTTGTGTGGAGAGGGGATACTTGAAGATTTCTTTCAAAAATAGGAACGACTTCCTGAGCATGAAAGAAATTTTATACACCATGCTATGAAACTGGGTGTGAAAGAAACAATTGTAAATGGTGCCGAAAATCGTGGGAATGAGAGAAGAAAGAAAGTACTTGAATGCATCGGAAATGTAAAAGGTTTAGTTGCTATAAATGTTGGGTATCACAGGTTTTGTCATCAAAAACTGCACTGGAGGCCTAAAAGTGAGATGAAACGAGGATACTACCCTGCTAGTAACACTGATGAGGCAATGGGATCAATTTACACCTACCCTGAAAACGACTCGGAGGAGTGCCAGTCTTATAAAGTATTTGATGAATAAAATAGAGGGTGGTTTTCGTCTTGGCATCAGAACGGTTACATATCGCCTTTGCAAAAAATATGGTGAAGATGTTTTAATAGCCGACGCTGCCAACAAGAAAGCAGTTTGCTTCCAAAATGTTGGCTATAAAATACTCAGTGAAACTGGTATAGTAAAAGGACTCTTATCCTCAACAGGAAAATGTTGTACTAATTTCATCATTGGACGAGGCTGAAGAAGATGATAAGCTATTCTAAGAGCTTATATAATTACTACAAGACGGAGAGGAACAATTTGAGGACGACACACCTTCCTTCTACTTCTGATGACTATTGAAATTTAAGAACCCGGGCTTTCAAAACAACCACGAAGAAAATGAACATGTATATTATACATTAATGTACGTTTCTTTATTTGTTTCAAGGCTAAATTAATCTCCCTATAATTTATATATAAAGTTAAATTTCTACAATTTACTTTTGTAATTATTTGCTATTGTTCTTCAAACAAGTTTGCCTATTTATGAAGTTCATTTAAAATTAAGATTGTATATTGTTATTATCATCAATACTAATATAGCAGGAATTAATGTTTATTACAACATTATGTATTATATCTAAATATCATTAATGTTTTATAATTTAATAAATAGTAAAATTAAAATATTTATGTTTCAATGCATTGAGTTTTTGCTTATTAGCACCCTAATGTTTATTCATTTACATTTATATACAAATATTTTTTTTTTTATTTTTTTTTTTTGTATGTGTTTGAGTGTGTATTATGTGTTGCAGTGATAGAATACTATACATCGGCAGTTATTGGAGTCTGATGATGACTACTGTTGTTAGGCCAGAATTGTCAGTGCATGGCCGGGAGGGGGGGAGGGGGGGTTAGTAAAAAGGGGAAGGGAAAAATTAAAAGGGAGCTGATTTGTTATCTGTCGTCCTTAGTGAAAAAAAAAAAAGAAATGATCGCCAATCGCCAATTTATCAGGCGAACATATTTAATTCTTTTCAAAAATCACGATTATTTTAATAAGGTATATGTTAAGACAACAATCAAGAATATAAAACAGTATTTCTTACAATATGTATTGTAAAAAAATACATCTGGCGTGTGTATTTCCACATTACGTTTTTGATCACCAAATCCAAAAATCCCAAGGACGACAGATATCAGAGCTATACCATTAAAAGTTGTTAAGCTTACTGTAAATAAAGCTTCTAATTCTCATAATTACTATACATTATTTATAAGGAGTAATGCGCTTTTTTTACGAAGTTGAGAAAACTGTTTATTTTCAAGGAGCTGTTACGCGCTTGCTATTAGTACTACAAAAAAGGTGTAATGAAAGAAATTGTAGGAAATTTAATCCTCTTTAAACATTACAATAGAAAAATATCGCTAAATTCAGCCATTTCTGAGATATTTCGAAAAAAGCCAAAAAACAAGTAAATTTTCGAGGTTTTTCAGCCGACAAAAATTCTCCCGGGGTCGACCATGTTGAATAACTCGTTTTTTGCATATTAGTACTAATATGTACAAATTAAAAAAATAAAATCTTCTACCCCACCTTTTGCAAGGTACAATGTATTTATTGACTGGACTATATGGCAAAAATTCAAAAATTCAAAAGTATAAAAACATATTAAAAAATTCACTGTTCCAACCATTTTCACAGTATAAAAAATAGGTATACATTCAAGGGAAGATAAAAATATTTGCATTAAATATTTAATTATTAACTACACTCCTGCTTAAAAGTTTAGAGAGATTTACAAACGATATATATATAATTTTAATCGATATAAATCTCAATTAAAATTTATTTAATGTTGGTATCTTCATCTATCTTTTGTCTGCTGAGTGTTACAATGGTACTAAATAATTCAAATTATATATATATACATTTTTTTTCAGTTGAAAAACTTCTCTCTCGATGAAATGTTTTCACGCATTGGGTATTTAAAGAATTGTACCTCGAGTGTTTTCAGTAAAAATTTGTTTAGATAACATTTCGGGGGGCGGGGGTTGTAACAAATTAAAAAAATAATATTTCTGATCACCTTGTATCGTTAACTGAACTAAATGATTTGCAACTTTAGGATATGTTAACATAGACTCAGTACAATTTGTGGATGATTTTGTGTGACGATAGCATGTTAAATAATGGAGATATGCATTTATTTTAAAACTCTAAATAAATAAATAAATAAATAAATCAGCATGTTTTTTAAATATAATAATAATAAAAATAAAAACATTTTAATTAATACACTGCAATTAGAGTAAAAATATCTTAAATATTTCATGAAATACGAGCAATTTATGGAAAACGTTTTCACTGCGCATGCGCAAAAGATAGAAAGAAAAAAAATATTATATTGGTTGAAAGCTAGATATATTGGACAACTTTTGTCTAACATTCATTTGAATAGAGTAAAAATTAAACAAATTTTTGGTAAAATAACGAGCTAGATTTTAGGTAATTTTCCAGAGTTGAAATTTCATAAGGGGTTTTTGACATGCCACGTAATTGATTTGAAGATCCACTTAATTGAACCATACCCAAAAGTGCTTTTTTGTGAAAAACCCTTTATAAGCTTGTAATTCTAACATATTTTTGTTTATTTACTAAGATTTGTGAGATCATGATAGATTTTCCACAAAAAAGAACTTTTGAAAAGTGGTTGAAATAATTGGATCTTCAAATTAATTACGCGGCATTTGAAAAACCCCTTATGAAATTTCAGCTATTGGAAAATACCTAAAATCTATCTCGTTCTTTTGCCTGCAATTTGCTTAGTTTTTACTTTATTCAAATGAACTTTTGACAAAAGTTGCCCAATATATCCATCTTTCAACCTGTGTAATAAAATTTTTTCTATCATTCACGAATGTGCAGTGATTTTTTTTTTTTTTTTTTTTTTATAAAAATGCTCTTATTTTATGAGATATTTAAGATATTTGTATTCCGATTGCAGTATATTATTTCAAAAGTGTCTTTTCAATTTATCTGAAAGAAGGGATAAATTTCGTTTAAAACTCTGTATATTATAAACTAGCAGGCTACGCCCGCTTCGCTGGTCACTATATTTAAATGAATTTTCAAAAGTATTGGATCAGTATTTATTTTTTGCATCACATTATAAATAAAAACTTAATAATAAAAATAATAATAATAATTTATACATAAATAAATAAATAAATAAACATTGAAATTGCTCTAGACCTTGCTTCGAGTATCCGCTGCCTACGGCAGCTTTTTTTTTTCCGCCCGTGCTACATCGGGGGGTGCAAGTTTCCAGTGTCTGCAAAAAGGTCTTTCCCGGGCACTCCAATCTGAGTATTTATCGACGACATGTGGATCTTCTGTTATTTAAGAACTACGATTTGAAAGATGACTGTATCTCAGCATCTATTATATGTTTTTGTTTCTGAACCATGTGTTTTATAGCGCCCGTTATTTACACTATATTACGATTTGATTC
The DNA here is from genome assembly GCA_963930645.1 of Salticus scenicus. Classification (NCBI taxonomy): domain Eukaryota; kingdom Metazoa; phylum Arthropoda; class Arachnida; order Araneae; family Salticidae; genus Salticus; species Salticus scenicus. The sequence goes on from OZ005653.1 coordinate 25,062,088, forward strand.
CGACCAGTATAACAAAATAAAATAAAAAGTAGATTTTCTTTTAAAAGGAATTAAATACATGAAAAACAAATAAATTTTAATCAGTTTAATCCTTTTCCACTATATACTACCATTTTTTCCCCCAATAAATATATATATATAAAAAAAAAAGGGGGGGATTTTTATTTTAAAGGAATTAATTTAAAATGAAAAATAAAAAGTTGTTACACTATAAAAATTATACATAAACATAACAATTTATTTATATTGCATTACCATTTGATTTTCAATAAATATAATAAATGGACCATATTCCCACTTTGGGTTCGAGGCTACAAGAATATCAGCTGGTTAGGGAAACAATCCTCAACTCTACCATAACAAAGCATTGTGGCTTGCAAATTTTTATCTTGCAATATTATTTCTAAGAGTTACAGATTATATGATATTGAAGTAAGAGTGATATAGTGATAACTTTGTTTTGTTTTTAATCCAGTTTTAGTAATATACTTTAATATTAATCAACATATGTAATATTAAAAGTTGCCGTGTGAACTGTGGCGATGTTAACATATTTAAATGGATGTTCCATTTAGTAAATTCCTTTATTAAAGTGATTGAAATTCTAATTATTTAAGCTTTGATGTCTATATACATGTGTGTGTGTATAAAATGTTCTTATTAATCTTTTATTCATTATATATATGTATGTATGTGGGTGTGTATACATAAAATGTTCTGCAATTTTACGATATGGAATAGTCTTAACTTTATCATTCGATTCAGTTGTTTACATTTCTCTTTTGTTCTTGTTTGAACATTATTATTAAGTTTCACTGCAGAAATATTTAGGAAAATGTTATGCGTAACAATAAAATGGCATCTTGAATCTAATTTGTTTACAAAATATCGGCCACGTGTTCGGCGATTTTACCTACAGTCGGTAACAGAAGTGTCCGAACACTAGCAAAAATTCCTATGTAAAAAATGTACTCTTTATACGGTTTTGTTAAATAAATCCTTATCGAATCATGTTCTTACTCTGACTGAGAACAGGATTCGACAAGGATTTATTTAAGAAAACCGTATGAAATGTACTTTTTTTACATAGGAATTTTCGCTAGTGTTCGGACACTTTTGTTACCGACTGTACGGTGACGTCACAGGAATATTGTCCATTAAAAGAAAAAAAAAAAAGAATTTCGCCTTCAAATGAATGAATTAAATAAAAAATAAATAGTGAAATAACCGTTGCTTAGATACGCAGACGATAACAAAGAATTAAATTCATGACAAATGAAGCATTAAAGCCAATATTTAAAATCGAAAAAACATTAATTTAAAAAATTCAAATTCGAAATTCGAAAGAATCTCGCTGGGGTGCACACCTGTAAGGTCCCAGGTACCTATATGCCAAATTTGGAAGCTCTGCGATCAATAGTGTGAGCACCAGAGCGCAGACAGACACACACACACACACACACACACTTCTCTTTATTTATATAGAAGATTAAAAGCATGCTGATTTTTTTTTAAATAAATGCTTATATCTCTATTATTTAACATGCTATCGTTGCACAAATTTATCCACAAATTATTCTCGGTCTATATCACAGATTATGATACAGCGGAGCTAAAACACGACAAGCTGCTACAACCGAAATCAGTATATAGTACAAAACATTTAAGTAGTTATTTACAAGCAGTGCTGTAATCCCTGCCAAGGAAATTTACGTACAGTGTATATATTTCTTAGAGAAATTCAACTACAAGTGTTTATATAAATTTCTAATTTATGTAAAAAAATAAATAAATAAATAAAATAAATAAAATAAATAAAAATAAATAAAATTATGTCATTTTATTTACGGTTCCTATTCCATTTTCATTCCATTGACTTTTATGTAATTTAAAGTTATTGTATTGAATTCATTTTTAATGATTTACAAATAAAAAAGTATTAACCATTTAAAAAATAATTTAAAGCAAAAAGTCTGTGAAAAAAAAAAAATATTTTTTAATATCATGTATTACATTTAACTAAAAAAAAAAAAAAAAAATATTGTAATGAAATACTGCTTTTTTTGCTAACTTAAAAAACTTAATTAAAGATATTGCATTAGATTTTTGCCGTAAATAACAATAATAATAAAAAGTATTACATTTGCAAAAAACATTGGCAGATAAAAAAGCAAATATCTTTCTAACTAAAGTGATATTGGATTTCATTTCCCCAATGCTGTAACAGTATATAACATTTTTAATAATATCTTATAACTCTACATTTTTATGAACACTATAATAAAAAGAATTTCCTTTGTATCTAAGAAAATGCCTCTTGAGTCTCGAACAAAAGTTGCAATTATTACATTGAGTGGCTGAAAATATTAAGCTCTTCGGGTAATGAAGCACTTACGCTTGGTGTTTTATTTATTTATTTATTTATTTATTTGTCTTTTTTTTTTTTTTTTAACAACTCTTTATTTCATTTATTATGTCTTATTTTTAAAGATAAGGGCTAATAAGACTTTTTTTTAAATCATTATTTGTTTTATATTTAATTTTCCCCCCTCTAGCCAATAGTTATTCAAGGTGAATTTTACATATAATTAAATAAAATAATAACGAAATAAATAAATAAAATATACGCAGATCCTCATTAAGTAACAGAAACATTACATATATATAACAGTTATCTAGAACAGTTATTTTCTCGGAATTAGAAAAACGTCAGAGTATTTCACTAAAAAATTATTATTATTATTATTATTATTATTATTTTGTTCCTCTTCTCATGATATACATTTTTTCTATCTATGTTACTGTTTTGAATGAGAATTTATCAAATAAATAACTAGAAAAATAAATAAAGGATATATAACTCTCCATTTAGTATTGTAGACATAATCCGTGCAGTGTTTCAAAAGTTATTGTTATGACAAATTTTCAAGTGGCTGTCTAAGTAGCTGCAACTTGGAAACAAAAAGGCGAAGCAACTTGCCCAGCGAAATAATCCAAGATATTTGTATGATAAGCTCACTGTTCAACTTTAGGTTCAAACTAATTCAGTATTTAAAAAATTATCGTGATAAAAAAATTTCAAGTAGCTCTGTGATTTCAAGTGGCCACCACTTGGAAAAAAAAAAAAAAAAAAAAAAAAAACGAAGTGAGATGTCTAGCGAAATTATCTAAGATATTTGAATGATTAATCCACTACCCAAATTTGATGCGAATTGATTGAGTATTACAAAAGTTATCATAATGACAAATTTTCAAGTAGCAGCCACTTGGAAATAAAATTGCAGATCAAGTTACCAGTCGAACTTATCCAAGATATTTGAATTGTAGGTTCACTATCCAACTTTTGTTTGAATCATTAAGTATTTTAAAAATTATCGTGATGACACATTTTCAAGTGGCGACGTGATTTCAAATGGCCGCAATTTGGAAACAAAACTTAGGAACAAGTTGCCCAGTAAACTCATCCAAGATAGTTATAGGATAAGATCACTGACCAACTTACGTTCGAATTGAATCAGAAGTTAAAAAGTTATCATGTACATAAATTTTCAAATGGTAGCCTAATTTCAAGCTCCCTCGCTTAGTGTTTAACATCCGCACTTTGTTAAAAATGGCGGATACAGTTCATTAATAAACTTGATTGTGACCCTTATACAGTCTATGTATACATCAGAATTCACGCAAATCCGGTCTTAAATACACTTTTTACAGTGTGAATTGGAAATTTTCAAGTGGCCTCCACTTGAAAACAAAAGGGTGGAGCAATTTAGTTAACAAATACATGGAAGATATTTATAAGTTCACTGTCCAAATTTGGTTCGATTTGAAGTATTATTTCAGAAGTTATCGTGATTTTAAATTTTCAAGTGGAAGCCTGATTTCAAGTGGCCCTGCTTAACTTAAGATATCCTCCACTTTGTTAAAAATGCCTGATAAAGTTCATTAAAAAACTTGTTTGAGACACTTATGTGGTCTATACTTACATCAAATTTCAAGCAAATCCGGCTTTAAATACGCTTGTTACAATATGGATTTGACATTTTCCTGTGGCTGCCACTTGAACAGAAAAAAAAAAAAAAAAAAAAAAAAAAAAACGGAGCAACTTGATTAAGGAACTCATCCAAAATATTGATAAGATAACTTCGCTGTCCAAATTTTATTCCATTTGGAATAATATTTCAGGAGTTATCGTGATGAAATTATTTTCATTACACACACACACATACACACACACACACACACACACATATATATATATATATATAGGTAGATAATTAGGTAGATAGATAGATAAACGAAGTGATTGCAATAGGTCGATTTCTAAAGAAGTCAACCTAACAAATAAATAAATAAAATATATGTATATCTCTATTTAGTGCCGTATGCCTACAGCTCTAGATATTATCATAAATTCCTTTTTTCATTCGCAGAATAGGATTCCAAGAGCAATAAATTTTTAAGTAAAATATTTTATTTTGTTTATTTATTTGTTAAGTTTCCTTTTTGTTTGAAGAGCATAATACCAAGAAATGTAATTTTCGTAGAATTGAAAACCCGTTAGAATGGTATAGGGTGACATATTCACTATTTTCTTTCTATAAAACAAACTGTTAAAAAATGGTGCTAGTTTAAACCAAAACTTGGTACTGAAGTAGCTGCAACCATCCGATGGTTTAAACATTTACCATGATTTGGTAATTTTATGTTGAAACAAATATTTGTATAATGTTTTAAATAATAATAATAATAATTCAAAATACGACCGTGACGGGGATCGAATTGAAGATCTTTTTATCTCAAATCAAACATGCTGGCGCTGCGCCACACTTTCATATCCGATAATTTAGAGTTTCGTTGATTTGTATAAAAGGGGCTAAGTTTTCTAAGTTCTTATCTTGGCCCATGGGTTAGTTGTTGCACAAAATTTGTACTCTACCCTATGCTTTCGACCACGTTCGACCATTTAACCTTTTTTTTTTTATTATTCAATAGGAATTTTACTGATTTATACTTCTCTTGTGAGTGGAGGATAGTAATTCCAAGTTCTGATGCAACTTAAAATCAATCACAAGAGTAGAATATTTAAAGGTGAGGTTGAACCATATTATGGTATTCCTTAAAACTTTTCTCCATATAGTGGTTCAAGTTTGAACTGAAATTTTTAACAGTGCAGGTTTTAAATAAGAATGTAAATAAATAGATTAATAAATAAATACGTAAAGACCTAAAGGTTCTTTTTATAGTGCCAGATACCCACAGCTTTACATAAAACGGTAAGCACCTTTTTTGATTCATGAAATAAAAATTCAAAAGTATTTAACAAAACTTTTAAGAGCTTTTTTTTTCCCTCTTACATTTGAAAAGCAGTTTACTAAAAATAATTTATCACTTAAACAAATAAATAATGTGTAGTTCTCTATTTAGTGCTAAAAGCTTGCATCTTTCCATATTATAAAACTATAATAACTATAATTTTTCGTTATAGTCTGCTGTTAAAAATCCATTCTCTAATACAGGCAGAAAAAAATGAATATAAAATAAAAACAATGAATAATATAATCAGTGAATAAAAATATGAAAATAAAAGTAAAAAACTACGATTGTTAGCAATTAGTTTCTAAAATTATTAGCCCTTTTTTATCTTGAGAATTTTAAACTTTTAAAAATCGACGTAACTCCTCTCTCATCGCTTGACTGATTTTAAAAAAGCTAGCATATCACAAAACAATATTTTTAAGAAACACTCAGTGGATGTATTGTCTTTTAACTCAAATTCAAAACAAACAACAAATAAATTATTCAACAATGAATGTTTTCTTTCTTTGTGAAAATAACACGGAAAGTGCATTACTTAAAAATATTCCAGCACGAAAAATTACGCAAAATGCTGCCACAAAGTGTGAGTGCTTTCTAAAATATGGCACTTCTTTACTTTTGCTTGGGAATTTTTATGTAAATGTGTTACGCCTGTAATTTTAAATAGAAAGTAATATTTAATTTTTAAAGAATATAAAGCCATTACGAAGATTTAATAAGCATTATTAAGTTTCTGAAAATTAAATAATACTCCCATTTAAAAGATAATTTTTTTTTTGCTTTCCGAATGCTTTTGAAGCAGAAAACATTTAAAGGGTGCTCTTAATATTACCCCAGAAAAACTATTGTAAACTATTCCTTTTATATGTTATGTAAAATTACAAAGCATGACGTTAAAATTTTAATGTTTTTATATAGTTATAAAGGTGATAATAAATTTAATTAATTATTTTGAAAAGCATATATTTGTTATAAAATAATTTTCTGGTGTAGAAAAGCTTACGTTATTTTTTTATCGGAAAATAATACAATAGATAAGCACAATAAAGTTTGAGATTCTTGATCAGTTGTTTTTAATCGAAAAATTTTGAAAATTCTTCGAGACTTTGGGTAAGCATTATCGTAAATTTACAGAAATTACTTACAGTGCATATTGTTAAAGTAACATATTAAAAAAAAAATATTTGCATTTTAAAGATCAGTGTTTGACACCAATGTTTGAATGTATGATTTAAATATGATAAATTTTATCATTTTTTTTTTCTAGAAATCTACAAATGAGGTTGTATATGAACTCCTAAAAAATCACATTATTTTAGTCGTTTACCTTATAACCACCCCAACCTCCCAAAATAAATAAAAAAATAATTAAAGAGGATTTGAAACTCTGATTTTCTAAATAAGTGGTATAAATACTTTCGTAACAACAATTTGCTGTTAGTATAAACAAAAAGTCTCCCTATAGATTTAATATTATCTAATATTTACAGTTAAAGACCTATTTGTATGTATATTTTTTTGTGGGCACATCTCATCTCGTCCAGAACGTAGGACATTCATTCGGTAAATTTTATCACCTCACAGGTTAAATCTGCATAATGAAGAGGAGGGTAGAAATTCTGTAATGTAAAGGAACTTGCCGATTTGTAATTATTCTTTGATACTTAACTGAAAAATTGCTGTTAATACACATGTTACTTGTAAAGCAATTTTTTTTTTTTTTTTATATATATATTTTTTATTATCTTAGTTTTTAGAATATTTCGTGTAAATAGATATTGAAATACGACTTAAATCTGTATCCATATCTATCTGTATACATATGTATATATAAATGTATATATAAATGTATTTGATAATTTTCAAATCCTTTTTAACAAACTAGTTATGTTATTTACACTTTTTTCGATACGATACACGGTATAATCAGCCTGAATAATGTACACCCTGTTCAAAGCTTATAGACCTGCTGGTTAACACGAATTTCAATTCATTACGATACATCTTTAGACTTGGACTCGAACTAAATAACTGTTTATTGAAGGTTCAGAACGCTAATCATTCATCCAACAGATGGGCTAATATAAAGAGTGACATGAAAACTATAATGATATATTTAAAATAAACGTTCGTTAATTCGGTTTGCGACGATTTTCAACGACCGTAATTATTTATTTAAATGCAATCAAACCAAGGTGAAACTTGTCAAAATAGATTCAACATTTTTTTTCGGAATCGACACTGACCTATATTGATCCTACACTTTATCTGCAAGCAAGCATTGATCCCGAAGTTGTGTATAAACGAAATATTTATATAGTATTTGTTCTAGGCTTCCTAAAAGCAGTTTATTTTTGCAGATTAAACTATTTTATTAGTTTAATATTTAAATTCTGAAAATACAGAAGAACGTACTTTTTAGCTTATATATATTTTATAAATCACAGTTTTTCACCATTGGTTTCCCTGGGGGGGGGGGGGGTCTAAATTTGAACACAGTTTACTTAAAATTACATTAAAAAATATATTTGCTGAATTCTACAATTATTAAAAGTCCTTTTTCACAGCGATATGTGAATTAACGATTAAAATAACTATAATTTTAAAATTCGAATTTCTAATATTGGTGCAGCAATATATTTTATAAATCATCAGTTCATTATCACCAATGGGATAAAATTGCTGCATAACAGTGCCTCTTGACAGCTGATATGCCTCGAAATTGAAAAAAAAAATTTCAAATTAATAAGAGATATTGCAGCTTAGTAGCGTCATCTGTTAGACGGCATATTCTAAAAGCTAATAATCGCCAACTTATGTCAATTCCAAAAAGACGTAAATTTATATTGAATTTGGTCCATTGGATTGCAAGAGACATTTCTCCTATAATTTTGGATTTTACATACACTCAAACAGTCAAATTAACGTAGAGACAGATTTTTTTTTTAAAATGTCAACTCATGTTCAGTACACGTAATATGGTTGGTTGGGTTTTACGTCGCACTAGTGCTGCGCAGATGGGCAATTGGCGACGGTCTGGGACTCACCTCTAGAGGTGGTCCGAAGACATGCCACCGCAATTTTGGTCCTCCACGGAAGGGATGGCTCTCACGCTTCGGTGACCCCCAGAGGTATAATTTTTGATGGGAACATGGAAGACATTGCGGCCACAACAGATTTTTACGTGCACCAGCCACCATTAGTGTACACGACGGTCTTTGGCCGGCTCGAATACCGAACTCGCAATCTTCCAATTACGAGGCCGGTGCTCTACTGACTGGGCTACCACGGCCCCGTAATATGTAAAACATGTAAAAACAAGTGAATTTATAGAAAAGCGAAAGTCGAAAATTTTCGCGAATACAGCAATTTCTTCTTGCATTTAGAAGAAAGTAATATATCGAATTATTTACATTCAAATAACATAAAACATTTAAAAAAAATTTTAGAAGATATTGCTCATACTTTTTATTTAATATTTTTAACTGCTATCATTTTTTTTATTAGGGTTATTAATTATTGTTAGTTACATTCTGATTTATTTCTTTTTTTAATTAAACATATACTTCACGTTAAAACTAAGTGAAGATTTCGGAGATCAACTTTAATTGTATGATTTTTTAAATTAATAAACATTTTAAACCGGTTAGGTAAAGAAAAAAATATATATATGAATCTGTATCACACATTTCTCACAGAGGAAGTAATTCGTCGCCAAAAATAGAAACATATATTTTATTCGACTTCTCTCCCCTTACTTTCGTATGCTAAATTGCGGAAAATAAGCATTAGGAATAAAAAATGGGGGTCGGGATTTCATAAACAAATTCTTGGATGAGTTTTTCTGTTCCGATTTTTATACTTAAATTTTGTTTATATATATATATATATATATATATATATATATATATATATATATATATATATATATATATATATATAAATTTTATAATGCGTCAGATATCAACGCATAACAAAATCTACATATACATATTCAACGATGGAGTTGATATTTCTTTAAAATACAAAATAATTTTCAATATATCTGTACATTTTTTTAAAAATGATATTACTGCCATTAAACCTAAAATGCATTAAATTCTTTCTCTTAAACATCATACTTTTAACTGATTCTTTTGTAATATAAAATTTATTTTTATATTATAGAAAATACAATTTATATTCAATCTCTACAAATGTCTGACTTTTACTGTGACATTAAATAGAAAGAAACAGACCAAAAACAAAAGAAACAGAAATAATTTTGCATTACCTTTTATCTCAAACCAAAAAGCTTATGTAAGTAAAAGTTATTGTTTTGAAAAACACATTCTGTGAAATCATTCTTTTCAACTTCCTTTTCGTGATTATTTCCATAATGCATTTATTTGTTTATTAATCAACTCTGCATTATTTTTCTTAATTAAACATGAAAACTGCATTACGTAAAATGGATTAATGTGAATGTTAATTATAAACAGAAAGAAACAACTAAGCTCATTATCTTTTTAAATTATCAACAGTTATAAGATATATGAAGTATTAAAAAGGAGAATGTAAATTAAAAGAAAAATTTCTATGCTACACTGAAAACTAAAGAATAACTGAAGAATAAAAGAAGCTTTTGAATTCATATCTTTAAAAAATAAAATAAAAAAAATAATTAAAAAAGTAAATAAACAATATACCCACGTTAAAAATATAAATAAATGAATACCTCTTAAATGTAAGAGATTCAGCTAACGATTCGTTGCGCATTAGCGAAAATCTCAAATACCGCAAATAAGCAAAAAGGCCTGCTAATATTGTCCAAAATTAAAAGTCATTCATTTATCTATTGTAAAAATTTAAATGACATATAATCATAAAATTTAGTAAACTGAGAATATTTAAATATTGTCTGCTGTCAAATTATATATAAACAACATTTGTTTCTGGCACCACAAAGAAGTGAAATATTTAAAATATTGTCAAAGATAAATAGGTTAATCATGTTATAAATATAAATATATATATATATATATATATATATATATATATATATATGTTCTTATCTCTACCAAATAAATAAATAAATGAAATAAGCTGTCTATTTAAAAATAATAGCCTAACTCAGATTACTTTAAAATTTTGAATGAATTTCAGTTTAATTATGTATAATAATTTAAAATTACATTTTGTTTTAACATTGCTGAATGTCGATAAGCTAAATAACTATTTTGCGACACTTAAATCAAAATTTTAAAATAGTTAATTGTAATGCAGATTTTTTTAAATAAATAAACTGTGTTTACTTATATAATAAAAAAAGCACATTATTTCGGTATACTGTATTTTTGAAATAAATAAAACTGCAATTATGCACGCAATTATATTCTTTTAATAATGAATAACGAATATATCGTTTATTGTTTAATACTAAATTAAAATTAATTTATAATGACCAGCGCAATTATTTAATATAAAATCTAATGTCGTCATTACTTCCGATTTTTTAAGTTTCTTGCTTTTTGATCTGATTCACATATAGTTGGTAACTCTCCAGTGAATGAACCAAATTTAAAAAATCTTATTTGTCTAAGTATATTGGATATCGTCGAGAAAAGTAAATTAACCAAAGTTACAGTAAATTTGAAAACTTAATTTAAAGAATACAATGAAACATTAACTAGCTTACAATAAAACTGACTCAAGTACCTCTTAAGTGAATAAGTTCCAAGATAGTGATATGATATTTTTCGTGCACATTGGGGCCCATAACACACACTTTTTAATGATATAAACAAAATATTTCCATTTTTTTTTTTTTTACCTGTCACTTTTTTTTTTTTTTTTTTTTTTTGTCGGGTAGCGATAGGTAAGTATCATCTACGTTTATGAAACCTCAAATCGTTGCACTCACACAGTAATTAGGACAGTCTTACTATATGTACTGCGAGAACAGTTTGTAAATACAGAAAAATTTAAAAATACATGACACATCTTGAATTTTAGTCATTTCCATGCATGGTAGAGTAATGTATTGGAAATATTTTGTGTAACTGTGTAAACGAAATCTAAATATTTTTCATACTATATTTATATAATTTTTTATTTATTTATTTTTAACCTAGAAAGAATAAATATGAATTTCATTTTGTTTCATGAAAAAAAAAAAATTCCCTTAAGAGAAAATTTGCCCACAAACACATAATTTATTTGAATTATTTTGTATGTCCCTATTCATTTATCATTATTTTATCCCAAATAAAGATTTTTGAAGTAAAATTCCCATACGATACAAATTTGCAATGCATAATCAGAATTTTGTTAATGATATTTGCTTTTGAGATATGGTAATAATAATTTTTGTAGATAAACAGATTCACATACACAGAAAAAAAAAACAAAAAAAAAGAAAAAAACAATTTTAACAGTAGAAGATTTTTATTGTGGAGCCCTTAAAAGCATAAAATAAAAATTTATTCTTACAAAGACATCCTATGAATGAATGAAAGTTTCATCACTAAGAAAAGTTTAGAGAAAAATAAAGATATTTCACTTTTGCCAGAGATATAAATTTTTAACTATTCAAAATATTTTAAAATGCTATCGAGACCAATATTGCTGGTCATTTGTTTCTACAGAAGTATGTGTTAAGTTATAAATTTCAAAGGCCTCGAAATATTTTGAATACTTAAAAATTTTCATTTCTGGCAAAAATGAAATGTATATATATATATATATATTTCTCTAAAATTTTCTTAGCGTTGAAACTTTCATTTATTTATAGAATATCTTTGCAAGAATAAATTTTTATTTTATGCTTTTCAGGGCTCCACAATAAAAAGCTTCTACTGGTAAAAAATGTTTTTTTTTTTTTTTTACTTAATTTTTTTTTCTGTTTTTCAGTTAAAAAAAAAAAAAAAAAAAAGAATCAAAGGATACTGTGTAGACTTTTAAATATTTTCTTTTATCAATTTACACCTTTTCTATTAATTATCTGCAAAAATTAACACATAAGCCATTGGAGAATCAAACTCAACACGCTCTAACCAAAAATCAAACAACAGTAAAGAAAAGTCATAGAACAAGCTAAAAGTTTCCAACAAATGCTAATACAAAAAGAATATTGTCCTCGAATGCTTTTAAGTATTTTGAATATTTAAATTTTTTCATAGCCTGCAAAGTGAAATATTTATATTTTTCTATAAATATTTATATTTTTGTTTCAGAATTCTTTTTTTTTTTTTTTTTTTTTTTTTTTTTTTTGTTGTTGTTGTTGTTGTTGTTGAAACTTTTATTTATTTTTTATAGCATATCCTTGCAAGAATATATATATATAAATATGTATATTTATTTAATGGTTTTTAGGTCTACACAATAAAAACTTCCAGTTTTTTTTTTCTTAATTGTATTTTTATTTTGTGCGATTTAGTAACTAAAAGAAGCTTCTTAAAAAGATTAATAAAAAAGTTTTTAGAATAGTGTGTAGACAACGAAGGTTATTTATTTATCATTTGACATATTTCCTGTTAATTATCTGCAATAAAGTAACACATCGGCCTTCGAGGATTGAACTTATAAACATCGGGTTAACAATATGAAGCTCTATTTAACTCAGCTAGCAAGCGACGGTAAAAGGCGCTAACATTTGCAGTAAAGTAGAGACGTTTTGTTTTTTAGTGTGACTCGAAAACACGATGAAAAATCCAATTTCAATAAAACCTTCTAAAAAAATATTAATTTATCTATTTTTTACTTAAAACATTTTATTTTGTGCTTTTTTAATATCTAAAATAGTATATGTTTTTTAGCATCTGGAAAAAAAAAAAAAAAAAAAATGCTTCATAAAAAAAACTTTAAAAAAATTCTTAGGATACTGTGTAAATTTTTCTTTTATTAATTGATATGAAAAAGCTTTTGATAAATTGATAAAAAGAGATGCTAGTATGTCTGTGCGCTGTATAAAAATATGCTTCTCTGAACTAGTCAATTATCTAAAACAGGAGTGTTTTTTCTAAATTAGCAGATAAAGGTTTTATAAAGTTCCACTTACATTGTAAAAAATGGATATAAAACCGCCACCACTACCCCCACCAGCTCACCAATCATTGTTCCATATTTTCTTATTTAATAAGTAAAAATTCTACAAAAAATAGCTAAAGTCGAAAAAAAAAAAGTTACAAAATCTTCTTTTTCTTTGAGACACCTGACTCCCAACTATATATGAACTCTGCGGATTCTTTTTTACTTCCTTATGCAAAGTATAAGGAAGTATAGAAGCCACGACTACATCGATTACAATCTAATAAAAAGAATAAATCATACTAGCCAAAACCTACTCCTGGCCCTATTTAATAAATGTCTACAGCTAAAACACTTTCCGAAGCCATTCAAAAAGGGTACAGTCACAGTGGTTTTGTTCCACAAGGAAGGCAAGAATCCAAAAGACCCAAAAAACAATAGGCCAATCTGCCTCCTTCCAGCTATCAGCAAAATTTTGGAAAGAATAAGACACGGCAGGATGAATCACTACTTCACAATCTCTAAATATTGGAACCCTAATCAATTCGGATTCAAGCAAGGCACCTCAACAGAAAACGCGCTAAAAAAATTATTAGACAATATTCAGCAAGACAAACTAGACAAAAAACAGACACTTTTAATATCAATAGACATAAAAGGTGCCTTTGACAATATCAGGTGGCCAACACTCTTAGGAAACCTCCAACTCTCCGGCTGTCCGACATACAGTCTGCTGCAAAATTATTCGAGCACTAGCAATAATCCTTGCCAAAAAAAAGTACACTTAATACAGCTTTGTTAAATAAATCCTTGTCGAGTCATGTTCTTAATCAGTCTAAGAAAATGATTCGACAAGGATTTACTTAGCAAAACAGTCTTAAATGTACTTTTTAAATATAGGAATTATTGGCTAGTGCTCGAATAATTTTGCAGCCGACTGTACCTAGTCAACTGAATAGTTAGCTTTCTGGAGGACAGGTATGTCAGGCTGAAGGAAAATGGAATAAGCAAGATCAAACAAATCTTTGGTGGCTGTCCCCAGGGGAGCTGCTTAGGACCGATCCTTTGGCTACTAATAGCGGAGACAGCACTTAATCGTAGCTGGGGGAACAACGTTAGGATCCAAGCCTTTGCAGACGATTTTATATTAACTATAAGCGCGAAAGACCCAAACACTTTAATTAACACGGCAAACACAGCATTAGTCGAATTTGGCATTTGGGCAAACAGGAACAACCTAACTATTAATTGGAGCAGAACAGAACTGCTGTACCTTAACAGACCTCACACAGGAAACCTCCCAACTGAAAATTCATATAAACTTGAAGGAATACGCTACAACGATATTGAATTAGAGACTAAAGAAACCATGAAGTATCTGGGAGTGGTCCTTCACAAAAATCTTGAATGGCAGTCCCATGTAGAACATCAGGTGAAAAAAAAAAATTATAAATCCTTCAGCTTGTTCGGGCGCATGGTCTCAAGGGGATGGAGGATAAAACATAACTTGATTAAAACATGGTACAAGACAGTGGTGGAAAGGACACTGACCTATGCAGCCCCAATCTGGGGCAATAAAATTACACAGCAAAGTAAAGACAAATTACTTAGTTGCCAGAGACACTTCGCACTGGCCATTGTGAGGGCTTATAGAACAGCCCGACCTCGGCACTTCTGGTACTCTCTGGCCTGATTCCAGTACACCTGCAACTAAAATATGAAGCTGCGTATGGTACAATTACAAGACTACACAGGAACTACCAGCTTCAGGAACACGTATTCAACCACACAGACTTTACAAAAAAGCAGAACATTTGGTGGAAACACCCTGCTGACACCCCAGAGCCATTTATAGGGTCTTCTGCTGACGACACACATATCTACACGGACGGGTCGAAGCTGGAATCAGGTGCTACAGGATCGGCCTTCGTAGCGTTCAAATACTCCAAAAAAATTCACGAATGGTCAGTGCCTCTAAGAAAGTGTAGCAGTGTCTTCCAGGCCGAAGTACTGTCAATCCTCAAGGCAGCAGAATGGGGCAACACAATGGGTATCGCATACAGTATCCACTCGGACTGCATGTCGGCCATCCAAGCAATATCCAAACCATTTTCCACCGATAAATTGATTCATAAAATCCACAATGAAATAGTTCGATCTCATAACAGCTTCAAAATTGAATGGGTTAATGCCTACGTAGGCATACTAGGGAATGAAGAGGCTGATAAATTAACAAAACTGGCAGCCGATAATGCAAACGATAAAGAACAATACTGCTTAGAAAAACCAATCTCATAATTAAAGAAAAATCTCAAAAAGCTTACTATGGACCAATGGCAGTTCGAGTGGGACTACGGGGACACAGACAGGCTAACTCACAGATACTACCCAACAGTAAACACAAAGACCCTAGTTAGCTGCAAGCTTCTATCACAAATATACACGGGCCATGGGGCATTTCCGGCCTATCTTCATCGGTTTAAGAGGAAGAAGAGCCCAGATTGCGCCTGTGGCGAGCTAGGAACATCCTTACACTACTTACTAGCCTGTCCGCTAACGGAAAATCTCCATCTGGCCAAAATCACACAGGCCAATGAACAACTCTGGTATAAACAACTAGCCAACAATAAACACGTACAGAACAAGGCAAAACACATAGTCAGTTGGATTACAAACAACATAGACGACATTTCAAAGTGATCAAAAGCCAACATCTCGAGCAGTAGGAACCAGCCACGTACTGTCAAAACTCGAAGAAGAGGACCTGGCAGATTTTTATTTACTAGATCAAGGGACTTTTTGTTTATTTTTGGTCATGATCGTGGTCCATGAAGTTAAAGCGGCGGGTACCTATACAGTCTGAGACCCGGTAAAAATAAAAATGTAAAAACAGAAAATCTAGAAATAAAAAGTTTAAAAAATAATTGTTAAAAAATAATAAATAAATAAAAATGGAAAAAAAAAAAAATTAAAAAATGTAAACGGTTCTTGACTTATAAGCCAGTAAGTCCGCGCCACGCCCATGACTGTGCATGAATGTTTATTTATTTTTTATTATTTTTTTTATTATTATTATTACTTCCATTAGTGTATGAATGGCGTGGTCAAAAAGCAACCATGTTGACTTTTACCTTTGCAGAATAGTTCTTTTTTAAAATGTAGAATGGCTAACAAGTTCCTTGACGCAGTCGGTGATCAGAAAGCAACCATAATGACAATTTCTTCAGCAGGTTTATTCTCAAAACTCCCAGGTCCGATGGACCTAACTATTGTTAGTCCATACATAGTGATTCCATCACAAAGGATAATTCCTAGCTAACCTATTCTTTTTGGTACTCATCTAGTTCTGATCACAATCAATACCTTCTTTTAATGTTACAGGTTTGAATGCGTGTCAAAAAGCAACCATAATGTTATTTACCTTTACCGGATTTGTACAATATCATCAAGAGTGCCGGACATAACAGGTCGCACAGCATACAAATCCCGGAAACTTAGACTTTTTGGTACTCATCTAGTTTTGACACGCACTTCTTTTCTCAATTGTAGGGTTAATTCTTTCCTTGTTAAGCCTAGAACTATTTCCTGTCACATTTCTTTTTGGTACTCATCAAGTTTTGATCCGCACCAATTTTAATTTAATTACTTACTTACTTTAATTAATTAATTAATTAATCCTATATTTTTATTTTTATTCTATATATTTATTTTTATTTATAGTTTACTTTTATTTATTTTTATTATTATTATTATTATTTTATTTATTTTATTCTATTTTTTTTACAAGGGTGTGGCGGTGTCTGATCCTCGTTAATCTGTGCTGCACCGCCAAGTGCTCGATGGGGTCGTTTAGCAGTCGTCGGGAACCATCCCCCCGTGGTGGATCAAAATTGCGATGGTCCCTCTTTCTCTTCTCCATTCGGCCTCCCTGCGCATAGTAATTTCCCTTCCAATTAGGATTATTTAGGCCTTGCCACTTCAAAAACTTCAAAATTTTCGCTATGCGCCCAAAACTATCTACCATCCCCCAGTGACTTCACGTAATTATTATTATTATTATTATTATTATTATTATTATTATTATTTATAATCTCATTGTTCCTTCCTCGTTCAGCTTGTCTTTCTCAATTCTTAAGTGTTGTCCCCTTCCCCTTTTCAAATGGCCTCCTCTTTCGGCTTTAATTATTGTGTGCACAACTAACTTTAACGGCTCCCCCAGCGTTCTTTTTTCTTTTTTTTCTCTTCCTCCCTGCCTAAATTCAAAATTGTTTTAATTTTGTATAATTCCGGTTATTTCGACTCTCAGCTAGTAAGTGCACTTATTCCAAATTCCTTAACATCTGGAGCGTGTCTGTGCGTTTCCATCGTAGCTATCTTGGAGGGTGTGGTGTAAAAATCGAGCTGTGTCTCCAAAGCAGAAGTCGATACCCTGCAATTCCTGAGCTTTGGCGTTCTAGTTACATTGCTGCCCAGCAGCTTCCACGCGATGATCTGGCGATTTATTCGCTCCGGCGGACGGCATCCAACCCGTTAAGCTTGGCCGAGCCCAGGCAGGCAGGGGCCGTCCAAAGGTTTCAAAGGAAGTATAGAATTTCGGATTTGCGAAATGGATTTTATATTTCGCATAGCTCCAAAACGAACAATCGTATAATGTTGCAAATTTATATGTGTGGCTGTCATGATGTCTAGTTGTAAACCTGCAACTTTAGTTTTAATACTAGATCCCGTTTCAGAGATATCAACGACTTTACACGAATTTTCGTGACGTCTGTATGTAACTATGTGTGTGTGCGTCTCGCATAACTCAAAAACGGTTGGATGTAGAACGCTGCAAATTGGTATATAGGTTTGTTATAACATTTAGTTGTGCACCTTTCTTTTTGGACTTTCTGTGGCTTTCCGTTTTGGAAATATTTATTAAAATTATATTCATAATGACCAAAAATACAAAGGTTTTGGCCATTATTTATCGTTTCTCGCCACTAATTTTTGCCAAAGAGAACAAAACTGGGCCATCTAATGCTCGAATAATTTTCATTGAACTCTAAGTTGTGCATTAGCCAGTGAAAGATTCTATAATAAGCCGTGGAGTACTATTCCTGAAAAAACTACTATATTTGTCTCGGCGGTATATATAATCGTATTATCGTGACTTTTTTTGTTGGAGTAGCAGTTTTCTTTTCTTGTTTTGTTTTTGTTTTAAGGAATGTTCATGCACTAGAACATGTCTGTTTATTTTTCAGAATCGGTTATCCACACACAAAAATGTCAATTTTTTCATAACAATATGTATATTCCTATGGTTGTATAAGGAAATCATTTGGTGTCCACATCAGATTTTTTTTTTTTTAAATACTTAATTAATAATTATATAATAGACAAGATTTCGTTGAAATAAAGGTAAAATAATATATAAATCAATATTTCTTTCTCTCTGTCGCTCCATTTATACATAAAATGTTTCATTAAAGCTAATCAAAAGGGATATTAGAGCAGTTTTTAACTTTTATTCCCACCCTCCTATACGTGTTCAGGTATACATATATTTTATGGGTGTTTTATTCCCAAGTGCTGATTTCTCTGGCCATTTTTTTTTCTGGGCGTTTTTATACATGAGCGATTTCACCCATAACTGTTTTTATATGCAGGCATTTTATCCTTAGGTGTTTTTTTGCCGGGTTCTATTTTTTTCTTTGCGCTCTTTTCCCTGGCCTTATTTTTCCCGTGACCCAGAATTAACACGTATATTGTTTTTGTTTTAATTCTGATTTAATATATTTGTTTCTATAATTTAGGAAAATGTTTTCTAGAAAATGTTTGAAACATGCAATTAATAATTTTTTTAAAGTTAATTTTTTTCTTCTTATTGCGTTATTTTTTTTATTAACGAGTAATTATATTTTTGCTCTGCTTGACCAGAGTACAAGATTACTCTGACTTTTTTAATGTAGGAGAATTACAACTCCAGTCTGCATTAAAATACATCCCAATGACTAATTAAACGTAATATCAAAAGAATCAAAATTTAATAATGGATGTAATGTAAAAACTTAAATAGAAATTGAGGGCTTAGTTTTGCATTATTATATATTCCTCAAAGAATAATAAGATCATGAATTATTTTCTCCTATTTTAAAAACAAAATTAATTAAACACATTTCAACAAAACAATTAAAAATTTATTTATCTTAATAAATTTTAAATTAGTTCTCTGACATTTTAACGGGCTTAATTTACTGTATAATTAAAATTTATTATTTTACATATTTGTATTATAATGTTATAAATTGAAACAATTTTATAGGAGAAGTTTGAAAATTATTTTGATAGCAAACTAATTTCCAAACTTGAACTACTCAAAGCACATACTGTTTAGCACGCATTTAATTCACGTAAATTTTGTAATACGCATGCTCATTTAAATAATTTCAATAGAAGGGGACAAAGAAAAAAAAAAAAAAAAAAAAAAAAAAAGAAAGAGAAAAGGAGGGGAAAAAAACTAAGATAAACTAGGTGTTTCAAATGTTAATATTTCTGCAAGGTATCTTATAATTATATATATATGTGCAGTGGGCGAAAAAAAGTATAAGGACAACATTAAATTGCATGAAAATATGCTTTATTTTCCTTTAATCTAAATGAAATCCTTATATGTTTGACTTCTGTTACGTAATTTTGTAATAATACTTATAACACATAAAAAACAAAATTTGGCTTCAAAATATTGATCTAAAAAAATTATTTCTAAAGGAAATATGGGAAAAAGTATAAGGACATGTTTTAGAATGCTTAAAATTTTCTTCAATAATCAAGAAAACTACCTTTTTTTTAATAACTTGAATAAGCCAAGGATCATATGGAGTTGATCATGGATCATTTTGGTAATGGATCCTGAAAGATCTTTTAAAGTGTCCACAGAATTTTTTTCCCAAGCTTCTATGATAGCGAACACAAGATACTGTATGCATTGATATTGTGTGCCATTTTTGTAAACTTCTCGGGCTAGAAACTCCCATAAGTTTTCGATTGTATTAAGATCGGGACTCTTCGTCTGCCAGTCAAATAAATTTACAGAATTAGCTTCAAACCAGAGTTTTGCCTCGTAGAAACGTGTATCGAAGTGTTATCACGTTGAAAAATATAGTCCTCTGAAGTAACCGGCGCATCAAGAAACAAACTTTCTCCTAACATATCAACATATTTGTCCAAATTCATTTTACCGTTGATAAAGACTATTGGAGTGGTTTCATTTGCCGCAAAAGCGCCACAAATCATTACCGAGCCATCATCATATTGACGTTTGGAAAACACTTCTGTCATCTTTTGCAGATCATACCAAAAATTACGAAAAGCATCAGGTCCATCGAAGTTGAACTTTTTTTCGTCATAAAAAATTACATCAGTCCAATTTTGACCAAGAGAAATGTATTTTTTGGCAAAGTCAACTGTTCTTCTCTTATGATGACTTGTACGAGGTGGACTAATTGTCCATAAAAAACATGGCGAAGGTTATTTTAAACATTTTGAACTGTCCTTAATGAACGTGGTAAATTCAATTTTTGTCTAACTTCATTTGCATTTTCTTTTTTCTGGCAAGCTCTCCTTACAATCATTTTTTTCTCTCCATGAGTGAGAATTTTTGGCCTCCCAGTTTGTTTTTTCATGCCATATATTCTAATAAAATTATAAAATACTGTTTTAAACCTCTTGATTATTTTTGAAATTTCCCGTCCACTTAATCCACATTCTCCAAAAGCAACAATTTTCCCTTTTTCAGATTCAGAAAAATGAGTTTCTTTAGACATCGTTGAAATGTCACGATGAAAGTCCGCGAGTGCAAAATTCCTTTCACAAACCAATCTCTTAACGCGAGATTGTCAATTTCTGCTTCCAAATATGTAAATTATTCAATAATTATGAAAGAAAAACAATGTCCTTATATTTTTTGCCAATACCATTTTGATTTAAAAATCAAAATTTAAACTTAAACAGATTTATATTTGGAAATTTTAATTAATTTACACAAGAAATAATTTAATTTTACTCCTACTTTTACTTCAAAAATTTGCTCACGATTCCGTAAGCAAGTTAGAATTGGAGATTTTTCGCGTGTCCTTATACTTTTTTCGCGCACTGTATGCATGTGTATGTATAATAAAAGCAATGGATATTCTTAGTTGCTATTACACAGTAGAAAGGCAGTATCGTCTGAATCACTGAAGCCTTCCTGCGATTCAATAGCGGCTGTCCAAACACCAGGAAATCTGTGTACATCCAGAACTTACGTTTTCTACCACTTCGAAGAATTAGCCCTGGTTACACGCCCAGTGTCCGGCGTTTCGTGGATTTAAATAGCTAGTATCAAGTATTTAAACGTTTGCAATTAAGGGCAGAAACAATTTAGAATATAAAGAAAAAAGTCTGAATGTGCATACAATTAATATCAGTACACGTAAAAGCATTTATTTATTTATATTTTATTTTATTTTATTTTTTTAGTCAAAATGTTTTTATTATAAATAAAATAATAATAATAATAAAAATAAAAATCATTTATTGATAGTGACTTTTACTTCTTTCATTGTATATTTTAAAACTTAATACCTAAGCATGATACGCTTTTAGAAATATTTCTTATCGAAAATAAATGAAATTCGAAACAGGACATTATATTTTTCTATAAAAAACAACTGACTAAACACGGCATAACCACAGGCTAGGATAAATGATTTTCAATATTTATTATCCTAGTATCTGAGATAATTTGCTTTTAAATAATATCTAATTTTTGTATTTTCGCTAGATAGTCTTCATATACAGCAATTAACTTTTATTCTAATTCTTCAATCTTTTTTTTTTTTTTTCTTCTAGTCTTTTAGTTATGTATATGTATATACGTATACGTACTGAAAATCCATAATTTAATAAGTTTTAATAATTGAAATAAAAAAGTAACCTTTTAATCATAAATACAAAATACATTCAAAGTATATGCGCAAAAGAAGCAGTTGCAAAGCGTAGATATTATTAAAAAAACAAATTGTTATCCATACTAGGGATAATATACATTTTTTTCGAGCCCGTATTCATACAAGTGTTTAAAAAGATCCCAAATAAATCAGAATAGCTGGATCGACGGTCGGAACATGCCTTTGAACTCGGCATCTCCCCACTACCAGCTTCTGCCAATCCTTTTGTGCCACTTGTGGCTTTTCGGCCACAAGTGGAACAAAAAGATAGAGGAAAAAATTAAGAATTAATTAACAGGGAGCATTTAAATCCTCCCCCCCCCCAAAAAAAAAAAAGCAATAAATAAATAAATAAAAATATTTATTTATTATTTCTTATTTTCAGGTAATTAAAAAAAATAATAATATAATAATTATTAATAAATTTCATTGCATTGCATATGTATAATAAAAATATGTACATATAATTCTAAGAGAGTAATTTAAAAAAAAAAAAAAAAAATACATAAAGTAAAATTTTTAGCGTGCGTATCATTAGAAAAAAAAAATCGAATACTAATATAATAAATTCTTAAAATGATTTCAAATGCGGATTTTTTTTTTTTTTTTTTTTCAAGACAATTATTAAATATTCCTTATATACAATTCCCTCTTGGCTTCATTATTATATTATTAGGCTTATTTCAAACAGATTTTTCATGTCTATAATTAGTGATTTTTTTTTTTTTTTTTTTTTTTTTTTGTTAAAACATTCTTAGCAAAAAAATTTTAAATAGTTGAACTTTCAGGAATAAATATAGAAGCACATAATCATTTATCAACAAATAATCTTCTTAAAACTTTCCGTAGTTTCGTGCATTAAAAGATAGTTTTAATAAAAATAATTCGTTAAATTTTCAAAAAACTTCGGTTGCGCAATTAAGTACATATCCTAAATGCGGAACGCTTAAGTAGCGCACCAAACGGGGAAAAGAGTAACTATGCCTTGTGCGGTGTTTCTATTATTCAAGTTCGCGTCTGGACAGCCGCAATTATATCGCAAGGAGCCATGGTCTGAAGTATAAGATATTGATTATCAAAGCTACCGAACGACTTTCTTCACCTGCATGTTGGCTTATTTTTAAGCATAAACGAAATCTACAAATGTAAACAATGGACATATATATTGTCAATATTCCCTTCAAGGATGTTTGAAAAGAATAGGGACAGAGGATATTCTGCAATCGCGATTCACTTATTGAAGGGATTCCTGCTGAAATCTACTGAAGGAGATACAAATAGTCGAAAATTCGTGAAAAAAGAATATACGTAAGAAAAATTGTATCAAACGTAGTATTTTACCGGTTTACCTCTTGAAAAACCTGTTTAGAAGGTATGTATTATCTCATAATGCTTCTCATATAGAAATTCGTTTGATAGTTCATTTATAGAGAACAATTTTTATCCAGTGTGGAATGTCACGTGGCTAGGAATTGAAGCTAGTACCTTTCCTTATTAGTGTACAAATTCACTAGAAGCAGGGAAAATTCTGGTCAATAATTGACATAGTAATGGCTAACTACTCCATTTCGATTCTGCTCTCCTCACATACAGTGGTTTCGACGAGTCAGTGGTTTGATTTGCCTGTATTAAACTACTACTATTTACGATTGGCAAAATTTTTAGAAATTTTTTAGCAGTTTTCCTCTATTTAAACAGATAACAATTATAAATCAAAAATAATGATATCAAAATCTAAATAAAAGATCGTCTATATTTTAGTACCATTTTAGAGATTCTTAATACAGACTTAATACATAGAATCTTACATCTTATTCGAAATTAATGTACTTTTCATTCATAAATATAGTAAATTACATTTTGTCGTCGCTACAGTTTAAAAATTAATGACCACATTAAGCTTTTTTTAACGGTGCCATTCCATGCAATATAAGCTATATTTCTAAAAGTATTGTGGAATATGCTACATTTAAGACGGTATATATCAAAATCTAATAAGCGCCATATTATGTCAAAGTTTAACTAAATATAGATATTGATCTTATTAGTCAGTTGTTTAGTTAAAAGCGCACATATAATTAGTGTCATTAAGAGAAAAGAAAATTATTATTTCCTTCATCCAAATTCCTTTTAGGTTATTACGAAAAGTATTAATCTACTTTATATAAGAAATAAAAGGATTAACAAAATTAAAATGTAATTTAAATTTTTTTTATAATATTTATACATTATGAACTCTATCTTAATTTCTAATTATTACCTACACAGCCACTTACATCCATAAAACATCTATGAAAGTTAAAAAAGGACCAAATAAACTTCTATAAACATCCTACAGATATCTATTAGCACAACAAGTGTCTCTCTTTTTTACATATCCGATAAATCTCCAAATATCCAATAATTGGACTTGTTAAATCTAATAGATATTGAAAATATCAAAATCTTGTTTTGGTCTAACACGTTACATCTATTAGACATTGAAAAAGGCTCGTCTGAATTTCTTCAGCATTTAATGCGACAATAGACAACGAAACACTTTTTTTTTTTTTTTTTTTCTTTTTTATTATTATGAATCAATTGTTATTAAATTTTGTGCACTGATACAGTGTTGCTTATAGGCTAAAAAAATTAAATTAAAAATTATTTTCCAGAATATAATTAATGAAGATATTAATTAAAATCTGTTAATTAATAATTATATTTTGAAAATACTCCAGGCGTATTAATTTTTGCTTCAGATATCTATTTTTTTTTTTTTTCGTAAAGTAGCTTTATACAGTTATAATAAAAGAAGCTAGCAATTTCTTATTTATGAACATAGTCATTAGAAGAAAAAAATATTTTTGATAAAGATAGGTGATTTTTTGCGAAATTTCATTAAAAAATATTTTTTAATCTAATATTTTTTTTAGTTTTTTAGAATAAAAATAATGAAATTGTTAGCAAGTTAAATGCTAACATATTTAACTAATAACTGCGCAAAATTTTAGGGTAATTCGAAAAAAATTATGACGCCTGGAACATTTTGAACTAACCAAAATATGAAAAAAACTCGTTCTGAAAAAACAACATTTAAAGTTTTAATTTCACAGGAGCTCCAAAATTTACCAGAAAAATTGTATATATATATACTTAAATCTGATGAAATTTTGGTATCATTTTTTGAAAGAAAAAAAGAATCATTTTGGCGACATATATTTCTCAGTCTGAAGGTCCATTGTCGCCTTAAACATCTAATAGATATCTAAAATTAGATCAGGATATACAGGACTTTTAATGGACATTCTTAAGATATTTTGTAAAATTTTTGGATCATAAGATATATTTTAGATGTCCAAAGGATATAAGTGGCTGTAT
Organism: Salticus scenicus; assembly: GCA_963930645.1. Classification (NCBI taxonomy): domain Eukaryota; kingdom Metazoa; phylum Arthropoda; class Arachnida; order Araneae; family Salticidae; genus Salticus; species Salticus scenicus. The sequence goes on from OZ005653.1 coordinate 25,087,740, forward strand.
GGGTATTCTCCTTTTGCTCTTCTTTTCTGATGTCTTACTTTAGTTATTGAACAGTAAACGCATTACAATTACATACTTTGTAAAGTATGACAACGTAAATAAGGAGAGTTAAAGATAAGATTCTGAGGAAGCAAAAAAAAAAAAGATCATTACAGACTCTCAACACTTTACAAAACATAAAATTTGTACTTTATTTACAATTAAAAATAAAATTTAACTAGATACTCATTAAGGTTATTCAAGACCTTAGGTTAGGAATTAATCCTTTGCCCATAAAACAAGTCAATACCTGAGCGGACAATACCTAATTTCATTGATAGCCGTGACGCATGTTATTCTATGAGAAAATTTGTTATAATAATAATAAAAAAAATACATTAGGTAATACCTAATGTATATATATAAATATATATATATATATATATGTATATATTTAATATCGCCTTCACATTCAGAAAAATCCCAATCGTTAAATTAGTACTAATTTAAATAATAATAATAATAATAATAATAAAATAATTTTTAATATTTCATTTTGCAGTTAAAAAATAAGAAAAATGCAATTTTGAAAATTCGCATTTTTGAACTTAAAATATAAAAATTTTTAAAAATCAATTTTTCGAAAATGAGTACTAATTTAACCGATGTGGATTTTCTGAAAGTGAAAACGGAATTTAAAAAAATACATAAGGTAATTATGGAAACAAATTTTCCCATAGAATAACATGGGCTACGGCTGTCGGCGACGAAGTCCGCTCTTAAGAACTTATAATGCGGGACAGAAGTCAAAACAAACCAACAAATCCGAATCTCTCCCACATGATACTGTACACAACACTCCTTGCATTAATGCGTTAAGATACTTATTAACTAACCCGGAAGGCTAAAGCTGTTAGGTTAGGAAAGCTGTTAGGTTAGGAAAATTTTTTTTAGATCATAAACATCTGTTTTAAGAACTTACAGAGAGAGATAGAAGGCAAAATAAATCTCGCTGTCACAGGAGGCTGTACACAACTTTTTTTTTTTCATTATTGTGTTATGAATGCTTTTATACGTTAAGCGACTTGGTCAAAATCTTGTCTGAGGAAGTCTCATCTGTCTCGGCGATTGCAGTGACATATGGGAAGAGTGAAAAATGAAATTTAAGATCAAATCTGCGCGGTGACAATATATATATATAATAGTTTCTTGAAACACTCTTCTTTCTTTCATTTTCATCATCCAGATTTTCTTTCATCTAGTTATCCATGATTATCTGGCTTGTCAATCATGGTTTTTCGGAAGAGCTAGCAATGAGTTAACACACAACCCATCTATACTAGATTTTTACGCTGTAAAATTTAAATTTCTCAATTTTAACGCATTTTTATGCAATAAGTACTTGAAATATAATTAGTAAAGCGTTGAAATATAAATATGTACAAATATATATATATATATATTTAAATATTTAAAATAACTTTTTAGAATTTCGTATCCTAAATTAAATTTCGCAACTAAAATATGAATGCTTTGTATTTACAACTTTATTTTTAGAGATTTACTTACATAAAATATAGAAAATGCATGCACAATATACCAAACATAAAAAAAAAAAAAAGATTTATAAAAGTATTTATGGCAACTTCACACGAGAAAGCATTTTACAGTTTTCCTCAAAGAAAGATTTTGTAACAAGAAATAAATTTTCCTGCTAAAAACTTCTTCTTTGTCTACGTTTTATTTATTTCTTTGTAATTTATTGAAATGCCTTGGGAAATTTATATCTTTACGCATTTTTATTTATTTATTTATTTTGCAATACACAATTTTTTGTTCCCTCGTATGCTTTATGCAACATTTCTAGATATGTATAAATGTTATAAAATCACATATAATTGTAATGCTCATGAAAAAATAATTTTTTGGAACAAATTCGTTTCTGCATCGAATATTTTGCATCTATATTGAATTTTATTATTTGACACATAGAAAAGAATTTTTCATTTAATAGAAAATCAACTTTCCATTTTTAAACTTACATTTACAATATAAAGTTAATTTCAAACGAATGTCTTGTATAGTTGCCAACTCATCGGTTTTTTAACACAGCTATTTGAAAATATCTATTTTCGTCTTATTTTATTACATAATATCAGTTTTTAATTATAGAAAAATTTTATGGAGAGAGTGATGTTATAACACCGGAAGAGTTGGTACCTATATGCGTTTATAAAGCTTACATTTAGTTATTAAAAATAAAGAAAAGTAATAATAAAACATACTTATAATTACGTTATTTTTCCTTTTTTCCTATTTCACTAATATCAGGGATGGAACATGGGTGCAGAACTCACATCAGTATTTGTTTAAGATTTTTCTCTGTATTATACCGTTGGTTTAAGAAGTAGAAATTTTTGTTACATTGATAGTGGTAGGAGTTCTGCGCCAGTGTTCCATCCCTGAAATATATACATATATATGTATTGTATATATTTATTTTGTTGTATTTATTATATATATATTGTATATAACCATACAATTAGGCGGTGCACCGAGGTGTCAGCGGATTGAACAATATAGACTTTGACCCTTCCCAGTGTGTTTTCAGGTGAAGTAGAGAAATCCCTTAATAAACAAGTTCATTTTTACGGAGAATTTCTATGCACTCCAATTAAAAACACCCAATGTGAGACCAATACACTCCTTCTCATATTTATAAGGACACTTTATATTTTTAAATAACTAACGTAAAAATAATTGTAAACAAGATTATACTAAGTGCACTTAATATATCTAGTATTCTAAAAACCAAAACTGTTATAATTTTTTAATAAAAAAAAAATATATTAATAAAAATTAATGCAAAATGTGTTTTTCTCCACGTTTTTAGATGTTCATAATTATAGGGACAATCCAGATTTTTTCGTTTTATTTAACTTACTAGCGGATAAATTACAGTTGACATGCGAATTTGTTAACTACTGGGCTAGATTAATTCATATATAAGCCTTCAATTTTTCTTGGACGGACATTACTGATAATTCCTCGAAAAAAAGAACGTTCAAGTAGTGAAGTATGATAAATGTGTTTTTTAAGTGGAAGGATAATTTCAATCCGCCGAATTTCTAATGAAATTCGAAGGTCTAAAATTGCTGAAGGAAATGTGATCAAACATTGAACTGCTGGTTCGATAGTAAAGAGATCTGATGCAAAATCAGAAATGTTTTACAGAGATCGAAGACTCATAATTCCTCTTGCTGTTCTACTCAGAATGATTGCTGCCGAATTTGCTCGTAATTTTTAACGAAAGGTTAGGGCCTACATTTATGCATGTTTTAAATAATTAATAATATGTTAAAATGAATAAAAAACCTGTAATAATCAATTAGCATTTAATGAGGGAAAGAACGTTTGTGTTAAAGTTGAATAAAGACAATATTAAATGGTAAAATGTTGCATTTTCGGATGAAAAACATTTTATTCTTGATTAACCAAATGGTTTTAACAGTTACTGGCACGATCTGAAGATAGCGAAAGACAGAGCAGATTTTTTTTAAAGGCAGATATGAATCGGGCATTTTAAAGGTGGATCTATGGTTCTCTGGGGAGCTGCTTCTACTGAAGGCAGAATGAATTTAGTAATTTTTTCTATTATTATGAACATCAAGAGAATATCCACAAATTTTAAACGTGGAATTATCAGATTTTTGTTAGATTTTGGGGGTAATAATATTTTTTTCAACAAGACTTACATTTTTGCTCTACTTTTAGAGCAATAGGAAATAGTTTGAAGAAAGAAACTTCTGTATTATTGCCTTTCCCATGGCCTAAAAGTTGAAAAAAACTTATCTTATGATATTAGAAAAGTGCATGCAAGTGGAAAGCAATTTTAAGTAGTTTCAATGTATTAAGAATATCATATATGCGATATGAAATTCTATTGAAACTGAATATAAAAAAAAAAAAAAAAAAATGTATATATATATATACCAGAGAGAATGTCTGACTGTTTAACTCTAAAAAGAAACCCCATAAAATATTAATTTAAAGAATAACTGAAAACAATTACTAAAATTCGAGCTGTCCTTATAATTGTGAACACCTGAAAAATCATCTTTTTACCATATTTAAAGTTTTTTAAGGTAGAAAAACGATAAAACTTTTTAAATATAGTCTATTAATAAAATTCAAATTAATTAAAAGTATATTTGTTTAAATAATAATGATCAGTTTTTAGTTAATGTAGAAAAACGGGTGTCCTTATAATTATTAGGAGTGTATATCACCACTATCTCCATAAAACTTTTCTATAATTAAAAACTGATATTATATAATAAAATAAGACGAAAATATTATTTTCAAATAGGTGTGTTAAAAAACCGATGAGTTGGCAACTATACAATTAAAACCCTCTTTATATGCTTCTGAAAATCAGATAAGAGTGCCCTTAAATGCTATATCGAAGTTTTCTAACACTCTTTTAGGGTAAGGCTGCAGATAAAGTCATCAACCTACATGCTACTAACACATCGGTTCTTTCATGGTTCTGTGGGTTGTTATTTAGATTAGTGATCATATTCTTAAACAAGTTCAGTAAAGTAGTGATTTCGTAGTGTTACTTATGTCAGGTGTCCTGATCCAGTTAGCTGTGTAGGTATTTGGTGTCTAGTATTACGATAAATTCTGTATCATGAAGGTCCCTGCATGAGGTTCTTTCGTACTATACGGCGTAATCTCAAAATGGAATTATAATCATTGCTATTTAAAGCTCCGCTGGTTTTATATACTGGCAGAACTGAACAATTTCTCTGTTGCCTTAGATTGTTTATATGATGCATATAATGCTGCTTTTAATAAATTTTTTCTACCCTGCCACAAAAATGTAATTCTAATAAAAAAAAAATATATCGTTAAAATACAGGAATAACTGGTAAAGTTATACGAAATATATTTTCCCCGTTTTGAAATTAAAAAGATAATAATAATTGCTTTCGATGAAACGAAAAATTCATGATATAGTATTCTTATATAAATTTCATTCTGCATGATTTAATGGACTAACACGATTTGTATATATTCGACATTTTAGTCATATTTTATTGATTCTAGGATATATTGATTCCCCGAATATTTTGTAAATTTTACATTGAAATGTTTCACTGTTATAAAAAAGAATATTGAAAAAGGCATATTTCAATTTATTTTTACATTGCGTTGCAAAAACTACGCAGTTTATATATATATATATATATATATATAGGTTACAGTTTGCTAAAATGGTATTTTATTTTTAACATCAGGAAACAGTAAATAGAAAACAATAGGTTAGCCTAGAGGCAAAGAAAAACAAAAATCTTTTATGGGAATATATTTCCTAGAAAAACGTGGGAGTATTTAAAGATTTCTATGGTTTGTGCAACAAGTGGAAAAGTAAATTATGGAATTTATTTTAGAAAATTTTATATATTTTAAAATATAATTTTGTTGTTATATTTATTTTAAATATGATTAGATAATTCTACTCTCTATTGAGAGGCGTATTAAATATGAAAGCAATTTTCCGTATCAGCTATACTTTATTGATAAAGTTTGTTAATTTACGAAAAAAATTAAATACTAAAACATTACATGACTGAATACTCAACTGCGGAATGATTATTAACCTTATTTCCATTTTCAGATAATCTATCATCACTCATTTTTAACTTGTTTTATTCATACCATAATTAATAACTGATCTATGTATATATATATATATATATACTTAAAGCTTGAACGCGAAAAATTAAATTAAGATTACTGTGGATTTATATATTTTAGAATCATCAACACATTATTTAAGTCATGTTATTTAAATGTCTAGTCTATTATAGATGAATGAGTGCGCGTATATGGGAAAAAGAAATGCATATACATTTTTTTAAAACAGTTATTTGATACTGTGTTTGAAAAATTCTGTGAAATTCCATATTTGGTCGAATTTTCACATAACTGTAGTATAGCCACGTGACTATTATTGAAGACGAGTCCAAAGTCTTGAAGGAGTGCCAAGTTGACCGAGGGATTTGGTAAACATCCAAGGACAAGGGTTATCACCCCTAATTTAACACTGCACTCGTTCAGTCGCACTTGTACAGTGGCTACCATGGTTGCAAGAAATGTGATTAAAGATTAGTTAAATACTAATTTTATCATTTACTTATTATATTTATTTTTTTAATGCAATAATATATAACTAAGTTGTACTTTTTTATGTATTAAAGGCTTGATTGCGCAAAAATAACACAAGTTAAGATTGTTGTGGATTTATATGTTTCAAAATCACCAGAACAATATTTAACTTGTTATGTTTAAAATAACTGTTTATTCCATTCAAAATGAATGAGTGCATATATAGTCAAAAAAGAAAATTGTCTATTTATTGAAAACAGGTACTCAAGATTGCGTTTGAAGAGATATATAAAATCCAATAAAAATATTTAGTTGGAACTTCGTATTCATTGATTCTAACTCGATTTTAAAATCTACTAAAATCCCTTTTCACATTTCGATTATCCCCTTTTTACATTTCGATTATATCCCTTTTTACATTTCGATTACACAATTAAACAAGGTTATTAACATATTTTTAATTATGACGGTCCGGGTCATTAATAGAGGACTGAGGAATTATATAGGATAACTTCAAATAAAAACATGTATAAGATAGCCATCACGAAAATGTCTCATACATTATTGTATATAACAGCGCCACCATCGGGTAACTTGCATAAAAGTTTAATTAACGTGGTTTCTCGCAATAAATGTTTTACATAAGAAGTTCAGCGCATTTTTAAAAATTTAATACATGCTAATATATTGTTCTTTGGAAAGTTCAGAAAATTAATAATACCAACGCCACCATTTGCATGATATGCACCAAAATAAAAATATATTTTTGCACAATATCCATATCATGTATTGAATATTCTCTGAATAACTTCCATTAAAATTTCGATTTTGAAAAACGGTAGATGAATAATAACGAAAAATGCTGCATAGCTACAGCAGGCGGTATTTTACACGATATATAAGAAAATTATACCAGAGAGAGTTTTTAAAATAAGAAATTTACTTATAAACTTTTATCTGATTCTATGCTATGGAAGCTTAGATATGTCCAACAAGCATATCATGGTAAAGGCAACAAAGCAGTGCCACATGTCAGTCAATACTCACCCAAATTATATCAGCATATCTTTTCATAATAGTCATCCAGCATATCAAGTCTGGCGTATTTATAGTCTAGAGAAATCACGGTGCAGTCTTCTATTCAAAGGTGAAAACTGCAGTAACGCTGCGCCAGCTTTTAGGCAATATAATCAGTTAAATTACTTAATTTTTCACGGTGACTGTCTCACATATGAAGTCTTGTGAATTTTTATGCTACAGAAGTTGGAATAGTCTTTCTGTAAATGGGGGAAATTGCAGTATTGCAGCCATTCTCACGGGCATTTCATGCTAAAACCTATTTAGTACTAATTTAAGGCAGAGTTCAACCAATAGAGCAGCCTATAGATGTTAAACTCTACCTAACAGAAATTTCGCTCATAGACATAATGTAATGAATTTTCTTAGATTTCCCTGTACATGAACTGTTTACTTAATCTTAAACTTAAGCTTAATGCACCATCATACGATACAGATTTGAATACAAACTTTCGTTATGGAATTTATCCCTTTTTGCAGTGATAGGACTATAATAGTAGATTTTTTTTTTTTTTCTAAAATGGCGCTAGATTAAGTAATTTGATAGTCTTAAATTGAAGACTATCAAATGTTGATTATACTGTTTTGTATTAATTTTGCATTACAAAATACTTAATTGTTTTTTGAAAAAAAAAAAAAAAAAAAAAAAAAAAACTTTAAAACATAAACATCCAGAAATGAGAATCCTTGTTATACATTGCTAAAATAAAAAATATGACATATTTCGATATTTTACTTTTCATAAAATAATACAATATAAACCTCTGACATTTACGGACGGAATAACTCATATATTTACTTTTTACTTTTATATAAAACTAGCAGGCAACGCCCGCTTCGCTGGTCCCTATTTTTAAATGAATCGCTACAATTACTGAATTCTCAAAATTGCATTAATTTTTATCACGTGTAAAAAACAGAAAAAAAATCTTATTAGGAAAAATGTCGCACCGGGTTCTCACTGCCTTCGGAAAAAATTCCCAAAATGCTCTAACTCTTATTTCTATTATTTTCCCCCTTCGCCCCCCCCTCCCGTCTATCCTAATAATTTTAAAAATTCGAAAATATCCGCAATCGATTTGTAGGTATCGAAAACCTCTATATACCAGTTTTGAATGCTCTAACTCTATTCTATTTTTTTGCCCCTCCGCCCCCCCTTCCCGGCTCTCCTGATAACTTTACACTTTCGAAAATATCCCCATTCGACTTGCTGGCCTCTAAAACCTATCTGTACCAATTTTGAAGGGCCTAACTGTATTTCTATTTGTTTTTGCCCACCCTCCCCTTCCCGTCCCTCCTAATAATTTTACAAATTCGAAAATATCCGCAATCGATTTGTAAGTATCGAAAACCTCTATATACCAGTTTTGAACAATCTAACTCTATTTTTAATTTTTTGCCCCCCCCCTCCTCTCCCCTCCCCCTTCTCGCCCCTCCTATTAACTTTACACTTTTGAAAATATCCCCATTCGACTTACAGGCCTTTAAAACCTATCTGTACCAATTTTGAACGGCCTAACTGTATTTCTATTTGTTTTTGCCCATAGCTTCCCCATACTGCCCCCCCTTCCCATCCCTTCTAATAATTTTACAACTTCGAAAATATCCGCAATCGATTTGTAAGTATCGAAAACCTCTATGTACCAATTTTGAACAATCTGACACTATTTTTATTTTTTTGCCCCCCCCCCCTCCCCCTCCCCAAAAAAAAATCGGAAAAAATCAAAATATGAGTTTTTGGAAATATTTTCAAGAAGACGCTTGGCGGTTTTTTTTTTTTTTTTTTTTTTTTTTACATCTTTGAGCTATTACTTTTACTCGAAAATCCGTATTTTTCTAAATTTGCCTCCGAAAATCATTTATACTCCCTTCTCCCATTAAAAATCCAAAATTCCAAAATCGCAGGAAATGGTTTTTTCGTATTCAAGTCTTCCCCATCTGCAATTTCTTCACTGTGAAGTAATTTGGAGCCGAGTTATACTTATAAATGTGTTTTTGCCTTATGCGCCTCCGAAAATCATTTATACGCCCTTCCCCCCTTAAAAATCCAAAATTCCAAAATCGCAGAAAATGATTTTTTTGTTTTCAAGTCTAGTCTCTCCCTCTGCAATATCTTCCTCGTGAAGCAATTTGGAGCCGAGTTATGCTTATAAAGGTGTTTTTGTCTTCAGCAACTCCGAAAATCATTTTCACCCCCTTTCCCCCTTAAAAATCAAAAATTCCAAAATCGCAGAAAATAATTTTTTCGTATTCAAGCCTAGTCTCCCCATCTCCAATTTCTTCCCTGTGAAGTAATTTGGTGCCGAGTTGTACTTATAAATGTGTTTTTGCCTTATGCGCCTCCGAAAATCATTTATACGCCCTTCCCCCCTTAAAAATCCAAAATTCCAAAATCGCAGAAAATGATTTTTTTGTTTTCAAGTCTAGTCTCTCCCTCTGCAATTTCTTCACCGTGAAGCAATTTGGAGCCGAGTTGTGCTTATAAAGGTGGTTTTTGCCTTCTGCACCTTCGAAAATCATTTTCAGCCCCTCTCCCCCCTTAAAAATCCAAAATTCCAAAATCGCAGAAAATGATTTTTTTGTACTTAAGTCTAGTCTCCCCATCTGCAATTTCTTTACTGTGAAGTAATTTGAAGCCGAGTTATGCTTATAAAGGTGTTTTTGCCTCCTGCGCCTCCGAAAATCATTTTAACCCCTTTTCCCCCTTAAAAATCCAAAAGTCCAAAATCGCAGAAACTGATTTTTTTGTATTCAAGTCTAGTCTCCCCATCTGCAATATCTTCCTCGTGAAGCAATTTGGAGCCGAGTTATGCTTATAAAGGTGTTTTTGTCTTCAGCAACTCCGAAAATCATTTTCACCCCCTTCCCCCCTTAAAAATCAAAAATTCCAAAATCGCAGAAAATAATTTTTTCGTATTCAAGCCTAGTCTCCCCATCTGCAATTTCTTCCCTGTGAAGTAATTTGGTGCCGAGTTGTACTTATAAATGTGTTTTTGCCTTATGCGCCCCCGAAAATCTCATTTTTACCCCCTACCCCCCTTAAAAAACCAAAATTCCAAAATCGCAGAAAATGATTTTTTTGTATTCAAGTCTAGTCTCCCCATCTGCAATTTCTTCACCGTGAAGCAATTTGGAGCCGAGATATGCTTATAAAGGTGATTTTTGCCTTCTGCCCCCCCGGGGGGGGAACGGGGGGTATTTCGCAAAATCCCGTCTTAGTGAGCGTCAGGATCCTAAAATCAACCTGCTCAGCAAAAATTGTGACTCTATCTCCCATAGGATCGCCACAACCGTGTTGAGTCAGTGAATCAGTGAATCAGTCAGTGAATCAGTGAGTTTACTCTTTTATATATATAGATATTTCCGTAGGTATTTTTTATTTTTTATTTTATTCTATTTATTTATTAGTGCTAGAGGCCTATTTCAGTCGGTACAGCGTTGTCGAATTTTTATACGTCACTCTTAATAGTGCTAAGGGCCTATTTCAGTCGGTTTATTGAATGGGGATTTATTGAATGAAGTCCCCCCCAGGCCCAACTTTGACATGAGTCCCCCCCAAGGTACCCCTATTTCAGTCGGTACAGCTTTGTCGAATTTTTATACGTCACTCTTAATAGTGCTAAGGGCCTATTTCAGTCGGTTTATTGAATGGGGATTTATTGAATGAAGTCCCCCCAAGGCACAACTTTGACATGAGTCCCCCCCAGGCCCAACTTTGACATGAGTCCCTCCAAGGCCCAACTTTGACATGAGTCCCCCCAAGGCCCAACTTTGACATGAGTCCCCCCCCAAGGCACACCTTCGACATGAGTCCCCCCCATGGCACACCTCCCCCTCATTGGGAAAAAGAGAAAAAACGTTGTTTTGCGACTATAAGACAGTTTGGACTTCCAACGTTATTTATTACAGTAACTGCAGCTGAAACACATTGGTTTGATTTAATGAAAACTTTATCATGGAATTTAGATCGTCACGAATTAACTAAAGAAGAATTTGTCGATATTAACAAGTTTAGCAGTGGGCCTCTGGCACTAAATTAAAATCTGTCAATGTCAGATTTTTTATTTTTATATATTTTTTTTAATTATTATTATTAAACTTAAAAAATGAATTACTGTTTAAAAAAATTTCGCATGTTTTAAAATTAAATATGATAGTATTTTTACTATTGTAAATAAAGTGTAAGAAAATAAAATTGTTTTAAATTTTTTAGAAAAGAAAAAACTAAAACATTAGTTTTTTGAATTGTTTTTATAAATTTTCCAGAAAAAGAATTCAACTTTTTTTCTCAAAAATAAAAATAAAAATAAAATAAAAATAAATAAAATAAATAAATAAATAATAATAATAATAAATAAAATAAATAAAATATATATGTGTTTTGTAATTTATAAAAACATAAAATAAATAAGGAACATGTGCAATTTTTTATTTATTTATTTATTTATTTATTTATTTATTGTAAACTAGGAGGCTCTGACCAATCTTTGCCTTTCACTGAATAATAAAGTGCATAACATAAGACAAAAGTAAAAAATGGGTACTTTTCCATCTCGCCAAGCAAACTTTATTGGCGACAACAGATTAATGGATTAAAACTTAATTTGTTACATAGATTTATTTATTTAATTTTATTTAATTTTTCAAATTTAAAAGTAATTTATATCTGTTAGTATGGATTTGATATAATAAATGTTATATTTGATATGGAACGGCACCTTTAAAAGCTAGCTTAAAGGAAATTTTCAGGAAATTTACTTCTTAAAAAAAAAAAAAAAGTAAACTGTCCTGTTTTCTTAATTTTCTTATTATTATTTATCGAAGTGTTTTGAAACAATTACTCTTTCTTAGATGCTAAATTATTTTCGTCGGTTCTATCAGTTTTGGCGACTTCATCGCCTGCGCCGGCGAAATGGAAAAGTACCAAAAAGGGTTTAGAAATTCCCATATTCTACCTCAAATTGAAATACATAATACTTAATAGTTTTTTTTTTTTTTTATTAATGAAATATTATGCTAAAAACCAGTTTTTTTTTTGTTTTTTTTTTTTTCAGAATAGGAAGAAATTCATAGTAGCTGGACCATTTTGCGTTATAGCTTTAGTATATGAACCACTTGGCAACTGTTAATTTTTGCCACTATTTGTCGATGAATTGTTTGGTATAATTGCTTGTTGAACAAAAAGCAAAACAAAAAAAATCTATAACCTATTTTTTCTAAAAGTGATACTTTTTACTATTGAATTTTTCAGTTAATTTAGGGCATTATTTAATACTCTCTAAATATTTTCAATGTACAGATAGATAATAATTTTATACATTCGAAAATATCTAAAAATAAATAAATAAATAAATAAATATTATTATTATTATTGTTATTATTTTAATTTGTAAAAATGTCCTACTGTTTCAATTTTTAATTCTCTCCCACTTACTTCTTAAAATAATAAAACCTACTCGATTGTTTAGAGTTTTAGGTGATGAATTTTTTTCTTGCCATAATTAGAAATGTGAAATGTATAATATAAATGTCTAATTTTGTAATATTTAAAAATTATCAGTGCTAAATTAGAAGGTTCTGCCATTTATAAATTCATAAATTTGAGACTAAATTCATGAATTTAAATCTATAAATTTGTTATTCATGAATTTGAACCTTTTATTTATTTATTTATTTTTTTTATGCCAAAATATAGCTGAAGAATTTTAAAATATGTTTTGAAATACAGAAGATAAATACACTTTAAAAACAAAAAGAAACTCAGCGAATTATACAGACACGACATTATACTCTTATTCACACACACCCACACAGAAAAAAATTATAAACAACATAAAAATTGCCAGTAAGTAAATAAGTTTCTAAAAGTAGGGGGGAAATATAGACATTTATTATTATTTATTTATTTATTTATTTATTATTATTATTATTATTATTACGCCATTAATCAAATTTTAATTTCCCTGTGGAAAATGAATAATTTTGCTTGAATAATTTTGCTGTTCACTGTGCATATAGCTTACAAAACATTTTACCGAAGTTTTAAGACATTTTATAATAAATTATCTATCAGAAGTTGTACGCTGACGCAGTTTCAAAATTACTATTTTGTAATAATACATTTTCCTTATAATAGCAGAAAAGTAAAATGAAGTAATGCCGCATGAAAATAGTTGTGCCAATGTTACACCAGACTGCCATGTTTGTAATTTATATTACTGAAATACCTCGATTTATAAAAAAAATTATTAGGGAAAAATATCCCGATGAACAGATGTTATCAGATTTTTGTTATACTTTTGATTAAAAGAAAATTACTTTTTAAAATTATATATCTAAAACAAGTAGTTGTGAAGAAATGAATTCTAAAGTGAAAATTCCACAATAGATCTTAATAAAAAAATATCTTTTACATTTCCAGAAAAATTTGAGCATGTGTGTATAGCAATGCTCATATTAATGAAATAATTTTTATACATAATTAAAAAAAAAAATCTGGAGTGACTCCACTAGACTTTCCAAGCCTTACTTAATTAATGGTTATATAAATAAATTAAAGTAAGAAAGGCAATTAAATAAAAAAAGAGAAATTCATAATACGGAATTTCAGTATTTTTCTCAGTATAGTATGTTGTTTAAATTAGCACTATTGCCCTTAAAATAACTTGAACTCATAGATCATAAAGACATTTTCGTTGTCTCAATGTAAAAATCTACAAGTGCTAGACTCTCCAAAATCCATATAGTTTTTCTGACAGTGACCTATAAAATATAGATATATTTTCAGCTCAATCGGATGAGGCGTTTAGACGCTATCGCGCTTTAATAATTTAAGCCACAATGATAAAGAATTATTCTATGTGTTCGTGTAAAAATACTGTAAGTGCAAGATTCAACAAAACTCATACAGTTTATGTGATGCTTTCGTCCTATTGTATCTAATATTGGTACGGCTTCTTATAATCTTGCTCGATTTCTTTCAAACTCTCTTTCTCATCTTACTTCTACTAATCTTCATACTGTAAAAAACTCGTATGATTTTGTGGACAAAATTAAATGCATCTCTCCGTCTAACTATACTATGATTTCTTTAGATGTAAAGTCACTTTTTACAAATGTTCCGGTTCAAGGTGCTCTGGTTTGTTTAGAGAGAAGACTACGTGAATTCCATTATTCTTCTATTGAAATTGAGGAGCTTGTAAATTTAGTTCATTTGTGTATCAGGCAAACTGCCTTCATTTTTAATGGTACTTATTATTCCCAAAATGATGGTATGGCCATGGGTAGTTCTCTCTCTCCTTTACTTTGCGATATTTATATGCACTATTTTGAAGAAAAACTCTTCGGTGTATATAAATTTCCTCACTGGTTTAGGTATGTGGATGACACTTTCGTTCTTGTCTCCCCTGACGTTGATTTGTCCAATTTACTTTCTTTGGTCAATTCGATTGACCCATGCATTCAATTCACTTTTGAGGTTGAACAGGATTGCTCTTTGCCTTTCCTTGACGTTCTTGTGAATAAAGAAAAAGATTGTTTCTCAACTACTGTTTTTAGAAAACCATTCTCAGTCTCTTTGCCGCCGCATGCTCTCTCTAACCACGCCCCTCAACAAAAAATGTCTGCTTTTTACACTTATGTTTACCGTGCCTTACACATTTGTTCTGATCCGTCTAATCTTTCGAAAGAAATTAATCATTTAAAATCTCTTGCTCTCTCTCGTGGCTATAACCCATCTATCATCGATAAAGCTCTATATAAATTTAAGAATCCTAAACGTTCTGCTCCCAAATTAAACGATCACAGTCTCATCCCAGTTGTTTTACCTTTTTATTCTTCACTCTCTTTTAAAATCTCTAAAATTCTTTCACCGTTTGGTTTCAAAGTTATTTACAAACCCGTCAATAAAATTAAATTATCTTCTCTTAAGGATCCCATTCCCACCAAAAACCATTCTGGAATTTATTTAATTCCGTGTTCGTCCTGCAACTTAGGTTATATTGGTCAAACTAGGAGGCGTTTGAAATACAGAATAAATGAGCACCGTCGGAATGTTCGTAATGAAGAGATTACCAAATCTTCTATTGCTTCCCACTGCTGGTCTCAAGGTCATCGTTTTGATTTTTCCAAAACTAACATAATTTCATCTCCTGCCTGTTCCTCCCATTTGGATATTCATGAAGCATTTTACATATTTAAAAATTCGAAAAATCTTGTTAATGATATTTCTTCCACTCCTTTCTTCTCTGATGCTTGGAAATTACTCACGTAACTTAGTTTTTAGTTTAATTTTTGTTATCTTAAGATTGTTATATGATTAATCTCACTCATTTATTTATTTCCTTGTTTTTTTGTACAATTCTACTCACACCAGTAGCTATATTTAGTTTCTACTTTATAAACTTTTTCTTTTCATGTTAAACGATTTTGTGCGTAGCCGCTATGATTGCAGCACTCGTGCTTACTTTGTTCGCCTGATGAAGGGTCGTGTGTTTTTTCGACCCGAAACAATTGTTGCGAGTTTATTGCATTTTATGGTGTTTATTCAAAGTTTGTAAGTAATAAGTTTGTGTGATGGTAATCTATAAGGTGTGTATAAGTTTTCAACTCAATAAGATACGGAGTTTAGACATTTTCGAATTTTAAAGAATTCGAGCCAATAGGGTGGTATTCCTGTAAAATATATACAGATATGTATACATTCACCAAAATCTATGCAGTTCGTGCAAAGGTAAACTATAACATGTGTATACATTTTCAGGAATAAGGCATTTAGACATTATTGCACTTTAAAGACTCTGGGTCCGTAAGCCACAATGATAAAGAATTTTTCTTTGTGCTCCTGTAAAAACACCATAAGTGTTAGATTCACATAAATCTATACATTTCATGCAACTGTGGCCTATAATATGTGCATAAATTTTTTGCTCAATTGAATAAGGTGTTTAAACGCTATCGCATTTTTAAAAATTTGTTCCCATAGAAAATAATGATAAAGACTTTTTCTTTGTGTCCCTGTAAAAAAACTGTACGTGCCAGATTCACAAAAATGAATAGGGTTCGTACTATGGTGACCTATAACATACGTACCAACTTTCAGATCATTCATAAAAAGCGTTTAGATGCTATCGTGTTCACTCACCCACCCACCCACCCACACACACACATATATATATATACAGCATCGTAAAAATAGTAAAAATGAACTCAGAGAACCTCGAAACGTATAAAAAAAATATCAAAGTCGGATTTTTGACATGATTACGATACTTTCCTTTCTTACGTATGTTCGGGAAACGAAAATGCAATTAATAAAGCACAAAAATAGAAGAAATTGTTTTGTTTATTATAAAGTTTTTGCTCAGAATTATAATTTTAGTGTTCAAATACCTATATAACTATATATATAATTACAATATAAACAAAAATTTCGGTTTAAAATATTTTAGAAGGCATACTTTGCAGATATGTATATATCATAATTTTGAATACGTGTACTCCAAAATGTGTCTATTTTTATAAAAATATTAAATTTCTCTTTTCGTAATAAACGAAATTTGTTCAAAGTATAAAATGACTTTTTTTTTTTTTTCTTCTTCTTTTCTTTTCGTTTTTTTTTTTTGTGATAATACAAATTTCTTTAGCATTTATTTTTTATATTAAACTTTAAAAAATGATGAAAAATGATTTTAGAATTTTTACACAGTAAATAAATTTTAATAAAGGACTTTGAAGTGAATGTATGAGAGAAGGTATGTATATGAAAGATTATTTTTGGGAACTAGTAACAAAGTTTATTTTATTTAATCGATTTTGCAGAAAATTTCCTAAAAAATGTCTTACTTATTGCTTTTTCTTTGTACTAACTTTAATCTATGTGAATTTTTATAACGCTTATGTCGAATCAATTTAAATTGTTTTTGTCGATATTGGTCCATAATTTCCAAATTTACTAATAATAAGTATATCAAAAATTTTCTCTCGTTTTTATTGCCTAAAAATCAGATTAAATAAAAAAATATATATAAAAAACAATTTAAAAATATTTACATGGTAAATAAATTTTAATAACGGACTTTGAAGTGAAAATATGAGACGGAACATTTATATAATTTATTACAAGTAGTAATAAAGTTCATTTTATTTAATCGATTTGGAGAAAACTTCATAAAAAAATCTTATTTATAGCATTACTTTTTTTTTTACTACCTTTAATGTAAATTAATTTTTATAAAATTTATGTTGAAAAAAATTAAATTGTTATTGTCGATATTTTAGTGTTTTCCTGATAATAACAAGAACGAAATTTTTTCCTCGTTTATTCACCGAAATATTTTTAACTTAGAGATTTTTTCTTTTTTAAACATCAAACATAAAAAGAAAAAAAAGAAAAAGAAATATCTAATAGAACACTTTACAAAATGATGTAATTATTGTTTTAGTCTTTGAAGCTCGTGAAATCGGGATATTTTTTAGGTATTGGGGATTGCCTGAAAGTCAAATTTTATAATGCACTGAAGATTAAATTGATCCAGTGAGGATGTTTTTAAAATGCTTTCTATGTATAGTCATATATGTGTATGTCTTATAGAATTTGGTTTTTTAATTAAATTAAAAATGCGTAAAATGATATCAATTATTCTAAAATTAAAATAACTACAAAACTTTTTTATAAAAATTAGCAGTTAAAAAATGTTAAAAAAAAAAAAAAAAAAAAGGTTGCTGTGCAATTACTAACGCAAATTTCTACAAAATATTTCTTCTCCTTTTTTCTTTTCTTTTTTTTTTTTTTTTTTCTAAAATTACATCTGTATAAAAATTTTACTCTAATCAATTAAAAAAATTAATTAATAAACAAATAAATATTTTAAAGAAAAGCAATTTAAGCATTTAATACGTATTCCTATTATATTTTAACTGCTACGCATATAAGTGTACGTTTTCTTTTTACAACAAATTTTACTTTGTTCTGTATTCAAAAGAAGAAAATATTGGAAAAAAGTACTAGATTTGTAAATGTATTTGACTTTCTTTTCGACGCATTTACACGTCTTCAGATGTCCTGAACACAATTTTCACTGTTTTTAGAAAATATCTACCAGTACCTATGCATAAAAAAAAAAAAAAAAAAATGTAAAGTTCTAAATAAAATCCAATGCTCAGAATTTCGTGAAACTGCTTATTTAGATGCACCAAGCGATAAATTGTTGCTTATCAACTTTTAGCGCATATTGACAAACAAGTTGTTCTGGTTTGCGGATATTTTCCAATTTTTGGGAGAAATATATTTTGGCTTTGACAATGTATGTCCATATGAATTGATAAGAAAGTCCATTAGAATTGATGTGTAAATAAAATAGATATCATGTAAATTTAGGCTCGCGCAATTTCAGAGCATATTGGTGAAAAGTGGACAATGCTAATGCTGCAGAAATCCCCATTTACTCAGTTATTCAACTAATAAATATATTTGGGTGATATATAGAAGGAAGTTTTGTGATTGTCACAGCATACTAGTTTACTTTTATATTTATACATTTAGAGTAATTGAGTAATTTTTTTTTGTTTGTTTGTTTGTTTGTTTGTTTTTATTCTTTTAAATATTATATTTTAAAACAAAGTTTTATATTGAGATTTTGAATTTAATTTCAATTTTCATGATCGTGAACAGATAATAATACATTTTCATCTATTTATTGTTTTGTAATAAAAATTTTATTTCATATTATATTATAATTCAAAACTATTTAACATGTATTTTTTTATTTTTATTTTTTTTAGGACTGATGGCCTATTAGTCTCAATCTGGAATTTTTGCGTTGTCGTTTTTGATAGCTGGACATTTGTCGAATTCATTTTTCGATAGTTGGACATTTATCGAAATCTGAAATTTATCGAAAATCTAATTGAATAATTTGAAAGCGATGTTATAATTGGGAAGAGAAAAAAAAAACTAATAGTCCTCCGTCCTAAACTAAATTCTGCTTTTGCCAGAATTTCATCAAAATGTTTATTATTATTATTATTATTATTATTATTATTATTATTGAAAGAAAAAGAAAAGAAAATTAATAATAATCAGTATCGTTACAAGCGATATCGAAAAAGTTTTTTTTTTTAATAATTTTGAATTAGGAAATAAAAAGTGCGCGTGAAATAATATGAAATAAAAATAAGTAAACAAATGAATTTAATGATTTAATGTTTTTGTTTTTCGGGGGCTGCTCATGCATATAAAAAATGCGTATTAAAACGAGTCGAAGAAGGCAGCGAAATAAGTATTGAGTTATATTACGATAAATACGATATACACTCATGTCCATAAATTAAGGATAATTCAGATTCACACTGAAATCGAACTTTAATGCAAAAATTTCACCTATAGAAATACCACAGACATCTTTAAAAATAATATGCAAATTATAGGAAGCCATCAGATGACGCCGATAGGATGTTACAATGACAAAAGTGTAAGAAGGGGTTGGATAAGGAATGGGAGCAAAGAAGGAAAATTGTTCACAAGCTTTCTGTGTGCCGCTCAGTGCCACAACCGAATGGTTATGACACAGAGGACACATGTAGATAATTTTTTGCGTGGTAGATATATCGGCCGACTAGAATGTGGATGTACTCAGATAGAAGTATCGGGGGAACTTAGAATCGCCCGAAGTGTCATCTCTAGGCTTTGGCAACGATTCCAAAATGATGGAAATGCCAGTCGACGTTACAGTTCTGGTCGGCCCCGAGTTACAATGCCGAATGACCGCCGGTATTTGGCAGTAACTGCCAAAATAAGCAGATAAAGCACAGCATCAGACCTGTCTCGTCAGCTGTCTGCAGCCACGAGTGCCACAGTTTCAAGACAAACCGTGTATAGACGTTTGGGAGATATTGGTCTATATGCTCGCAGGCCTGTTAGATGTGTTCCACTCACGGCAATGCACTGTGCCAGCGGTTAACTTGGAATAGAGAACATGCAATGCGAACAGCGGCACAGTCAGCTTGTGTGATGTTTTCTGACGAGTCCAGGTTTAGTTTGCAGCGTGATTCACGTCAGACTTTCATATGTAGAACGTCAGGTACCCATTACCACCAAAACAACATCATTGAACGACACCGTTACTGTGGGGTAGGAGTGCTCGTTTGGGGGGGGGGATATTGGGCACCAGAACAGATCTGCATGTTCCAATCGGAAGAATTATAGGCCAAATTTATCGGGACATCATTCGGGAGCAACATGTACGTTTGTTTAGGGATACCATGAGCCCAGAATTTGTGTTTATGGATGACAATGCGCGTTCTCACCGTGCAAACGTTGAACACGGATGCCTACAATCTGAAGCTATCACCCGCATGGAATGGCCAGCATTCTCACCTGACTAGAATCCGATAGAGCATGTGTAGGACATGCTTTTCCGACGAGTTGTAGTCCGTCAACCACCTCCTACATGTGTACCGGAGCTTCCGAGAGCATTGCTTACTGATTAGAGTAATCTTCTCCAAGATCAGATCAATAATTTAATACTCAACATTCCTAGGCGTTGTAAGGACTGTATTTCATCATCTGAGAGACATACAATGTATTAACCATCATACCAACCATGTAATGTTAAGTTTTTGTAAGGGAGATATTTTTTGTAATTGCTTCAGGGAGCAAAAATAGTAGTTTTTATAAATGGTATCCTACATAAACCACTTTTTTTGTTGTTGATCTTTTGTTTAATAAATGGACTTTATGAATAAGTCATGTTTGTTTTGCTTCTGAACCTTTATTTGCATCAGCTAGTATTATCCTTAATTTATGGACATGAGTGTATAATATGATACGATATATTAGACCTATCGTCTAGGGTTAGTAGGCATTCTTATTATTTATATCATGTAAATTAATATTTAAAAGTTTAAACTGGCAAAGCGAAATAAGTTTCGAAATGTACTTGCAAAAGTTGAGTTAGGCGGGCGCAAGCCAACTAGTTTTAAACAATACGCTAGGGGTCAATGATTTAATGGGGGGGGGGGGGGAAACTGTCTATGTGTTCCGCAGAATAAATATTTTCTGCGACCTTTATAACAAATAAAAATTTTGAAGTTTTATATACATTTATTCACACTTGAATTAATTATAAAATAGATCGTAAGTTCTTCACATTAATTTTTATAATAGGACAGTAATATTTTTTGTGAATTTTTCATTTTGTAAGACATCGGACTACTTAAAAAAAAAAAAAAAAAAAAAAAAAAAAAAAAAAAAAAACTCATTTTTCAATTTTAATTATTTTATTATTATTATTTATTTATTATTTTTTTTTTAACTTTCCAGGTATAAAAATGGCATTCGCATTATCGAACGATCCGATTCTAATGTCGAAATAGCCGGTCGAAGGCTAACGATCGAAGAGGCCCAAGAGGACGATGCTGGCGAGTATAAGTGCATAATAGTTTTTTTTTTTTTTTTGCGAACATACATATGCAAGGAAAGTAATGTAATCACGTCAAATGTCCGACTTTGAGAATTCGGTGTATCTACATGTTTTGAGATTCCCTGAGTTCATATTTGCTTTTTTTGCGATGATACAACACGAATCCTATTGCGTCTGGTGAATCCAGAACTTATAGTTCTGTTACAGGGACACACACACACACAAAAAAAAAATTATCATAAAAGTTTATGGCCCAAATTTTTTAAAGTGCAATGAGAACTGATTTCCTTGATGTTTCCACTGCAATAACGTCTAAATACCTTAATCGATAGTGTTGAAAAATATATACACATGTTATAATTCACCGTCGTATGAACTGTATGGCTTTTAAGAAATATAGAACCATTTTTTTTTTTTTTTTTTTTACAGGGACTCAAAGAAAAATTCATTGTTTGGATCATTAATCCTTTAAAGTGCGATTCCGTCTATTCAGCTAAAAATTTAAACATATGTTACTAGGTCACCGTTGGACGAACTGCATAGATTTTAAGACTTAAAGTTCTTTTTTTTTTTTTTTTTTTTCAGGGACACAACGTTTTTTTCTTTTATCTAATGGTAAAGAATTTGCCCTATGGGCTCCAATTCTTTAAAGTGCGATAGCGTCTAAACACTTTATCCGATTGAGCTGAAAATTTATATACATATTACAGATCACTCTCACACAAACTGCATGGATTTTGGAGAATCTAGCACTTATAGTTTTTTTTTTTTTTTACAAGGACACAAAAAAAAGTTTTTTATCAGTGTGTTTATGGGCACAAATATTTAAAAAGCAAAAGCGATCAAATGCCTTATTCGATTGAGCTAAAAATTAATATACATGTTATAGATCACTGTTACATGAACTGTATGGACTTTAGGGAATATATTTCTACCATATTTTACAGGGATTAAAAAAAAAAAATATTTATCATTGTGGCTTATGGATTCAAATTTATTTCAAGTGCTATAGCGTTTAAATGCTTCATCCGAATAAATCGAAATTTTATATACATGTTATAGTCACCGTCACACGAAAAGTATAGATGATGGTGAGTCTAGCACTCATAGAAATTTACAGTAACACAGCGAAAATTTCTCTTATCATTATGATTTATGGTCTGAAATTATTTCGAGGGTAATAGCGTTAAATTAAAGAACATATTGTACAGAGAAAAATACTCAAATAATCTATTATAATAATAATTTTCCTTTGTTTAACGACTTCTCTTACGTTAATTCATTTATACAACCGTTGATTACTTAATGTTCAGAAAGTCGAGTAAAGTCACTCTAGTTTTTTTTTTTTTTTTTTTTTTTTTAATTCTTTTTAATATAAAGATTTGACCGTTTTTTACTTTCTTCTATATGTAACATAGAGAAAGTATTGAATTCGTGAAAAATTTCGACCTCCGTTTTTTGAAGGATTTACACGTTTTGGGATGTCCCGAACACGATTTGATAGTTTTTAGAAAATGTCTGTCTGTATGCCTGTGTGTGTGTATCACGAATTTTGTGTCCACTGTATCTCACAAACCAATGAATGAAATTTAACCAAACATGGTATTTAGTTGCACCCTGACATAAACTGGTACTGATTAGATTTCAGGATCAATAGCTCAACTGGTGGCGCTGTGATCGCATTTTTTGTAAACTTTTAACATGACAGTGTAGAACAAAATTTCGTATAAATGTGCATAATGAGAGTTATTTTAAACTTGTGATTGTAAAATTAATATGAATTATTGATAATAGTAGTAGTTAACTAGAAAAAAAATTGTGCATGTGGTGGCATCGGTTCCTCTCCAGGGGGGAAGTACCCTCCCGGGGGGAGGGGGGCGGGTAAATTTTCAAGATGGGTATCTTTCGAAAGGACACGTCAATACCTTTAAAACGAATGGTTGAACTATAGATCTATTATAATTTAAAACAAAGTTATCGATTTTTTTTAACTTTTAACGGAAAAAAAAATCGTATTTTTTTTTTTTTTTTTTTTTTTTTTTTTTTTTTTATAAACGAAATTTAACCAAACTTGGTAATTAGTTGGACCCTGACATAAATTGTTGCTGATTAGATTTGAGGATCAATCGCTCAACAGCTGGTTCTGCGATCGCATTTTTTCTAAACTTTTAACATGTCAGTATAGGACAACATTTCGTATAAATGTACATAATGAGAGTTATTTCAAAATTGTGATTGTAAAATTTATATGAATTCTTTATAATGGTATTAGTTAAATAGGAAAATAGTTTTGTGCATGTGGGAGCATCGCTTCCCCCACCTTGGGGAGAAGTACCTTCCCGGGGTTCTGGAAATTTTCAAGATGGATATCTTGCGAAAGGTCTCGTCAATACTTTTAAAACGAATGGTTGAACTATAAATCTGATCTGTGATAGTTTAAAACAAAGTTATTGATTTTTTTTACTTTTAACAACAACAACAAAAAAAATATTAATATTGTTACTGAGTGAATTTGTATAGAAAAATATAGAAGAAAGTCTTGTGGTGGCCACAACATACCAGTTTTATAATGGATTAAAGAAATATTATGCTTTATTACGCAGAAAAAAAGAATTAAGTATTTAAAAGACATTTCAGTTTTTTTTTTTTTTTTTTTTTTTTATTAAATTTAAAAAGTAAAATCCCATTAAATCTTATTTTATGATTAATTTATTCTAAGAATTAAAATTGAACATTAATAAGAATGGAAAAACCCGTACAAATTTCAACGAGTTATTTTTTATTTTACTTTTAAATATTTAAAACCAAACATCTGTGCAATTTTTTAAGTGCAATTTTTTTGTTATTTTTACAATGTCTTGTTAGAGTAAATTCTTTAGTAAATCTTATTTTTTACATAGCATTTACTTTTAATCTGGTCTTCATCTTTTTAGTAGGTAGATAAATTTTATCCCATTTTGTCGAAGAATTTTTAACAATAGTACACACTTTCTTAAAAACACTTCTTAAATGTACATTTTAGAAAGAAAGATAAACTTTAAATTTATGTTTTTATCTATAAGAAAAATACTTTAAGACTCTGAATTTCCTCAGTAATAGTTTTTTAGTTCATTATTTCAATTAGTGAAATATTTAAGAATGCAGATTAGAGTAAACTTCATGTAAGAAAATAAAATGTCACTATAAATAACTTCATATGGTTATTCTAATTTAAAAGAATTTATAATAAAACATTTTAAAGAATTGTTATTTTCTAAGAATTTTTTTTTCCTTCAAGGTTTTTAAAACAAATAAATAACAACAGCAAAACAGAATATATAAAAAACAAAATCTATTAATAAATGAATGAGGGTCTACATGAAGTGCACATTTACTAGTTCATACTAATTATATAGTTTTTATTTTTACTTTATTTATTTTGTTTTAATTTTTAATTTTTTATATTTTTTTCAAACATTCAATTTCGATTTTTTAATATAGTGTTTGAATTTATCTCGCGATAAATTCTATGAACTACAGGAAATATTTTATATATTTCTTTTAGTATATATTAAAAAGTCGTCACTAAAGTGTAACCTTTGTATTCAATTTAAAAATATTCTCTAAAATATTACAATAAAAGTGGTTTAATATAAATTTCAAGTTTATTTATAAGATTGTATTAATACTATTACTTAAACATTTTAAAACTAAATTCTTTTTATGCCATATAGACACAAAACATTCTAAATATTTTATTAGATCTCTCTCTCTCTCTCTCTCTCTCTATATATATATATATATATATATATATATATATATATTGCTCCCCAAAATTGCTCCCCAAACCATAACTCCAGGAGTAGGCCCTGTGTGTCTAGGCCGCAGACAGGTCGCTAGCAGGCGTTCACCTGGCCTCCTTCTAACCAACACACGGCTATCACTGCGACCAAGGCAGAACCGGCTTTCATCAGAAAACACAACAGATCTCCACTCCGTCCTCCAATGAGCTCTAGCTTGACACCACTCACGTCGCAAACGGCAGTAGTTTGGAGTCAGTAGAATGCACGCTACAGGGCGTCTGGCTCGGAGCTGTCCTTGAAGTAACCGATTTGTTGTTCAGTGTCACAACAGTTGTTCAGTGTTGTTCAGTGAACAGTTCATTGTGTCACTGTGGTGCCAACTGCAGTTCGAATTTCAGCTGCAGACGCAGTACGATTAGCCACAGCCATACGCCGAACACGGCGGTCTTCCCTCTCAGTAGTGCCACGTGGCCGCCCAGAACCCGGTCTTCTTGAGGCAGTACCTTCCCTTGACCACTGCTGCCAACACTCATGCACAGTGGATACATTCCTGCCAAGTCTTTCTGCAATATCGCGGAAAGAAAATCCACCTTCTCGTAGACCTACTACACGACCTCGTTCAAACTCAGTGAGCTGTTGATAATGGCTTCTTCGTATTCTTAGAGGCATCCTTCACTAACATTAACCCACTACGTCAAATCTCAACTGTAAATAACGATCACGAACCTTACAACGCTTATTTAAAGCAAACCTCATTTGCATGTTCATAGTGTCGCGACTAGCGACACACTTATGCGCGTAGCTCGAAATTTGAATCGACGTCATCTTTCAGATGTATAAACACGCCTACCAAATTTCGTTTATCTAGCACAGCTCCTTCCTGGTGTTGGGATTTTTTTTCCATCAGTGTATATATGTATATATATATATATATATATATATATATATATATATATATATATATATATATATATATATATATATATATAGTAAAATAATGTTAGCAGTGCAAACATTTGAAATTTATTTTCAGTATTCAAACAGTTATTCTGATCAAAAGCGAAGACCACCCAAACCAAACCCAAAAGAGAAATAAAGTAAAAACTAAATGAATTATATCAAATTGGAATGTGAAAACAGCATTATTTGCATTCTAACGTTATCAAGGGCCTAGTAGAATTCAAATATGCTAATAAAAGATGTTTTTCTGTCACAAAGAAAGCAAATGCTAAGAATGTCTTTGTTCTCAGGCCCGAAACACCCATTGTAAATAAAACCAGAAAAAACTTAGATCAAAATAAAACTCATCACTACAAATGATAATCCATTAACCATTTAAAAACGTATATATATATATATACCTTAGGAATAAAATAATGAAAAAAAAAATCGAGATTTTCAAGCAACTGTTTATTTATATTTTTAAGGAATTTATATAACAAGATTTTTAATTGAATTACCGGTTGTGACTTATAGATACCTAATTTAGAAGTAATTCATATCAGATAGTTAAATAATACTCACCAATATATAAAAATGTACAAGAATAATGAAATTAAAGATGCTAAGAATTGACTATATCTTTAAGCAGCTACACTGAGAAAAAAAATATATACCGCTTTCATCTAGAACTAATAGGTGGTCCTTTTCTATATCCCTAAACAAGAAATATAGATTTCCAAGCTGTGAGTATAAAGCAGGCCAATACACTGAGAAAAAATTCTGTAACTGACATCTAGAATCTAAATTGTGGCTCTAGAAAAAGTAGTTCCATGTCATCCTTATAAATTTCTTATAAAAATTTTTCTAGTCCCCTTCGAAATCGAATTCCTGAGACCTCTATTAGAATTCTTGAGCGTTTATCTGTACTATCGAGGACAAACCTATTTGAAAATATCTCCAAATAAATGTAAATACAAGAGACGGGTTTCAGCAGCTATAATCTTGATTTATGACCCAATTCTAGAAAATCAAACAAGAATTTCTCGTAATACAAAATATTCAGAATATTTAGAATATTTTTTCACCATCTAGAAATGTGTAGATTAGAAACTCTGGACCATTTCAGCTACTTAGTTTATTGGCGTGCCTTATGCGCATAGCTCGGAAATATATATTTCTAGTTTAAGGATTTAGAAAGTGACCATTTATTCATTCTAGATGAAGGCGGTATGTTTTTTTTTTTTTTTTTTTTCTCTCTCGGTGTAAACCAAAGCAAGTTAAATTCAGTAATTTAGTTTTCTTTTACATAATAGATTATAAATTTATAAAATTAACCCCAAGTCGATGTTTTGGTGGATTAAATACTTCTTTAAAACGGGAGTAGGATGTTAATTATAATCGCTGTGATATAACAATGAAACTACAGAAAGATGAAACAACAAATAGCAATAAACATCTGGCTTATGAATACATGAATTATAAATACATAATAAATGAATAAAAGAAATTAAAATATTTTCTCTTTTAAAAATTATAAACTTATTACGAGTAACTGGGAAGTAGAATACATAAAATTATAAAATAGTTCACCATAAAAAAAAAAAAAAAGAATCCAAATAATTTATTGACCGAATCCATCAATTTAAAATATTGAAATATTTAATAAAAGGTAATAAAATATTTTTGAAAAAAATAATCTAAAAAAAAATATTTCTGACAATAATGAATTTTAATTTAACCGAATTGGAGTTAATTAACTTTGAGTCATTTTACAATCCTTTCAGTTTAAACTACCATAAGATAACACAATAATTACAAAATTTTGAATAAATACCATAAAATGCAAATTATTCAAAATTTCAAATAATTCAAACCAAATTATTCAGTTTTGTAATTATTACTTTGAAAGGCCAGTTCTGTGATGCTTTCTTATAACATAAGATAACATGTTATATTTTTTAACTGAATTATATATATATATATTCGTAAAAGAATTTTCTTCCATTTCACAATTACACGAACAATTTTCCTAAATTTGAAAAAATATGAAATTCCCGATCTCAAAATATGGTGCATGTAGACACGTAGGAATTTCAAATAGGTTGTGGTTGTGGTTGGGTTTTACGTCGCACTAATGCTGCGCTGATGGGCAATTGGCGATCAGTTTCAAATAGGATTAAACCGCAGATAAAATGCTACTCTGAAAAAATCAGAATAATATATATGCTATGTTTGCTGAAATATTAAATGGACATGGCGGCGTTTCCGATTTTTTTTTTTTTTTTTTAATCTGTAGTAAGCTCATGGTTAAGGTTATACCATAAATGCTGTGATTGAAAAGCAATGAAACACAATTTTAGTATTTAAAATGCCTCTCTTTTTCAGTATGAATTCTTTCCTCTTTTCATAATTTAAATTTCCTGATATATGTTAAAGTATTGTATACGCATTACATGTACACGTGTTTGTAAAATAAACTTTCATTTAATAAATTAACACACTAAATTTAGAGATTTCATTTATTATACAATGTTCGGTATGGTGAAAGGTTTTTAAAATTTTTTAATTTGTGCGTCATAATTATAACACGATTTTGAATTGTATCTACTTAAATTAATAATTACTATAATTGAATCACATTTATTTATGTGTAGTATATCATCAATGAAAACATTTCTTAATTTAGATCTCATAAAGACCTAAAATTCTATTGAAAATATCTCATAAAAAAACAAAAAAGTATTTATTTTATTTATTTTATTATGTTATTATTAATTATAAAACTGTACATGGCACATGATTCTACCTTTTTTTTTTTTTTTTTTCTTAATGAATCAACATACTTAATTTAATTATTACTATTTCATCCGCTCAAAGTGCGAAAACATTATCTTTTCCCCCTTTTTCTTCAGCTGTTAGTCCCACAGACTAAGGATACCTTAGTCTGTGATTAGTAATTCCTGTATTTTCACGGGCTTCGAAAACTTCTAAGGTTAGCATATTGACACACGTCACTCCTGTTATATATCCACCTCCATAGTCAGAGAAGACCACCGTGTTCGTCGTATGGATAATTTTGGCTGTGGTACATCATACTGCATCTTCAGCACAAATTAGAGCTTCTGTTGGCTCCAGAGTGGTAGACTGAAACGTAAACAATACTTTGCTTAAGTGACAGTGCGGATCCCGATTCCCGCGGATCCCTCGCCCAAAAATTAAAAATTTAAAAATTTAAAAATTGTGAATTTCAATAAATCAATAACTTTTGTTATCTGTATCGAATAAAAATTATTTTTAAATTTTGTCGATGAATTTTTAGGGCACAAATCATTTTTTTTTTTTTTTAAACTCAGTATGATTTTTATCTTCTAAAAAATATATAAATATTGTTTCCTGAAAAATAATTTCTTTCTCCTGGACATTTTTAGCCCAGGAGAATATTTTCGGAAAAAAAAATCATAGAAAATTGGTTTATTTGAATACATTTCATTTCATATCATATATTTGAACATAACGTTAACCTCTTTATACTTTATATTTCCTTTATGATATGTGTCCTGTAATCTTTTCTGAGACTTGCGTTATAAATCTTAATGAAAATCAGTTTATATATGGAGGAAATTAATGCTTCTATTTTACAAACTTTTTTTTTTTTGTAAGGAAATTTTTTAAAACAGCAGATTTTTTATCATATCTTTCACAAAAATAAAGAATTTCGGAATATTTTTGAATATTTTCCAAAAAACTCAGGAAACTGAAATAGGAATATATGCATTATAACTATGAAAGAAGAAAACGGGACAGACATTAGATTTAGTTATAAATACGTATATATCAGTTTTTTTTTTTTTAAACTAAAAAGTAAATGGGGTGGATAAAATAAATACAACTTAAAATATGTTATATAAATAAAATACCCCCCCCCCAAAAAAAAAAAAAAAAAAAAAAAAAAAAAAAATTGAACACGCCCTATATTTTATCTCCGTAACAATTTCAAGGAATGTATTTTTCAAAGTGCAGTAATAAAATAGAAATTTGATTTGAAATTATTTTTTTTTCTAATTATTAGAAGGCAATTTCTAGTTATTAATTTGAAATTACTATCATTCATGAGGTTTAAACGGAAAGATTTTAATTTTATAAGAAAAGTGTGAACTTTTGGTAAAGTAATGAGGATTTCCCTCTGTGCACGGGAACTTAGAATGCGTTTACTTATATCGAAGAAACAATTAATTAATTATCTACCAAAAATTAATTAATATTGTTTACTAATTCCATTATTCGTTACCTTTTGAAGTGTCTTTCGAAATTCAGGGAAGTAATACCTTTTCCTTAAGGGCAGGAACGTTCGCCGGTTATAAAAATAAGCCGCTTAATAAAATCACTTTGGCTCAGAAAGAATGTGATTTTAATAAGCGGCGGGAACTGTATATATTCACTAATATCGCTCATTAACAGAAGTCGTGCAAAATATTTTAATTATTAAATGATCTAGAAGTCTCCAAAATTTAAGACAAACTCTTATATACAGAAATAATAATAATAATAATATTTCATAGATGACAACATTTTAATTTATTCCGGAGTACTTTTAGCCCCGCTTTTATTTCGCACCCCTTTATTTATAGAAAAAATTCTTCTAAACCTAACTTCGATAAAATAAGAAAAATTTACTCATAAAAAATAAGTGGTATGAAATAAAGGCGGGGCTAAAAATACTCCGGAATAAATTAAAACGTTGGCATCTATGATATTCTCATGTAATTTCACAGAAGATTATGCAGACAATATGGATGTCAGCACTTTTTGCTCTAAAATTAAAGCACTGTTTTTATTTGTTTGGACTGTGAATTGATGGCATTGTTGTAATTTGTATGCAGCTCAAATAAGTAAATAAGTAAATAAAAATAAAGAAAAAGAAGATAAAGAAATAGAAAAAGAATAACCCACTTTGACCCTGACCGAATTTGAACGCGAATAGACAGATTTGCCATAGAAAACAATATCACTAGGCCGCCCTTATTCTACACCTTGTTTAAATAATTTGATTTCCAAATAATTGTCAAAATAGATAAATTTTATTATTTATTTATTTACAGCATAAATTACTATGAGTTCAGTGAACCTTAATAAGTTACTACAATTACTTTAAAACCAGAATAGATATTTGGAAAGTGGTCGAATATGACAAACAGAAATTTTAAAATATATTAACAAGCTTAAAACATTATTAAATTCTTCCATAGAGAGCTGCAAACTCTATTAAATAACTTCAGTTAAAAAAGCATTGGTACGATTTTCAAATAGATAAATACTATAACTATTTTATTTATTTTTTATGTATCTTCAGTTTTAATAAATTCCATAAAAATATAACATATATAAATATAATTTGGTGAATTTGATTCCTAAAAAAAGCAACTTAAAATTACATTATTTTAAGAATTTCATTATATGTGTTGCTGTGCTTCCAGAAACATATTATATCAGTGATATGAAAAAAAAAGTGTTATATTATTTAAAATAATTTTTAGTTTTCTATATATCAAATATCCCCATTATTTTTTAAACGCATGCATAAACTATAAAATATAAAATAACGATTCATAAGATTCCAGATTTCGTCAAAAGAGGGGAAATTACAGTATAATAGTTAGATATTTTCTCTTGTTTTTAAGAACTGGAAAAAAAATTTACGGCATTATTTATTGTAATTCTATCTATTTTTCATTACAATGTAATATATATAGAATTACCTAATTAGTCAAATGTGTTTCCAACATTTTTTTTAATCGTTAAATAAAGTAATTCCTAAAACTGCAAAAAATAAAAAATAAAATAAAATAATAATAATAATAATAATAATAAAATAAAAAAGGTACATTGTATTATACTAGTACAGTACTTCTAGTGAGTGCTAGTACTATTGTTTATCATTTGGAAAATACAATAAAATAAAATTGTTTTCTAATGAATGAATAAGTAAATCGTTTTTTGAACTAAAATACAAAGAAAACAAAGATTAAAATTAATTAGTTTTTTTTTTTTTTTTTTTTTTTTTTTTTTTTTAAGAGCTTTTCATTTTATTGAAACTCTTGGGATTTTTTTTTTTTTATTTACGAAATTCTGAGTTGTAATTTTCAGCTTTATGTTTTTTCTTTTCTTCTTTTCTTTTTAAAGTTTTTGAAATATTTTTGGTAGTCGAAATTATCTCTTTCTGTATTGGTAAAAATGTTTTTAAAATTGAAAAATATATGCAAGAAAAATAGTATTAAAGGGATTAAATAAAATAGCATTAAAAAAAAAAAAAAAAAAAAAAAAAAAAAAAAAAAAAACTGGCTTGTTTAAAGATAAAACTCGAGGGATTGAAAAAAAAAGAGGGGGGGGAGGGGGTTAATAATGAATAAAAGTGATTTTATTATGATCTGAATATATCTTATAGAATATTTTGAAACGTTTACTTTTTTAGTTAAAGCTTTCTTTCTTTCTTTCTTTTTTTTTTTTCACCATTTCCTTCTCTTGTTGTGTGTATATGTATTATTTTCTTATGTGCTGTTCTACTGAGAAATAAATATTTCAAAGTATTTATGTGCACAAACAATATGTTTTAAAGATCTTTTTTTTGGGGGGGCATCTAGATTAATTAAAAATTTTGTAATATGATATGCATAATCGATTTTGTCCAATTGGATTACTTTTAAATACTTTTCATTTCAGATGAAATGTAGTATACGTTATGAAATCGATATAATCTGTATTAAACATATCCTAAATTATGCTGAAATCATAACCCCGGAGATAATTTTTAGGTCATATTACCTTATAGTGCCAATATATACGTTCCCATTTTTATCTTCTTTTAACTTTTATATTTCTTCCACTACGTGGTGCATTAGCTGAAATCTGATCTCACAGATTGTAGATGATAGGTAGCGAATTTGCCGTCCTAACAGTTAGGAGGTTTTCGCTGTTTTCCTCAAAATTCGCGTTGTTATACAGAATAAAATTCTGTAATAAGACCTCCTACCGTATTATTTCTTGATGCCTTACGTGGACAATCGCTTAAAAAAAAAAAAAAAAAAAAAAAAAAAAACTTTTTTTTTTCTATCACAGCTACGCACAATGTCACGTGCATATAGTATTGTAAAAGCAGCAAAAAAAGATTTTTCATAAGTAAAAATGTTTAAATACACCAAAATATGAGTATTTTCCTTCTGTAACACTTTAGTTTGATAATTTCAGTTAGAAAATTTTTCTCAAAAAGTGTTTGTTCGGAAAGTAAAAATCGTTATGTTCGAGATTGCTATTTAAAAATTTGTCTAAGTAGTTTTAAATAAAAAAAAGGTTTACTCGGAAGTGCCGGGTTCGATCACAGGTCGCGCTCGTCGACCTAGTGTTCGAAGTTTTTCGTGGTTTTCTCTGAAAATCGTGGTCTTTCTAAGAGCAAGGACACCTTAGAAAGACCCCCACGGATGGCATTTCACTTATAAGTCAAGAACCCTAGAACAGTCAACAGGCCTTAAGCCACACAACAACAAAAACTGCGCAAGGTAAAAATCATAACATACATTACTTTGTTATTTAAATATTTATGTTTAAGTATTTCTAAATCAAAAGATTTTATTCAATGCTACAACAAATATATGTTTTATTTCTAACGAAACTAAAGTAAATAACTAAAAACTTCTTTTCAATTTATGAAACGTTAATACCTTTTAAAAAGAAAAATATGCATACATTTGAATTTAGAATGATTTTCCGTAAAGTAAAAATGAATTAAGGACATTTT
The DNA here is from genome assembly GCA_963930645.1 of Salticus scenicus. NCBI lineage: Eukaryota > Metazoa > Arthropoda > Arachnida > Araneae > Salticidae > Salticus > Salticus scenicus. The sequence goes on from OZ005653.1 coordinate 25,121,903, forward strand.
AAAACACATATTCGTTAAAATAACTCTTAATTATATTTAACTTTTTTTTAAATTATTATTATTAAAAATACATTTTTTTTAACATATCCCCCCCAAAAAAAAAAAAATAAATAAAAATAAATAAATAAAAAATAAAAAATAAAAATAAAAATAAAAATAAGCAATATGAAAAATCAGATAAAGAAAATGTAATATCCATTATCATCCAACTTTTACGATTTCCTAGAAAATTATCTGCATTATAAGATCGTCTTTTTCGAGAACCTTATCTCAAAAAAGCCTTCTTTACCTAATCCTGGAAATTCTAAACAATTCCTTAACAATGTTATTCTCTTATAAAAATATAATATCCATTTTTTCCTCATCTTATTTGCCGGAAACTATAACTTACCGGAAAACAGCATTTTATGGGTGTAAGAGAAAACTGTAAAAGCTCACACGGAACTGGCTGTAAAAGGTGAGAGTAATCTACTTTTTCTTTATGAGATGGTATGTCAGAACAAATAAGCAGGTGTTAGCTGTTTTTATACTGATGCAACAGGTAACAGGAAAGGGATTAGATTAAGTTTCTCCTTCATATTCTATATTGCAAAAACCATAAATAAAATATCCTAAGCATAAAAATATGTTTCAGCTGTATGTGATTTGAAATGAAATAGCTATTTATTATTATGTTATCCAGGAATTAGTCAATTTTAAAACAATTTTTTAAGATATTGTATAAAATATTTTTAAAAATCAAATGTAATTTTGTAGAATTTCCGCAATTTTCTGTTTATTATTATTATTATTATTATTATTTTACACAGATGACATATAAATATAATCATTCAATTTTTAATTATTTAATGAAATAATAAATTAATTAGGATAATAACTTTGATCAGCTATACACCAGATATTTAACAGGTTGTTTTTAAATTTATTTTTACAAGAGCGAAAACTAATTAGGCGAGGATTCGAAATTAGTATTTTTTTTGTCAATGGCTCAACATTAACGTAGTTGGCAAACAGAGTAGTTTGTAATCATAAATTCAAAGATACCAGATCATAAACTACATAGGGAAATCTTAATTTTGTAAAATTTATTTGTGTCAAGCTATAAAAAATCTATATGAAATTAACTATTTCTATTAACAATTTAATATGCAGCGTCTTCTTCATGAAGGCGCAATTAGTATTTCCGAATTGCAAAATTTCATTCTAGAATTCTTTTACAAAATTTTACTTTTTAAACATAGCGGAGAAAAAGTAATTCATTTCTGTTATTTTAACTTTGCCCGGGACTTTTGGTGGCTTTCCATATCAAATGAGGGTAATTATTTTGCTCCAGAAAGGGTAACATTGTAAAAAAGATATTATTTGTAAGTATTTGTGCATAGTCTAATGTGGATGGAAAGAGCTATATTTCATTTTAAAATTAGTAATTACGTAATAATTTTTCCCTTACGTGTTTTATACATATATTTGAAAATTTGTAAACAATATTTTACAGTCTGTAAGATGGCTCAGGCTTTACTGAAAAACGAGACTACCAAGTAATCCAAATTGTAAAGGACAAAACTAGACTTTAAACTGAGTAAAATGCACATACATTGAGTTTCATAGGATGATGGGGACGTGGACAAAACTGGATCCGAATTTAATTAGAATATATGTATTAATAAAAACTTTTACTAAAATTGGCTGAACATTAATTTACAGTGTTGAAACCATTGGTGGTTTTAGATAGCTTGTTTTGTAAGATTTTCAGAAGCATAAAGAAATCTGGGAAGAAAGTTTCAATTGTGACGCAAATGGGATACAACACATAGGTAAGTTTCGTCTACTTTGACGCATGATATTTTATAGCAGTCTCATACTTGTTAAAATTTTAGAACTTACTTGACAGTAACTTGATTCCTGATCACCCCCATCGGCACCATCCCGACTTATAAGCGGTAGAATTTAACCTGTTTCCTCCAAGTAATCGATTGGTCATCAGTGAAATTACTGACAGGGCTCGAGACGTCTCAAAATGTTAATTCATAGGTAAAATGACTATCCGCGATTGTAATGAAATGCTCGCCCTCTGGTGAGCTAAGGTGAAATTATCATACCACTGATAACTTTCACGCTGAAACAATGATAGAACAACAAGAAAGCACAATAATAAATACACGTGGCAATTATTACACGTGGCAATATTTACTAACAACTGCAGTTGAGAAAGCGTCATCTATCGATCATTACAAACGCGGATACTGTGTCCCCTTTTGCATTCTTAAAACATTTTCTTTGTCGCTGTTAGACAAAATTTATTCATCATTTTTATTTTAAATGTCAATCTTGCTAGTCTATTTTTAGACTGTTGGACTCAATTTTATTGTCGTTTGATGATTTTTACGCTCATAATACATTGCGTTATTAGCAGTGACAAAGCGTCCATGAAAGCGATGTTTTTAAAAAAGCAATCAAGTAACGTCGCCTCGTCGAAAGACTGAATTGATCCTTCCTCTGCTTTTGGAAGCGCTTCGCTTCAGCGCTTCAATAGTTTTCTGAACCACGTCTCACCCCTGGTTATTAGCCATTCATATTGAATCAAATGAAGATTGAAGAATGTTCACCCTCAAACATGGCAAAGCTTTAAACGATTTGATGGAATTTTTAAAGATATTGGCGAAGGCTTCCTCGTTTCAGAAAATTTTAATTACAGAGATGTAAAACTGAAATTTATGAAGATAGACTCAAATTCAGTCGGCAGCAAAATTGTTGAAGCACCCACCCACATTATACACACACACATATATATATATAAAGTTTGATCGATAATTTTTATCATCAACTTATTTTTTTTATAAACAGCATAAAAGCTAAGATCATGACTCGACAACTATTTACTTAACAAAACAGTATTATGTGCACACATCTTTTAAATACGAACTATTGGTAGCGCTTCAATAATTTCACTGCCAACTGTATTTTACTTCATAAATAAATAAATAAGTAAATAAGTAAATAAATAAGTAAATAAATAAATAAATAAATATATATATATATTATGCCCGTAGGGGTGTAAAATAAGTTGAAGATTAAGTATTATAACGAATAAGTGCAGTTAAAAATTGTTTCATAAACTATATGAGCACAAGAATTTTGTTTTAAGTTTTAAAACAACTGATCGATTCGAATATATGTTTAATATTAGTTTAAATATTCGCATATGTCTCCTTCTTAAAACGTAAATCCGATTATAAATTTCAATAAGACTCTTTAAGATTTAGAAAAAAATTTCCTTATATTTTATCAGGCAATTTATACTTCTTAAAGAAATTGAGATTCCGTGTCTACGAAAATGTTTTTCTGTTGATAGTAGGTTATATTTCAAATAAATAATGGCTTTAAAAGTATAATCTCTTTTTCACATTTATAGTTTTGAAATATCAAATACTATCAATAAATATTGAAAATTAGTTATGGGAAAAATGCATTTAAAAAATATAGGGAGAATTCCTGTTTAATGCTTAGTCAAAATTAAAATCTTGTATAATATATCACAATATATACGCACAATTTTATATGTAAAAAAATATTTAAGAAAATTTTCTAATTTTTTTTATTATTATTTGTTTTTCTACAACTAAACCTTTCCCTTTTTAAATAAATTTTACTCCCATAAAATACAGTATTTATTTATTTATTTTAATTGTCCACAGTCAAACAATCTGTTGCTCAATGTACCATCCAGAATGCCACTAGAATTGATAAAGAGCCTAAAGACAACATAGGAAAAAGTTTCCGAGAAAAGAATTAAGTTCTGAATGTCACCCTCGCCAATAGGATAAAATGCCAAAATGTAGAAGGCTATGCAATTATAAATTTTCATGAATTGTAGCTAAAGCTCTAAATGAGAAATAAATAAATAAAAATAAAAATAAAAGTAAATCCAAGGTATAAGTTTATATAATCTGAGTTCAACAGGATTCTCAAATTACATCATCCTCCATTGATAGTAAAACTGTTTAATCTCCACCAATCAAAAGCAGCAGCTACCTTCGGGAATTTAGAAACCTTAATGGCCTGAGGAAAAAGGCTCCGTATTCTCAGTACATTGAGAAGTATAATTAAGAAAATTAAAGATATACAATTTTTAGCGATTCGACTTAAGAGGGAATCCGGTGTTATAAGAGTCAACTATCGATGTTGTGACTGTCAACATTGCTAGCTCACATAGTATTGAAGGTTTAACTTGTCCCTTTTAAAAGGAAACATTACACAGACTGTAACGGACATATAACAAGACATATTACGTTCAGTCATTGTGAATTGTGAGCGCAGGATTTAATGTGTGAATAAAGTACTAAAACTTCTTATAATTTATTCATTTGTCTGCTTATTGTAACATTTTTGGTACAGACGTGACGTTGCATTATATAATCGTAATTGTTTTCATTCAAATTTCCAGCTGAGTACACTAAAAGTACGCCACATATACCCCTATCAACAATTATCAGAACTGTATCCTGTATCGGAACTATACATATATATATATTCTATATCTCTATTAATCTTGAAGCAAATTAGGATGTTATTGTGAAGGATAGATTGAACTACAGATGCCTCAAAGTAAGTTTCGGAAAAATAAATAAATGAATGAATAAATAAAAAAATAAATTACAGATACATGTAAAAACCCTGTATTTTACTTGTATACTAATGTTGTAACACCATTCACTGGATTTCAGAAAAACTGTTTAACATAACATTAAGCAGTTCTATATAGTATGTGGCAACTCATTTGTTTTGTATTGAGACACGAAATAATTGAATGATTTATGTATCAAACTACTAATAAGATTTATTTAAATGTAATAATGGTGTTTAATTTTGAAGAACTTTGCAACCAAACTCCAGAAATTGCAAAATAAGGCAACAATTGTTACGGATAAAGAGTTAAGCATTAAACCTCATCGGACGAACAATGTAGGCACGACTGCAGCCTTAAATCAGACACGAGCTGTACTCCAGCTTCAAACATTTTTTAAACAAAATTTATTTTTATTTATTTATTTTTTATTTATCAGAAAATTATTTGCCACAATATATTAAAAGCAATAGAAGCCTATTTGTTAAAGGATTAAAAAAAAAAAGGAAGGAAGGAAGAAAGAAAGAAAGAAAACAGGTAGTTAACTTCAAGGTAATTTTGTTTTCTGTACTTACGATACTGATCTGAAATTTAAACTTTAGATAAAAAATCAACCTATATATATGTATCTTAGCATTTAATATATATATTCCTAATTTACAGATTAAAAAGTGATTAATATAAGTTTCTATGTAATATGGAACTACAAATTTAAATTGGCATAATAAATTTCTCTGGAAATACCGTTTTCTTCAGAAAAAAAAAGACCTTTTTATTTGATAATATTTATTGTAAAAGGACATATTTCTTTCAAAACAAACTATTCTCTCTAGAAAAGACATACAATATATACAGTCATTGCTTTAAGAAAAAATATCTCTCTCCACAATTTTTACTTTCTAATCTTCTAGCTTAGACCCCCGTAATTTGAATATACTGTTATTGGTTTAAAGTTTCACTTTCATTTGCATTTTATGACAAAATCCTGGCTATAAATTTCAATAGAGCTTTTTAAGGCCTAGATAAGATGTCTTTATATTTTACCAGGCAAGATATACTCTTTTTATGTATTGAATTACTAAAATCGCAAGAGATTTGTGACTGTTTCAAGCTCATATTCAAAATAAATAATACCTTTAAAAGTAGTTTTTTTTTATTTTCCTTTTTACAATAATCTCAAATATCTAATATATCAATATGCACATAATAAAAGATTTCAAAGGTATGCATGTTTATTTTTCACGTTAAGAGAGAAAAACGTAAATAGATGGTTTTTCGTTAACAAAAAGTTTTTTTGAGATTTAAAAAATGTGTGTAAAGTAGACCGTCTTTTAAAAGTATTTTTAAATAAACTGAGATCATAAATAAAACGAATAAATAATATTTTCTTTTAAGATAACATTAATTCAGATAATTTTTTTGTATGGTTCTCATTTCTAAAGGAAAAAAAAAGAAAGAAAAAGAAAATATGAAAGAAAGAAAAGAAAGAAAAAGAATAGAAAAATAGAAGAAAGACTACGCTATTACAGAAGAACTCCGGTTCCGCATACACTATTAAAATTGTTAAAATATGCACTTGAAAATGATAAGAAGTATCTGCTTATATTTTTTCATGCAATTTAGATTTAAAATGCGTATAGGACGTTCTCAGTTAAAAGTGTACTTTCAGCAACTATGTCATTTTCTTAATAATTGAATAGATGAGAAGTGGCAACTATTATATACTAATATATATATCTATCAATCTATCTATCTATCTACACACACACACACACACAAACACACACACACACACATATATATATATATACATATATATATTTAAAATAATTACAATTATAATAATTCCTTATAATTAACACAAGGAAAAAAAATGAATTAATGAATAAACAATAGAAATGGAGCCTTATAGAAAGTAAAAAAAAAATTTAAAAGTTAGTATGAAATGTTCCTGAGACATTTATATAATGAGATTATATATCAAGTATGGACAAAATCAGTGTTGTGCAAGTTCACGAAAAAAACGAGCTAGTTCAAACTCAAGTTCATCGTCTAAGAAACGAGTTAGTTCGCGTTCAAACTCATTTCTGAAAAAAATGAACGCGCTCAGTTCAAGTTCATTTTTAAAAAAGAGCGAAACTCATTTAAAGTTCATTTTTACGTAATTTTTTTTTTTTTTTTTCTCTACGAAGATTTTCTACTCTGTGAACACTTTCATAGATAATTTATTTATTTTTTAAATTACCATGAAGATTATTCTTAATTTAATTCTTAATTATACTTACAACTTTTAATTATAATTTATTAACTTAATTGCAGTAAAAATTTATTTAGCGGCCATTTCTGAATAGCGGACTCGTTGTTTTTGTGTGGTTTTTCATTCTCAAATTTCCAATACGTTTGTTTTTGCGTATGAAAAAAATTGTTAATAGAAGACAAATTCCATCATTTAGAGTTTCCGTTGTTTTGAAGTATACTATTTTTAAAATAGCATGATGGTTTGATTTAATTAATTTTACTTGATTGCGTCATGTCCAATGTCGGCTTTAGGCGTTCAGATAAATCACTATAAAATTTTGCTTGCTATTTAGTGTATCTACATAAAAGCTAAAATCAGCTGAAAAGATGAGTAAGTCCCCCTCAGAAATAATGATAACATAACTATTTTGGTAACTTTAAAGTAGAAGGTATTCGATACTTCTATACATATAAAAAGAAAGTACTAAATTGATGAAAATTTTCAAACTCCAGTTTTTGATGGAGTTCTACATTTTGAGATATTCTGGATACGATTTGACTGTTTTTAGGAAATGTCTGTCTGTGTGCGTATCACACATTTTGTGGACGCTGTATCTCACGAACCAATGAACGAAATTTAACAAAACTTTCAATTTAGTTGCACCTTGACCTAAACTGGTTCTGATTAGATTTGGAGATCAATCGCTCAACAGGTGGTGCTGTGATCTTATTATTATTAGGGACCCTCGATAGAAAGAGACTGGACATTGGCGCGCCGGCTTTTTGACGAAATTCTCCATTTTAGTGCCAGTTGCTCCATTGCTTACCATTACGCTGAGAAGAAATTTTGATTATTTTACGTCATAATCGAAAAAGAACTTATTTATTACATTTTTACTTTGTTGGGAGATAAATTGCTTTAATTTTGAAATACTTTTAAAAGATAAAAATGCATAATTATTTATTTTATATCATGATTTAAATACTTTGAATTCTCTTATTGCATGCTGCTTTACGTATTTATTTCCTAACATATGAGATAATTAGATTATTTATTTGCTAGCTATTAGTTTTTAAGTTCTATTGTGCAATATATTTAATATGTTAGATCGCAATGTACTTTTCTGAAATATTTTAAAATAGTTTTTTAAAATACATATATAAAATAACTATATAAAAATATATTTTTTGTTTTTTTGCTAGTACGCAAAATGTATCAGATTTCTTAAAATAAATTAATAAAAATAAAGAAAATAAGGTGTATATTTTTTGCTAACATATGAAATATAAATTTCTTTTAAATAATAATAGCCATAAAAATTTTTATAAATAATATTTAAGTAAGTAATTATTTTTATTTACATAATATTAAAAAAAAAAAAAGGAAAGAAAAGAAAAGAAAGAAGCAAATGTAAATAAAATAAATAAAAACATTTTTTAATTTCTAAGGATATCAGTGAATATTTTTACAAATTATTATTAATAAAATTTTTATTTTTAATATTTAACTAAGTCATTATTATTAATAATGCGTAACTGAAGTAAATAAAATATGTATTTTTAGCTTGTAAAAATATTACGTAAATATTTTCATAAAATAATAAAAAGTAATTTCTGTTCTTCTGCCATAGTTTTACATTTATTCACGAATTACTTGACAAAAACTAAGATTACCATATTTTTATTAAAAATTTTCTAACTTTTCATATATAGAATGTATGTCCTCAGAAAAAATAAGGTGGAATTGCTTTCACAATCAACTTATTTTGCTTAATACAGAAATATACAACAAAAAATTCCCCTGTTTTCCGATAGGAATTGAAAAAATAACCATGTCGAAGGTTAAAACAAAATTCGTTTTTCTTCAAATTCTTTTTCTCTAAGACAAAAAAAATTACATATTTATATTCTGCATTACTTTCTGCACAAATTTAGCACAATTTCCTTTCATTTATGTTGTATAGTAAATCGTCAATCGCGAAGGAAAAAGCATTACGTTCTACGGGGATCGCTCCGAATTGGCACTAAGATGGCCGACTTTCGGTCAATGTCCAGTCTCTCTATATATAGGGTCCCTAATTATTATTAGAAACCCTGGATAATCTCAGAGCTACGACAGGTACTTAGTACGCAAGCTCAGTGAACAAACACTTGTCCAGATTCCCTCTTGCTACAGTAACCCTTTTACAATGCTTGGCGCTGATAGCGTATTTGATGATTTATCGGTGTAAGTTTTTAAAGATATTCTCTAAAGTAAAGCAAAAATTTTTTTCTTTTACAATCAAACTAAGATACATTATGCATTACGTTACATTCGTTTTATTATTATTATAATTATTTAAATTAAAATTACATTTCTATATTCATAGAAATTATTTACACCATCTTATCTATCATACTGCATATCAAAAATTCTGAATTTTAATACTCTTTAGTTTTTAATGATATACTATGGAACTGTAGTCTAAAAAAGTATATTTATGCAAACTGATAATAATAATAATAAAATTATTTTTATTTATTTTAAAAAATAATTTATTTTATCAAATTTGTCCTTGTAGTTACTGGTAAGAAAGTTGATTGATATTAAGATTAATTAGTAAAAATTTGACGATTTAACAGTTAATTTGATTTGATATATTCATTTGGGAGATGAACGTTTAGCTTTATGATTAATTTTATTTACTGTAATAACTTACAAATATATGCATTCACAGCGCATTAAATGCTTAAAAATTGTTTTAGTTGGATTATAAAAGGTTTTTCAGCGGGGCAAATGTTTTTGAGACTGTAACATTAACTTTGCTCTCAAAGCTGGTAGACGGGAGATATCAGGTTCGATACCAGGTAGCGCTCATTGGGCTAACTTTTCGAAATTATCTGTAGTTTTCTCCGACACAAGCGTAAATATGGGCTAGAACCCCTTAAAAAGACCACCCCTTACTTAGGTTATTCAACCCATACCTCGGCCTTTCTTTTGTGGTCAACTGGCACATTAACACTTACATATTTTTCTTAAAATAATTCAGTTTAGGAAAATTGAATTAGTTTAATACTTAAAGCATACCAATATTTTATAGTTAAATGCATAATCATTAATAATCTGAATATTTGTAAAAATATTTATTAACTTTAAAAGTTTTATACATCCTTATTGTTCATGTCAAAAGTTTATTTTTCTTCAAATGTAATACAAATATATATATATATATATATTTTTTTTTTTCCTTTTTTTTTTTTTTTTTTTCGTATTTGTACCTTTGAATAAAGTATGAAAAAAAAAAATTAAATAAATAAAAATAAAAGATAAAAAAATAAAAAATAACGTGTATGATAAAAAGAAATATGACACCTAATAAATAAATAAATTAATTAATTAATTAATAAACAAATAAATAAAAAGAAATAAAATAAAGAAATAAGCACTTATAATTTTACAACATAAAATTCTAACATATTTTAATCTCATAAAGAATGGTTGATTGGTTGTATGGCTTAAGACTGATTGACTACACTAGGGGCCTAGGCCTACAGGAGAAATGCCCTCCGTGTGGGTCTTTCTAAGTAGATCTAGTTCGTATTTACACGAGTTTTAGAGAGAACTACGGAAAACTCCGAACGGCTAGATCGATGAGCGCGTTTTTTGATCGAACCCGGCACTTCCCATCTACAAACTTTGACCGCAGAACCGCTTGGCCACCATAGAGGGATTTACTTCTATTAATGCCTTGATTTCTCCATAAAAAAATAAAATAAAATAGAAAAACAAATAAAATAATTTTATGTTTTTAAATTAATAAATAAGAGAAAATTAAGCATTTTAATATTTTTAACCTTATTCTTTTTGCCCTCGTATTCCGTATTTTTTAATAAATATAAGAAAAATATAAGGCACCTATTGAGTTTAAGCTTTATGCATTAAATAAATGTACTAGCCTTTATTTATATACTCCTGAAGAAATTAAAAAACAAAAAAAAAAAAAAAAAAAACTAAATAATTAAAAGGCCTTTTTATTTATTAGTTACGTATTTTTAACACCAAAATTTCCAAAAATATGCTTTACTCTATCAATTGTATTTATATCTAAATGTATGTTATATTAATCAAAATAATTTTTAATAAGATCAGGTAACACAAAAATAAATAGATAAATAAATAAAATAATAATAAGTGTATATTAGTTAATGTTAACTTACATAATTTATTTTCAAAATTGTTCTAAAAAGGAGGGGAAAAAAACCGAACGCCGCACGTTAAAATTGCGATTTTTTCTGAAAGAGGTTGGCTGTTAACTATTGAAGTTATCGCCAAATCTAACATTAGAAAATAATTAAAAAATAAATAAAATAAAATAAAAAAATAGTAATATTGCGATATTTTTTAGTCAAATGATGAAAGATAAAGATAGATATAATGCATAGAAATAAAAAAAAAATTTCAGTTTTTTTCTTATATATATTAAAAAATGAGATAAAATAATAATATTGCTTTTTTTGATTGATCGAAAACGAAACTGTTTTTAGAAAAGTACTCATTTAGAAAAGAATTGACGAAAATCAATGGAAATTTTTATTTCTATTAATAGAAAAAACATTCAGGAACATGAAAATTTGCTTCAAAAATTTTAAATTACATTTAATTAATATGAATATATGCATTTTTGAAAGTCTTCTTCCTGCCTTATGCCTATGGTAGCGGTTATTTTTTATTTTATTTTATTTTATTTTTAATTTTTTAATTTTTAACGAAAAAAAAAAATTATTTAAAAAAAAAAATAATAATTCTTTTGATGTTGGCACAAAATTGACTTTCTTTCGGCATAATTCGCTGAGATAAAAATCGTTTGCATTCATCATGGAAAACATTTTTAATAAATAATAATTTAATAAGTAATTCGTACTGCATAAATTTGAGTAAAATTATATTGAAGAAAGTCTTGTGGTGACCGAAACATACAAGTTTTGAATAACAATTAATTGACATTTTTCCTTTCCTTTTAGAGAAAGACTGGTCGATCGAAGATAAGAAAGGAGGGGACATAAAGATAATTATTATGGGAACAAAATCTGATCGTGTACCCAGCAAAAGAATGTACAACAACACTGTATTGGGGGGGGGGGAGGAAGAAGGAAAATCAGAGAGAGAGAATCCATTGTCGTATACTTGACTGATATAAATCAATACTTTGATGGAAGGCGACTTCCTGCATTATAGGTCTAGGCCCCTATCCCAGCTGCAGTACGCTGCGAGGCGCGCACCGGAGACCCATAGGTGCCTACTGTTATCAGGAGGCCCGAAGGCAGATTGTATGGGCGACAAATTACCGGACTCTCATACAAATAACATTTGGACATTTCATTGTCCACTGTCCACGGGGAAAACATTCCCTGAAGGTCGTCAATTTCCAGAACAGTATAATCTGTTGTCCTGTGAGACTTCCGCTATTTCTTTATACATGTGAATAGTCGTAATTAAGTTGAGAGACAGTTTCTTTAAAACATAAAAGATTGAAACTAGTATTCCTTACCGATTTATTATCATGTTGGATTTGAAGTTTTAAACTAAATTTATACATGCTACAGATAGACTAAGTAAATAATTAATATATTTTCTAATGTCTATTTATATTTTTAACCATAAAACTATAAATATAATCATATTATTGAATTGTTTCCAGATATTAGTTTTAAACTAAAAGTTTTTTTTTTTTCTTTTTTTTTTTTTTTTTCCAACACTTTAGGAAAAATGCAAAAAAATAAATAAGTTAATTAACAAAACTAGTATCGCACAGTGGTCGAAATTATAAAATACATGCTAAACACTAACGTGAGCGTAAGTGTTTCTGTTTCTACGTCGGGAAGGCGGGGGGAGGGGAATTAAAGGGACAAATTCAGCCCCTGAAGTATGTGGGACACTGTATTTTTGTCATGAACAGCAAGTGACTATTACAGAAAGTTTCATTAAAATCAGTAAGAAGGTGATATAAAGACAATTATTCGCTTTTAATCTGCTCCTAGAACCCCCCCCCCCCATCCTTCAGATATATACTAAGTGAAAGTGATCCCGGAAAAAAGGACACCGGAAAAAAGGGCATTCGGAAAAAAAGGGCACTTTTTCGATTCGCAAATCGCAAGATAATAAATATCAAATAATGATATATAAAAATGGCTTTCAAATTACACATTTAGAAATTTCAATTGATTTGGTACAACATTAATTTAGTATATACCTCGGGGAAGATGGGGGGGAGGGGGGGGGCAGGAGCAGATCGAAAGAAAAGAAATGTTTTTACATAAACTCTCACGGATTTTAATGAAACTTTTTATAATCCCGTACAATTTGTGAAAAAATTACTGTAAGTGTCAGGCAAACTTTAGGGGTGGGGCGGGGGGGTTAAAAAGGGGGGTGCAGAGGAAAATAAAATTATCTTTTATATCACAGTTTTACTTACTTTAATGATATATTCTATAACTATCACTAACTTTTTATGAAGATCACAGTGAGTGTATTATATACCTGGGGGGGGGGGGGGAGCAAGGGCGGCAGATAAAAATAAAATATATTCTTCTTTAAATTACTCTATTATTGATTAAAAATATTTTTGTACAATCACGTATAATTTATTAAAAATTTACAGTAAGTGTCAGACATACTTAGTGGGGGGGGAGAGGAAAATAAAGTGATTCTTCATATCACCATTTTAGCGACTTTAATGATACATTCTATAACTACCACTTAATTTTCATGAAGATTACAATGAGGGCATTATATACCTGGGGGGGGCAAGGGGGAACCGATGGAAATAAAATATATTCTTCTTTAAACTACACTATTATCGATTTAAACAAAAACTTTGTATAATACAATTTGTGAAAAAAATCACAGTAAGGTCAGACATACTTGAGGGGGGGGGGTTTAAAGAGAGGGGGGACAGAGGAAAATAAAATATTTTTTTGTATCACCATTTTACCGATTTTAATGACATATTCTGTAACTATCACTAACTTTTATGAAGATCAAAATGAGGGTATTATACATTTGGGGGGGGGGGGGGACAAGGGGGACGCAGATAGAAGTAAAATATATTATTCTTTAAACTACCGCATTTTCGATTTCAAAAAACTTTGCATCTACGCAATTTTCTGCGTACTATTCCCCCCTCCCCCCCAGTATATAATGCACTCATTGTGATCTTCATAAAAAGTAAGTGATAATTTTGAATATATCATTAAATCGGTAAAACGGTGCTATAAAAGATAATTTTATTTTCCTCTGCCCCCCCCCAAGTTTGCCTGCCACTTACTGTCATTTGTTTCACAAATTGTACGTGATTATTCAAAGTTTCATTAAAATCGGTAAGAGTTTTTTTAAAAATAATTATTTTCTTTCGATCTGCTCCTGCCCCCCTCCCCCTCTTCCCCGAGATATATACTAAATGAATGTTGTACCAAATCAATTGAAATTTCTAAAAATGTAGTTTGAAAGTCATTTTTTAAATTCATTATTTGATATTTATTATTTTGCGATTTGCGAATTGGAAAAGTGCCCTTTTTTCCGAGTGCCCTTTTTTCCGGTGCCCTTTTTACCGGTGCCTTTTTTTCCGGTGCCCTTTTTTCCGGTATCCAAGTGAAAGTGGTACCAATTTAATTGATTGAAATTTCTAAAAACGTATTATGAAAATATTTATTTAAATTCATTCTTTGGTGTTTATTGTTTTTGCGATTTCCGAATTTTAAAAATGACCTTTTTTCCTGTGCCCTTTTTTTCCGGGTGCCCTTTTTACCAGTGACTTTTTTCCCCAGTGACCTGTTTTCCGGGATCCATTTTGCACAATTAATCTCTTTTCTGCCTTTTTCTTCTTCTACTTTCCTTTTTATATTTCAGACAGAAATATTTAATATGAGTTTGAGTTTGAATTGCTTTTTCACGCTCAAGTTCGTGAATAAAACGAACTACGCTCAACTCAAGTTCATAATTTTAAAAACGAGCGAAGTTCAACTCAAAACTCAAAAATTTTGAGCTACGCTCACGAACGCGTTCAAATGAACGCGTTCGTGCACAACACTGGACAAAATATAACAGGGAAAATAAATATCTAGAAAAAAGAAAAATGGATACTACGACTTATGAAAGGTGGAGTGACGTAAATCAGTTTGGCGGATGACCAACTTTTCTCAAATCCTCTGCAAGATTACTTGATAACAAAGAAAAAAAATGTTAAAGATAAATTTAAATTCTGAACATAGTAGTTACATCACCAAAATACAGAAAACATAGGTTTTTGACTTAAAATGAGATTCTACACTAATGAGTAATTTTAAAGATAACAATAAATATGTTAGAAATTGTTTCATATTATTTAAATGATAGCATACCGGTGTAAAATTTTCTCACTTTCTCACTTTTCCTATTTAACTATAAAATTAGAAACTCTTAAATATTAAACAAATTTCTCCACCCAATTTTAATTTTAATTCATCAGAAGTCAAGTAATTGTGAAAACCAAATTAATATTTTGCGATGAAACGCTCATTATGTAAAACCAAAATCATCTAAAAAGAGGTTTCAAAATAAAAGTCAAGTTTGACTACCCAGCTTTCATATTTCGCCAGGCAGTGCAGCTTTAATATAGCATCCTCACTGCGACTTTTAAATTTTTGTCGCCATGTTGGCAATGCATTTTTATTAATTAATTAATTTATTTTTGCATTTTTTTTTTCCTTAAAAAGAAAAAAAAAAAAAAAAAAAAAAAAAAAAAAAAAAATAGAAACTTAGCATCTTACCTAATTTGATTATATTTTATATTATTGTATTTTTAGTCAATTTATGACAACAGTTCATATTCTTTTCATATTTTTAAAATTTTACTATATATAAAATGATGCTTTCAAAAAGTGTAAAGGTACAACTTTCTGTAACTTTTCTATAAAATGATCAAATAACGAATGAACCGAGTCCTCGTGCTCAATTATTACCGATGATCATTATATATTTTTTTTTCCATCACGTATTTTACTTATAATTTATTTTACTATCGTATAGTTTCGAAAAAAATAATTATAACTGTTCCACATTACAGAAATTTTTATATAGATATAGATATTTCGATTGGCGAATATTTTCGGCACAGCTTTAGTATGGAAGCCCCTTGGTGATTTCACAGACCTATTATTACAGTGGACGGAGCATTCCTTTATTAAGTAAATATACAGTCGGTAGCAAAATTATGGAAACACAAAAAAAGTGTTTATTTTATTTATTTTTAAGTTTAATCACTACTTTTTATTATCAACTTACTTTTTTATAAACAGCATAAGGACTAAGTTCATGATGTAAGAAATATTTACTTAACAAAACAGTAATAGGTGCATATTTTTTAAATACGATTTATTGCTAGCTCTTCAATAATTTTGCTGCCGACTACAAGAACGTGTGTAAAAAATGAAACAGCAGAGTGTAGACAAAAGGTTAATTTGTTTGGCGTTCATCGCGTAATTGACCGTTATTTGTTTTGAATATATATATTTATTAAATTAATTAAAAGTTGCAGCAAACAAAACTTGCTCAAAACCTTGCATTTTCAGCTTTTAAATAATATTTTTAAAATAATAAATGCGAAATAATAAAATATAAAAAACCTTACCAGTGAAATGTTATAGCTCCTCCTTTTACAAAACCTTCTTTATAGACTTTTACAAAACACCTAACAACCATTGTTGGAACAAAATTTGTTTTACACTCAAAACAATCTAACTCTTTTAAAGGGAAACAAAAATTTTAAAAAGATTTTTCAAAAATAAGAAAAGATATCGTCTGCGTAAGAGAAAGTAGATTTTAAAGACTGGTGGGAAAATTTTAACGTTGGCCAGTTTGGTTTACTGTAGTTTACCGTAGTACCTTGCATTGGCGGATTCAGAACTTGATTTTTTTTTTTTTTTTTTTTTTTTTTTTTTTTTTTTTGGGGGGGGGGGGGGCTAAGATTTTTCAAAGTGTTATTCTAGACCAATAAAAAAATTACAATTGCAATATTCAATTGTGAATGTCAGTGTTTTTTTTTCTTTTTTTTTTGGGGGGGGGGGGGGTCAGCCCCTAGCCCCCCCCCTTAAATCCGCCACTGGTACCTTGTGTCATTTGATTTTTTTTTTAAGTATTATTTACCACACAAAAAGGTTTCCATTGTAACGTTCACTGTAATAATATATCTATGGGTAATTTCAAGTAAATTTTGCCATTTTCGCGATGAATTGAAATGAATATCATAAAAGCATAAGTAAAGACCTTGACGAGAAACGTTCGAACTTCTAAATTTTCAAATTTTGCCAAACGAGCATCATACTAAAACTTTGCCCTATTTTTAGCAAATAAAAGCCATGGCTAAGTGCCATTATATACAGTCATTAAGAAAATATAAATATTCAGTTATTTGAGGTTTATTATATTGATTATAAACGCGGTTAATTTAAAATAAACTAAAAGTGCATTCATGTTAAGAAACTGCTTTAGTACTCATTGACTGCGTCGGATTGATCCCCGGTTGGAAAAGTGCCAAGACGATTACACTAACGCGCTAGGAGACACAGCAAGGAAGACGGGAAGGGAATCGTCTGCTATGTGTGGAATATTTGATGCTCCTGCTTCGTTTTCTGCTACTGGCATTCCTATTTTATAAATGGACCAGCCATTTTCACCCATGCTCAGATGACGCTAGGGATCTTCCTTCCGCGGTTTATCAGTATAGGACCTCCGTGACAAAATTTAAAAGCTGGCTCCGAAATAGCTCGGATGATTTCCGTAAAGGTATTTTCTTACGCAATTGCGATAGCTATTTTAATTCATCGTCAAACTGGACCGAGTCTCCAAGAGGATTCTATACTAAAACTGTGCCCAGTTTTATTTGCGGACGATAAAATCAAGGGAAAAAACCTATAAGACCATTCGATTAATTTAAATTAATATTTTAAACATTAATAAATCTAAATAAAATTTTAAAGCGATTATGGCGCCAGTTTTTTTAGATATTTTTTCTTTCTATGTTGAAAAATAAATAAATAAATAAATAAATAAATAAACTAGCTTTTTTGTTTCTAATAATGTTTATATTAATATCAAATCTGTATGAACGTTTTTAAAAACTTTATTATACCATATCAATTTTGGGTAAGAAATAATTCTGTACTGTGGAGGTAAAGGACACAAAGTCCATTTTGTGAAAAGAGTTTTTACTACCATGTCTTTGATGTGCTGCAATGACATATATTTGTCATAAATACAGATGAACTTGGATAATTCGAAGTTGAAGGGACCAGAAAAAAATTCGAAATATCCAAAAATTCGAATTACATATACTATTTTGTCAAAAAAAAAAAAAAAAAAAAAAAAAGATAAATTAAAAAATTAAAGCTCTACGATCAAAGATTTAACACATAAACTTTATATCTAAGAATACTCCTACATCCCTTTCCCATTAAATCAATATTTTTTACGAGCTTAATTATTCAACACTTTTTTAAAAGTAGTCAGATATTTTTTATTTCTTCTTTAAGTACAATCTTTGTGTCATAGCATATGACTTGATACAAAAATAGAATCTTCTTCATTAGACATGACTTTCAATTAAAAAAAAAAACCCTCGAAGTTCATGTATATGCACCATATCTTCTGATGCACTAGTTAGGGGCTTCTCTTGTATTTCCTTATCCTTCTTTTGAAAGACTGTTAAAATATATTAAAAATCTCGGGAACAAATTTTACAGTAATATTTTAAAGGTAATCGTACGAAAAATTCGAATTATCCAAAATAGAATTCGAATTATCCACGATTTTTTAACATTATTTTAATACAAAATTCATGGGACCGTGTAAAAAGTTCGAATTATCCAGAATTTCGAATTAAACAAGTTCGAGTCATTCAAGTTTCACTGTAAATACAATGATTTTTCCCCCACTGTCTTTCCTTTATAGTAACTGTATATTAATGCTTAATGCCTCTGTATAAATAGAAAAATACATATAAAGCTCATGGTGCTCTTTTCACAAAATTAACATGGTATCCTTTATCTCTGGGGTACAGAATTTTTTCAAATTAAAGAAAAAAAAAAAAGGATTACAATTTTTATGAAACAATTGTAAAAAAATTAAAATTAACCGAATAAATAAAATGTTTCAAAGGAAGACAGAAATTAAAACAGTAACACATGAAAATGTTACTTACCTGCAGCTAAAATTTCTGAAGAAATAGTGAAGAGCTATTTGCTCTATTTAATTTTGTTATAATTTGTGATGTTTTAACTAGATAAAACAATATGAAAAAGCAAATCATATTTTAAAGTACTAGTTTACAAAGTTAAAGAAACACCCTGACCTTATTTTAATTATTGTTGTTAAAAAAATAAAATAGAATAAAATAAAAAATTAACTAAATTTAAACCCTAATAATCGTTTATTAAGATGTACTACTTGTTACTAGGGAAACATGAAGACATATCTAGGAGGAAGATATGTAGACATACTATATAATATGCTAAGTTAAAGAAAAAAAAAAAAAAAAAAAAAAGGGGACTAATGTGCAAGTTGTACCTGACGGGACTAAAGTGAAAGTTCTACCTCAAGGGACTAATGTGAAAGTTGTACCTCACGGGACTAATTTGCAAGTTGCACCGAACGAACAAACTATTTCTTTCAACGAAAATGCCTACTAACCCTGGACGATAGGTCGAATATATCGTATCATATGATATATCGTATTTATCATAACATAGCTCAATACTTATTTCGCTTCCTTCTTCGACTCGTTTTAATACGCATTTTTTATATGCATGAGAAGCCCCCGAAAAACAAAAACATTAAATCATTAAATTCATTTTCTTTACTTATTTTTATTTCATATTATTTCACGCGCACTTTTTATTTCCTAATTCAAAATTATTAAAAAAAAACTTTTTCGATATCGCTTGTACCGATACTGATTATTATTAATTTTCTTTTCTTTTTCTTTCAATAATAATAATAATAATAAAAAAGATTTTGATGAAATTCTGGCAAAAGCAGAATTTAGTTTAGGACGGAGGACTATTAGTTTTTTTTTTTTTTTTTTTCTTTTTTCAAATTATAACATCGCTTTCAATTATTCAATTATATTTTCGATAAATTTTAGATTTCGACAAAAGTCCAACTATCGAAATCGACAACGCAAAAATTCCAGATTGAGACTAATAGACCCTCAGTCCTAATAAATAAATAAAATGAAAAGCTGTAAGCTTTTTTATATTATTCGCATCAACTCAAAGAAAATGTCAGGGAAAAATGCAAAAAATCGTATTTTTAAAAATCTAGTAGAAATATAGAAAATTTAATAGTATATTGCAAATCTGCACACATACCTTTATTTGGGGGGGGGGGGGGAATAGAACTATACGTGCCATTATTATTATTTTTTTCTTTTTTTTAATCTACGTCGCAAACAGGCAAAGAGACATACAAATACTTTCTTTTATTAGTATAGAAGCAGCTTTGCCCGCCTTGTAGACAAAAAAAAAAAAAAAAAAACATTCGAATAATTGAAATTAATATTTTAAAAGTAAATAATTAATAAAAAAAATCTGGTGTGACAACCACACGACTTCCATTACCCACTATTACACGTATTGTATGCATTTTTTTGGAGAAATTATAAGCATTCTTTGGAATTTTCCAGTAAGGGAAACTTGATACACGTGTAAAGACGTATAAAACAGAGTTTACATAGCAAAAAAAAAAAAAAAAAAAAAAAAAAAGGAATAATTTTTTTAAAACACCAATCTGTGAGATCTAAAACTGAATTACCTAATCAGTATGACCGCTAATATTTTAGTAATAACCACGTAATACGTGAGAAAGGGTATCTGAAATTGATTAATTAAACAATTTTCAAGGAAATCGTTAGAGCCGTTTTTGACATAACAATTTTTACCAAGATTTAGTATTTTCAATCATTGACTGGAAAACAATAATTACATACAAAAGGATATTTAAAAGAGAGTTAATATGGCAAGTTTGAAAGAAATCCGTTCAGTCATTTTTAAAGGAACTCACTTGCGAGACCTGAAATTGACCTATTTATACAGGGCGCCTATCAGTTTTCCTGAACTAACAACTATATCATTCGAAAAGGACATCTAATAGAGTGTTTTTATAGCAACTTCTAAGAAAATCGTTAGAGCAGTGTTTGAGTTGCGGACTTACTGTCCTATTTCCGGTTTCCAATGACCCAGTTCCGTTTTTCCAATTTTCACCAATATTTGGAAAATTCATCTGTACACCAGACCTTTATCAATTGGGAAGTTTCGTAGTTCTACCTTTGTTAGTTTCGGAGATATGATAGCCAGAAAATTCCACACATACATACACACACACACACTGACCAATTGCCAAAAACTACTTTTTTGGACTCAGGAGGCCTTAAAACGAGTAAATCAGGTGAAAACTCGATATCGAATTTTTGGACCGAATACAACACTTCCATTACCTACGGTAGTAGGATAATGAAAGTAAAAAATGAATCTGTTATGACGTGAGTACAAGCGTTTTATTTATTTATTTACTTATTTTATTTATTCTTAATTGAATAATTCAGACGTTTAAATAAATATATTGGTGACTATTTTCGAAGCAGTTTTAATATGGGTCCCCCTTGGCGATTTCAAATACTTTTTTTTTTTTTTTTTTGCCGTTTTAGCGATAAATCGAAATAGTTATTGGAATTGCGTAAGTAAAGCCCTTGGCATCAATCATCCTAAAAATGGCAAAAATTAACAAAAGTCTCAAAGGGAGTCCTATGTTAAAGCTGTGCCCATGTTAATTTTGTGGACCACAAAATCAAGGATTAAAAAAAAAAAATAAAAAAAAAAAAGTTTGCTTATTTAATTGATTGAAATTTATACTAAAGCAAGTAAAGACCAAGAAGTTTACATTTTTCTCGAATATTTTCGAAGATATACGATGAATAACAAAACAATATATTTTATATAGCATTTTAATTTCGAGATCTAAAATGCTGATTCAACAAAAAATCTGATCGACAAAAAATGTGGAGTTGCCAGTATTTTTTATTGATGCTTTGTAAATACCATTTTCATTTAATGTTTTAAAATAAGTGAAAAAAAATTAAGTATTTTTTAATGTTCCACACACACACAGCGATCATTGGAACTTTTTACTTTGTATAAATTAAAACGTTTTGCTTCATATAATTAAAACTTATAACGCAACATCCATTTTATCAAAATAAAAATAAAATCGTGGTCCATTTATTTATTTATTTATTTTTATTATTTTTATTATTCTTGTTTTATTATTATTATTATTATTATTTGTAGTGATCGTACCTGACACCGTTCTAGAGGCCTCTTGCTTATTATTATCTTCAATACTACTCTAAATTAGCATCAATTCAATATTAGAACGAAGTAGTAGAAGAAAAATAAAAGATAAAATACCACCATAATCTGCAAGAATCGATATAAATTTAACGAATAGCGAGTTATATATATATATATATATATATATCTGTAATAATTTCATTGAAAATATGAAAGCTACCATAATATTCACCGGAACATGAATCAGAAAGTTCCTAAAAATGGAAATAGTGATATTCGCCTATAACGTATTTTAACAAGAAGGATTTGATTTAGAAATAGAGAGAGAAATTGCACATAGATGAGAGAGCCATAAAGAATGCCCATCCAGATCATACACTCTAACAAAATAGAACAATAAAAACTTAATAAATATTTAAAAAGAGGAAAAACGCTCAAACGGAATAAATAAATCAACAGGGTTATACCATCTCTTCAGTGAACAAGAACTGCTGTTGTATCCATAAGCACGCAGCTTTAGGGACAGATACAGCAGCAAAAGATATCATTTTGTAGAACCTTTTTTAAGCATGTTGCTATAGTGGTAACCAATCTGAGGTGGAAACACAAATAAAACTAGAAGTTGTACACTAAAGGACAAAAAAGGCAATAATAATAATAATAATAATAATAAAAGTCGCGCTGTGAAAAATTTGACTTATCTCTTTTTTATTTGTTACTAGCGGGCTACGCCCGCTTCGCTAGTCACAATATTTAAATGAATTTTCAAAAGAATTGAATCAGTATTTATTTTTTACACCACATTATAAATAAAAACTAAAACTATTGAAATTGCTCTAAGCATCATTTCGGGTACCCGCTGCCTATGGCAGCTCCTTTATTTCGTCCGCTCTCAATACGATTTGAAAGATGACTGTATCTGAGCATCTATTAAATATTTTAGTTTTTGAACCATGTATTTTATAGCCCCCGCTATTTACACTATATTAAGATTTGATTCCGACCTATATAATAAAATATAATAGTATGCATACACACACACACACACACACACACACACACACACACACACACAGATATATATATATATATATTAAGAAATTAAATGCATGAAAACCAAATCCGTTTAACCATTTTAATCCTTTCTACTATATACTACCATTTTTTCCCGGTAAATACTAAATAAATAAATAAATAAATGAAAAATATTTTAAATGAATTAATTAAAGAAAAAAGTGAAAAATAAAAAGTTGTTATACTATAAAAATTATACATAAACATAACTTTTTATGCTCAAAAAATGCAATAAATTAAAATAAGAAAAAAAGATTTCGCCTTCAAATGAATATACTAAATAAAAAATAAATAGCGTAATAGTCGTTGCTAAGATACGCAGTCGATTATAATGAAAGAATATATTTATGAAAAATGAAACATAGAAGCCAATATTTAATTTAAAAAAATGATTAAAAAATGAAAGTTCGAAATTAAAAAAAACTCTCGATGAGGTGCATAGCTGCATGGTCCCAGGTACCCATCTGCGAAATTTTGTAGCTCTGTGATCGGTAGTGTGAGCACCAGAGCCTGTGGCGGCTCGTGCACCGAAAATAGGTGAAGAGACACACTGTATTTTACACTGTATCCATTTATAGAATATAAATTTACAGTTAAATAAGTATTTTTTGTTAAATTTAGTTAAGACCATGCTTAATAAAAATTATGCATTAAAAATACTTAAATATTACATGTTTTTGAGCTCTTCACCTATTTTCGGTTCACGAGCTGCCACTAAACAGGGCGTAGGCAGACACACACTACACACATTTCTCTTTATTTATATAGATAACTTACACGAAAAATAATGATTATGAGAAATAAAACTGCCATGTGTGCCTAACACTATATAGAGATAAAATGATACATGTGTATATATTTGATTTGGTAATTCGCTTTATTACACTCTACGAAGTACTGAATGAAAATATACATAAAACGTTCTTTTTAAACGTAATATAATAAACATATACTTCTTATACTGTTATGGTTTATTGTATGAAATAAACACGTTATATAATAAATATATGAAATAAAACTATTCATTTGTTAAATCTAAACAATTACTGAATAAAAAATTACATGTAGTATTGGGTAATTCCATCTGTGTATGGAATTACTGCTTTAATGCATAACAACATAGTAGGATACAGTTTTTTAACACAAACCACAGAAATTTCTTTGTTCCAAACAACGTATGCATTTTTTTTCTAGTTCTTGCACAGTTGTAGGCAATGCATTTCGACCCCCCCCCCCCTTTGTAGACTCAATATCTTCAAGGAGATTGAAATCAGGACTACTTCAAAAATTGTAAAAATCAGATATATAGCAAAACATTAGTTGTCTTTGTAAGCAAATAATGCATATTATCTCCCTTAAATATTTAAAGCTCTTTTATGTTATCTTAATATGTTTCAATTTTCACTTTTATGTCATATATTTAAAGAGAAAGATAATAATAAAAATATATGAGTTTAAAATTAAAGTAACTTACGCCCTCACAAATACATTATTATTTTAAACAACTTTATTGCTATTTTTAGTAACAGTGCTATAGAAGCGTTCAGTATTTTTGTAACTAATTACGTAATGTAGATTTTTTTTTTAATTCTTATTAAAAACGGTTTTAAAAAAATAGATTTTTTTAGAATCACTCAAAAAAAAAAAAAAAAAAAAAAAAAAAAAACTTTTTACAAAAATTTTGTAGGCAAATTTTCTTTAAATATCAGTTTCTTTAAATATCATACTCAAACCTGGAGTATGAAAAACACTCTGCATAATACTATCTTCTAACTTCTGAACTGCACGAAAAATTCAAAATAAGTAAAAAAGGACAAAAGAAAGCGAAACAAAACAAGGCATGCATAGTAATTTTCTCAACAGAAATCAACGCAGTTAAAACGTTTTCTTTGTTTCCGTGTAAACAATCGTTGAAATGTACCGAACCCAATTCTGCTTTCCTCACGGACAGTGAACTTCGGAAGAGAACGAATTAAATGAATTTAAAATGCAAAAGTGCAAACCGTATCGCAGAAACAATGTCTTAGAAACTTTTTCTTTTTTGTGTGAATAACTTTTCTAAGATCACAATCTTTGTAATTATGTGAAACTTTACTTACTTCACCAAGAGATACCAAACAAAGTCTTTTAAATGAGAGATTTGATTTCAGCGCAATATTTTTCCTGTATTTAAATAAATCGTAAGTCGAAAATATTTAAAATAATGTCGATTTAAAATGTATTTTCATGGTACAGTATTGTTTATATGTGTGGTCACAAAATAATTAATGTTGAAGCAGCACATTGAAGTATAAGTAGAATGTTTTAGAAAAATGCTTAATATATCTATAATGTAAATTTAATTCATTTATTGTTAATATCTATTTAATTCATTTATTCATTATGTAAATTTAGTCTGTAATATTCTAAAATTGTTAGAAATAGGGCTCCAAAATTTACTTTCACAATAATTACTGTGTAACCCAGGTTTTGGGAGTTTAAGAAAGGTATTTGTGATTTTTTTTTATTTATTTTTTTTTTTTTCAGTTATTTTAGCCTGCTTTCTTTACAATGTAACATTTAAGAAAAATGAGATCATCCATTTAGTCATGTATGTGGACACATTTTCCAATGAAATAATTTCTGCTGCTGTGAACAGTACTTTCTGTTTTAATATACATTTTATGGATGACACGGTTTATCATTTGAAAAATACGTTAAAATATAATTCCATTCTAATGAATTCCAGAATTGAGTACGAAAAGAAAATTATGTAAATAAATTATTGGAGAAAAACTAAAGAAACTAGAGATTGAACCTCTTTAAGCTTTTCAAAAAACTATTTGTATAATTAAAACTTTTGGGATTATTCTTTTTTTCTTTCTATAATTGCTAAGTTGAAATATTTTTCAGCATTTTGTGTTTCCTTTCCTTCCTTCCTTTCTTTCTTTCTTTCTTTCTTTTTTTTTTTTTTATTCTCAATGTTTAAGAAATATTTTGATAATCGGAATTAGCTGTACCTTCTTATTGTAAAAAAAAAAAAAAAAAAAAAATAAGTAAATAAATAAATAAATAATTAATTCCAATAAATTTTAAGAACACATTTAAAAGAATGTAGAAATAAAAGTAAACTTCATCTTTTTTATTTTTATTATTATTTTACTTATTTATTTATTATTATTATTATTATTTAAATGTAGAAAAAATATTATTAAAGGATTTAAATAATAAAATATATGCTTAAATTACTGATTTGTTTAAGGATAAACCAAGAGGGATTTTAATTAAAATTATTTTACTTTTTTATTTATTATTATTATTATTATTATTATTATTATTTTAAATGTAGAAAAAATATTATTAAAGGATTTAAATAATAAAATATATGATTAAATTACTGACTTGTTTAAGGATAAACCAAGAGGGATTTTAATTAAAAATTAGTGATTATAATAATGAATAAAAGTACATTTAATCAGATCTATCTATCTATCTCTCTCTCTATATATATTATAGAATACTTTGAAAAATCCAAATTTCATTTTACGCATACTTTACTCTTTCTATCATTTTTTTGTCTTCGTAAATGTATGTAATTTTCTCTTCTGTTTTGCTCTATTGATAGATGAATTAAATCAGTATTTTTTACAAAAATAATTTGTTTTTGTAGTTGAAAGCACCTGGATTTAGTTAAATTTTTGGATTTTGATTAATATATATATATATATATATATATATATATATATATATTATTATTATTATTATTATTATTATTATTATTATTATTTACTTTGCCAATATTTTTTGGTACAAATGAAAAGTAATATATTTAAATATATTGATAGAAACTGTATTTTACATATGATGAATTATTTTAAATAGATGTACACAACTAGAAACTTTAGGGACAATCTTGTCGATTATTTAAAAAAAGTTCTGGCGTACTTATAGTTCACAAATATAAGCAGTAATATTTATCTTTTTTTATGTCCTTAAATTTTTCATATTTCTGACATTACACTGTGCTACACCTTTGCTTCTGATATCACAGCTGGTGTATTTTAAGTGTAGGGATTGAACCGTTGCTGAGGTTTCGATCCTAACTCTTTAGTATTTCTTCGAAATTTGCATGAATACGTGATTCTTTTAGAAAAACACAACCAAAATTCTCCTGCCTCGATTCCTCTCTCAAACAACCACCGTAACCCATACATTAACAAAAATATACACTAGGGTCTTTGTTAATGATGTTTATGCATAGGTATATATATTTATATATACATATATACATATGAAACAGAATTTATGGGAGGAATGTCGAAAATATTTACAGGGACACAATATATATATATATATTAGGGGGAACGAAAAGTAATGTCGCTTTTTTAGAATAAATTCAAATGCATATTTTTTTAACACGTTCACATTTTTAATTAATTATGCTATCACCCTCGTTATCAGCAACCTTTTGGTATCTAGTGTACAAGTTTTCAATACCGGATCAATAAAAATCAATTGGTTTTTCAAGCAAAATCGCTGGAGATTGCATTTTAGACATCATCCAAATATTCAAATTTTTTTGCAACTTAGAAAATATCGTAGCGGCCAAATTGAATAGAAATCCCATGGCATAATATCATGCAAGTACGGTAGGTAAGGCAGTACCTCCCACCCCAATTCATTTTTTTTTTTTTTTTTTTTTTCGGAGTTCGTCTTGCGCAGTGCGTTATTGCATTATAGTTTTGCAGAATAACGTTTTATCTGTTGACATTATTCAGACACTTTTTAATTAAAAATTGATTTAACTGATCCACTTGTTCACAGTAAAGGTCTGCATTCACATTTTGTCTACTTTTTAGCATTTCAAAATGAATTCTCCCGCGAATACTCTATCATACACAAAAAATACTTTTTGCGATGTAAACTTAGCTTAACTGTATTGTGTGGCGATTCTTTTGAAGTGAACTACTTCCTTTTGCATTTTGAATTATCATAAAGGATCAATTTTTAATCTCCAATGATCAAGTGATAAAAAAAAAATCCTTCTTTATTATGCCACTGAATCCATAAATTCCATGTTCTCGATTGGTCACCTTTGTTTCCTTCGGACTGATTATGCGAGACCCAAACACTTGCTCCTCTTACTATACTAATCCGCTGCAAATATTCTTGGGAGGTAGAAAAATGTTGGTAAAGTTGGTGTTTGACAGTTTCTTCATTATTTGACACGGATTTGCTTAAACTTCCGCTTTTAACATGTCATTGCCTGAAGTTATTTATCTTCCTGATCAACAACGCGAGTCAGAATGATCAAAATTACCGAATTTGAACTTAAAAAACAACCTTTAGCACTTACAAAGATTTAATGAACTTGAATAAACATTTCAAAAGGTTTTTGTAGCAACTGTTGCGTTCCTACCTTTTCGAAACTAAAAGAAGCATCCAAGGCAGGATATGCCTCTTATTTTATTTGGTTGATTATTTCACTTATAAAATATATATATATATATATATATATATAAATAAACACATCACTCTAACCTTGAAATGTCTTTGGTATGAGTTCAAGCATAGCCTCCTAAACTAGATGCCTTCCGCGTGACTCGGAAACTTGTCAACAGTTCGTACGGTAGACAGCGCCACCTGTTACATATTGCGCGACACTTTTATTCAACAGCCACCAAAAGTTTTTAAAAGTGGAATTTAATATACATAAAAGACCAATAGAATCAAAGAAACGTCGTTTATATATATCATGTCTCACTTCTTAAAATTATTGGTGACAGTTGAATAAAAACGTCATGCAATCTGTACCAGGCGGTGCTGTCTACCATTCAAACTACTTTCAAATTTCTGAGCAACGCGAAAGGCATCTAGTTTAGGAGGCTATGGTTCAAGAACATCATGAACTGATAAATAGCAATCGACTATCCACATGAGCAAAAACGACATTACTTCCCTGTCCCTCCAATATATTAATCTTACCTTATTTCAGTTGGGGCTAACGAAAACATTTTTGTTTGTAAAATGTTTTATAGCTTGTTATTATAGCTTTTTCAAAGTTTTTATAGCTTCTTAGTTTTAAATTTATAGTTTTTTAAAGGTATAAGTATTTTATAGCTTTCTAAAACAGTTGTCGCCGTTTCTAACGGCTGCTTTTCAAAACTGTCACAGTTATAATTATTTTATAAATTACATCAGGAATCGACAATTTTTGAATTTATTTCAAGTTTCTTACTTTTTCCGTCTTCAATGTACAAGTGATATATTTAAGTACGACCTCATTAGATCTTCATTAAAAACTGTTATGTAATGATATGTATAGTTTTTTGTCGTTCATGGGTTTAGAAATTCATCTTAACACGTTGAGCGCCATGTCAGCCATTCTAGATTCCAGACATTTTGTCATATATCTCTAAATACCGAAGGAATCATCTTGAAACTTTAGGAGTGTGCAGAACATGTTATACTTCAAACATTTCAGTGAAAGTTTTACCCCGGAAGTAAAATCAGTACCTATAAAAAAAAAATTGAAACTTTGAGCGTTCTGTCAGCCATCGGATATAATATGATATAAAGCAGCTTTATATCAAATATGATATAAAGCTGCGTCAACCATCGGTGGCGGATATAAAATAGGATATAAAACTAAAAATATTACACTTAAGGATTGAAAATTTATTAAAAATTTGCTTAATTTTTACTTATTACAGGAGGAATCATTATTTAATTTTAATGGATTTTAAGAATTTGAGTGGCGCTCAACGTGTTAAATAACAGTAATATCTATTTGAAATACACTTTTGCTGCTTTCATAATGTGTCAATAAAGTGTTAAAGTCTTCCATACGTGCACGTTTAATATGTGGATAAAATTATATTCTATTTGATAGTGCAAGTAGTCCAAAACATTTAAATAACAAAAACTAAAATATGCAAAATTAAACAAAAATAACCCTCTAAAATGTAATTTCAAAGACTGGCAAAGATATCATTTTAAAGAAATCATGTATATTTACTAATAAGGCTTGTAATTATAAACTTAAAATGCTTGTAATTACTCGTTTTAAATTTCTGATAAACACCCCATTAGATATTACAGAAAGGAATTATTAACATAAGCAATATATTTTCTGTTAGCTTAAATATTTTTATATATTTTATACGTTTCCTAAGATATTTAATTTATCATTCTTAAGGTTCGCCAAGAACTATATATATAATATTTTTTTTAATTAATTCTTATAATTTAATTCTTACACTGTATGTAGAAATTAAATATAAAATGTAGTTGAACACATTTACCTACAATTGGGACTTACCTTCGTAATTTGATCGCGATATCAACCCAGGTTCATGATTTCAGTCTTTTAATGCGAGGCAATCTCTGAATAAATAAGTCGTTGCATTCTTTTGCAGTTAATGCACTTAAAAATGTGTCTGAAGTTGCCTTTAAGAACTTAGATTTGATAAAGAATCTCTAATAATTAAATAAATAATTAAAATTGAATAATAATTAAATTTGATAAAAACTGCAGAAATTCAGAGTTTGAAAGAAAAGTTAGCGTCCATGCCTCAGAAAGGTGAAAGAAAATGTGAAAAGATACAAAATCGAGAACCAACAAATTTTTCTACCTGCGATGGCAGATAATCTTCGCAGGCATCGTACCTGAAGCACAGGATGGAACTTTACTGCAAAGTCAGTTCATTTAGCAATCCATTTTTAATGTGCGCACACTCTCTTATACTCTACATTCCTTACATCACGATGATTTCAAGGAAGGGTAAAAAGTTTGGTTATGGAGCCATGTTCGACGAACAGGACTCTCTTTCAAGTTACAGTCTAATTGAAACGGTCCCTATACAATCCTAGAAAGGCTGAATGACATCGTTGTTAGAATTAATAAAACACCTTCATCAAATCCGAAAGTAGTACATTATGATAGCCTAGTCCAGTGGTTGGCAACCTCATTTTTGAACAAAGCCAAATGTCAACAATACAACAAAAAAAAAAATCTTTTGGGAGCCAAAATTTTTTAACCTCATTCATTCTTATTAACATAATTAGAGTATTCCTACGTCGACATTTGCTAAAATTTCAAGGGGCGAAAAATCTGCCTGTGGCTCTCGAGCCGCAGGTTGCCGACCACTGGCCTAGCCTCATATTATGGTCATTAGTGTTTCTAAATTGTTATATGTGTAATGTAAATATTTGTATATAGTGCACTTAATTTGCAAACTGTATAAACAGTTTTATTACTTAATTTTACAATCTGTATTGTTATTTTATAGTTGCGTGTAATTTATTTCTTGTAATAAAATTGTACAGATTGTTTAGTTTTTATCTATTGACGAAGTGGCGTACTGCTTGGGGGTGCAGTACTTGTGTGGGACGCAAGGGGAGGATTGTTACGAATATTTAAATAATAATCGTTCTTTTCATTGTAATTTCATTTCATTTAAATAGGTTTTGTCTGGTTATATAATGTTAATTTTTCACGTTTCTGCTTTGTTTGGTATTTTTCTTAAAAATAAAGCTACAGTTGGTAGCAAAAATATTGAAGTACACATTCATATTCTTCATTATTTTTAAATTTCATTTTTTAAGTTTAATCGCTAATTTTTAACTTGAATTAACTTTTCTTATAAACAGCATAAAGACTAAGATTATGACTCGACAAATATTTACTCAGCAAAACAGTCTCTCTAAAATTTCTGGAGTGAGAATCTCCCTCCTTAAAAATGTGACCGCTATTTTGACACTTATTAAGGTGAGAAAACACATTTATCACTCTTGAAAATGGTGACATTTCTCACTTTTCGTGATAGAGTGACGTATGGTCACTCTTTCTGTTTTGAATAATGTAACATTATAAAAATGAATTTGGAACAATTTGAGATCATAGAACATAATGTATAAAAAATCTACTTCGCCTCCCTGTAAAAAACTAAAAGTCCAGTACTCATTAATACCCATACTGGACTTCAGCAGTACTTTTTAACTTACCTATAAATTCAAAGCTGAATCGAAAATAGCGTTTTTTTTTTCGCTATCCTGATCACACACACAAAAACATTCATATGTACAGCATCGTAAAATTAGCAAAAATGTAAAAATAGCCATATAGCTCAAAATGTATAGACACGCCAAAATATCAATACGTTTCGTGTATAAACCTGTACTATTACAATTGTAATTACAATATTTTTTTTTTACATTGTATGAATACGTAAATTAAAAACTATAATAAGTTAACGCTTATTATGTTAAATGTTTAAGCTTAGTAGCTTTTAAAATCAAAAGTATTTCCTCAGAGCTATGCAATATATAAGTTTTTCTTCTAACAAAAATAACTAAATATATAAGAGCCTGTTTTAAATTTATTAAAGGTCAAGAAATTTTGTAAAAAGCGTTTACAATAGAATTTACAAAAATTTGCTTTAGGATAAGGTGCTAGAGAGTTTCTGCTCTCAAAGCTGGTAAGAAGTGCCGGGTTCAAAAGTATGTCTTACACGCTGGTTAATCTGTTAACAGTTTTACGTGGCTTTTCCTGAAACTCGCATAAACCTTGACTAGGTTCTCTTAGAAGTACCCCAATGGAAGTCATTTTAGACAGGCCTAAAGACCCAAAAAATAGTCAAGAGGTCTTAATCTTAAAAAGATCAACACTTAGGGTAAAAATTAAAGTTTTAAAACTTAATATTTTACTAAAATATTTCTTAAATTAAATTAACTGGTTTTGCTTATAAGAATAGTTTTATTTATTCTTTGTTATATCAAAATACTAAAAATAAAGTTATAATAAATAAAGAACATAAAAAAGCAGAAAACATGCCATTATCTTCCCAACTTTTACAATATCTAAGTAAATTATCTGCATTGCAAGAGTACATTGTTTAGTACCTTATCTCAAAAAATTTTCCTTTACCTAATCCTGAAAATTCTAAACAATTCCTTAACAATGTTATTCTCCTATAAAAATATAATATCAATTTTTTCCTCATCTTACATTTGCCGGAAACTATAAATTTCCGGAAAACTGTATTTTATAGATGTATAGGAGAAAAATGTAAAAGCTCCAACAAAACTGGTTGTAAAAGATGAGAGTAATCTAATTTTCTTTATGAGATGATATGTCAGAACAAATAAACAGGTGTTAGCTAGTTTTATATTAATGCAACAGGTAACAGGAAAGAGAGAAGGAGATTAATATTCTATCTCATTCTACCTTGTAAAAACGATAAATAAAATATACTAAGCATAAAACTATAATTCAGCAGTACATGATTGACAATAATAAATGTATTTCTTATTATGATATTCTAAATCAGTCAGTGTTTCCTAAATTACTTAAAGGTAACTAAAACTACTTACATTTTATTATGTAGAACATTCCATGTATACACTTTGTACATATTTGTATACGAAAATTAGTTTTGCTTAATTTTTATTTATAAATTGTGTATTTCTATATTTATTCAATTTCTAATTAGTATTAAAATTAATTAATTAATCAGGGTAATAATTTAGACCAGTTATAAAGCATATTTTTATCGTATTAGGTAAATTGAAATTTAAAGCAGCGAAAAAAACAAGATCAGGATACGTGTTTGAGATCGTATAGTGAATGGGCCAAAATTTCTGTAATGCGGAACGAGCTAACATAATGTCATTACTCAAAATTTCTAGATTGAAGTTCTGACTCGGTCAAATTTTTATTTTATGAAATTTAATTAGTTCAAATCGTGAAAGAAAAAAAAAAGCCATAGAAAATTATCGATTTCTTTAACACAATGTATAAAGGTTTTATTTGTAAGTAATTATACATTTTTTAATGAGAGTGGGCATGAGTATATTTTATTTTTAAATTAATACTTATTTAGTGATTTGTCCCTTATATATTATACATACTAGTGGATCTGCAGATCAGGAGCCTCAACGTCCTATTTGCATCAGACATTATTTAATAGGTCATTTTTATTTATTCCTTATTATATAATAATATATATTGATTCGATCGACTTATTACCGTAATCAGATACATTCCTGAGGGGGGCTGCCGCCCCCCTCAACCCCCCTGCTGTATCTCTCTTTGTATACCTATTAGTATATCATATGAAGTGTTACAGAATTGTAAATAATTGCATTTATTTTTGTATAAATTCTTTCAAAGAGGCTTAGTAAGTCGATAAAATGCTAATTTTGTGCATTTCTAGTCGTTTTAGCGTTAAAATAGCCTAATTTTCCTTTAAAAACGCATTGAAAAGCTCCAATAAGGGAAGAAAGGAATTTTACGCCAAATTTGGCGACTGATTCCCTCTTTGGCGATTTTTTTTGGCGATATTGGCGAAAAAATCCTTATTAGGGATATACCAAATATGGAAGCTCTAATCTCATTGGATGATGAGATACGATAATTTTCCAGAACAGTCTATGTTCGATAGAATAGTATAAAAGGAGCATTTTTTTTTTTTAGCCAAGGCGGACAATCTCAGATCTGTGTCAGTTTCGTCAAATGCTTGCTTTGCTTTGAGCCTCTTTGAATGAGACTTGCTTTATGTGTTATTGCTAAACAGTTTGTACTACTGTTTTGCTGTTAACGGCTGTTGTTTAAGCTATGTTTACTGGTTGAATTAAAGGTGATACTTGGTTTATAGACCTGTACTTTTCTGGAACTTTCTGTGAATAAATCACTGAATTTTTGCAAGTTTCGCCTTTCATTCTCGGACAACTTACGAACCCCCAAGTACGCAACAATATGTATTCTTAATAAACGACTGTCTTGTATTATTTTCCAGAAATTCATAACTATCAAATTTCATACAAAAAAAATTACATAGCATATCGGAAATATTATCCGTAACCTTTAAACTAATTACCAATTCTATGCCCACAATTTTCAGCAGGAAAATATGTTTTTAAAATTCTAATAAAATTTCATTATATTTGATGGGGTGTAACCATGTTAAAATACACTTTTAAGAAATACCGACTATAGACCGTAATAGTACGAAATTCCTTTATGTATCCCGGAAAAGTAGCCACAGTCATTATAAACGCCAATAATAAGAATAAACCTAATTAATTATAACTCATTAATTTTTCAAACCAATTTGACATCATTTGGATGATTACAGTACATACTCGGAATTATTTTGTGTGGTCCCATAAATTTAGTCTATACTTAACCTTTTTTAATAGTAAACATGATTTTAAGCATCTTTATAATGTATGTTAACTTTTTTAAGTTCAATTCAGCATAAACACATTAAAGTGCTCGCTTAAATTAAAAATTTGTTCATAGGCTCTAATGTTACGAAATTCTTTCGTGTGTCTTTGTAAACGAACCATAAACATTGTATACACCAGTAAAAACTATTTAGCTTATTTTGCGTTTAAAATTAATAATTGTTCCAAATTTAACATCTTTTGGAGGCCTAAGTGACATTGTCAGAACACTTTTGTAAGGTCCTGTACATTAATTAGAAAGCTTAAGAGCACATATTTTCTTCAAACAACATAAGTGTATGCATCTTTAGTTTTATTTTCTTCATTGCAAAGTAATGATATTAAAATGCGTTTAAACGAAATTCACCCCATACGCCGTAATGTTAAGAATTTTGGCATGTCCCTGTACACAGTTTATAAAAAATATAGCAATAAAAATGATACAGCTACTTATATGCAAAGCTGGAACGTGTGCGCCAATTTGCAAGTCAATCGAAGGATTTTTGCGGCTGCTATCGCGGTACATACAAATTCTTCCCATAGGCCGTAAGGATAAGAAAAATTTTGGCGTGTCCCTGTACACGAACGACAAATGGAATACGCACCTAACACTATACAGCTAATTCCGTTGAGCTCATGAATATGTGTACCAAATTGCAAGTCAATAGCGTTATTTTTGGGGCCGCTATCGCGGTACATACAAATTCTTCCCATAGGGCGTAATAATAAAAAAAAATTGGCGTGTCCCTGTAAACGTACTACAAATGGAAAGCACAGGCAAAACTATACAGCTAATTTCGTGGGGATCATGAACATGTGTACAAAATTTCAAGTCAATAGCGTGATTTTTGCGGCCGCTATCGCACGACAGACAGACAGACAGACGGACGGACAGACGGAACCCAAAATCCTTTTGAGTCTCAACAGAGGGCCTCCACTGACGTTCCGGCAAAAATTGAAAGTCAATAGCTTGATTTTTGCGGTGGCTATCGCGGTACATACAGATTCTTTCCATAGGCCGTAATGATAGAAAATTTTTGGCGTGTCCCTGTGCACGAACTACAAATAGAATACTTACCTAAAACTATACAGCTGATTCCGTTGGGCTCATGAATATGTGTTCCAAATTGCAAGTCAATAGCGTGATTTTTGTGGCCGTTATCGCAGTTCATACAAATACTTCTCATAGGCCGTAATGATAGAAAATCTTTGTCGTGTCCCTGTGCACGAACTACAAATGGAATACACACCTAAAACTATACAGCTGATTCCGTTGGGCTCATGAACATGTGTATCAAATTGCAAGTCAATAGCGTGATTTTTGTGGCCGCTATCGCGGTACATACAAATTCCTCCCATAGGCCGTAATGATAAGAAAAACTTTGGCGTGTCCCTGTACACGAATTACAAATGGAATACACACCCAAAACTATACAGCTGATTTCGTGGGGCACATGAACATGTGTACTAAATTGCAAGTCATTAGCGTGATTTTTGTGGCCGCTATCGCGATACATACAAATTCCTCCCATAGGCCGTAATAATAAGAAAAACTTTGGCGTGTCCCTGTATACGAACTACAAATGGAATACATACCAAAAGTTATACAGCTGATTTCGTGGGGCTCATGAACATGTGTACCAAATTTTAAGTCAATAGCGCTATTTTTGCGGCCGCTATCGCGCGACAGACAGACACACAGACACAGCCCAAAACCGTTTTGAGTCTCAACAGAGGGCCTCCACTGACGTTTCGGCAATTATGTATATATATATATATATGTATGCTGCATTTGGCGCCTTTTTCATACAAGTATGCTTTAATTAATATGTAAATAAATAATATATATATCCAGAAGGTACACTCTTTTAGCTTGAAGAAGAATTACGACATATTGCATGATATATTGTAGGTCTCAGTGAAGTTAGAAGAAAATGTGAAAATTTTCTAGATTTGAAGAATAGAAATGTACTTTATTATCAAAGAAATGACGATGGAAGATGAGTAGGATTTTTAACTAACAAGAACTTAAAGAACAATGTAATAAAAGCTACAAGCTTTTCTCATAAAGTTGCAACACTCACCACCAAGTTCTCCAAGCTTTATAACGCTGAGATAATTCAAGTTTATGCTCCAACCAGCGCATGTGAAGACGAAGTCATTGAGAAATTCTATGAAAGTGTTACAAAGGTCCTCAGAAAAACCAGAAAACACAATCTTAGAATCATTATGGGAAATTTCAATGCTCGAATTGGTACCAAACATTCAAATGAACGTGTGGTTGGTGAATTTGGAAAGAGAACTAGGGATGAAAGAGGACACAGACTGATTGAATCTGCAGAATGTGAAAATTTTTATGTCATGAATTCATTTTTTAAAAAGAATCCAAAGAATAAATGGACATGGAGGAGTCCCAATGGAGGAATAAGTGAAATAGACTACCTTCTAACTGACAAGAAATATAATTTTACTGATTGTGCTGTGATAAATAGAATTAACTCAGGTAATGATCACAGACTGGTACGTTGTTAGGTAAAGTTCCAGGTTGCATAAGAAAGACAGAAACTGGTGCAAATTTGAAACAAGATAATTCAACCACAGCTTCTAAAAGCGAAAAAAACAAGAGTTGCAGCTTGAACTAAAGAACTAATTTCAGTTGCTTGAGGATACTGAAGATATCAATGAGTTCACTGTTAATTTTGTCAATGTTGTTCTGGAATCAGCAAAAAATGTAGCTGGTTCTGAAGAAGATAAACATGTTAGAAAAATCTCAGAAGAGCTTATGGAAAAGAGAAGAAAAATGAAATATAACAAGGAGAATATTACTGCAAAAGGTGACTTTTCAGAACCATGTAACTCTGCGGAAAAATATTGTAAACGACACCAGGAAATTCAATTGTAATATGATTCTGCAAGCCATTGAAGAAAATGGAGTTTGAAGACTGCAAAGAGAAGTCTGATGCTCGATAGGAAAAGAATTCTAGCTTTGAAGACAAAAAGTGGAAATATCACTCAGAATCAAGAGCAAATTCTAAAACAGGCAGCAAATTTTTATTCAGAATTTTGGAGCTCACCAGAACACCTCAGTGGTTCACCTACCTCATCAAATACAAACGACGCTATACCAGGAATATTGAATGAATAAGTAGCTATGGCAATAAAAGTAATGAAAAATGGAAAGCTTGAGGAGAAGACAAAACCAATGTGGATATTTTAAAAGAAACAGGGAACAAAGTTATTGAAGTTCTTACTGAACTATTCAATAAATGGATAACATTATGTGGTGTTAAAAAGGACTGGAAAAATGCCATCATAATCTTACTCTTTAAAAAAGGAGAAAAAGAAGATATTCGAAACTATCGTCCAATCAGCCTACCCTCAATTTTGTATAAAATTCTGATGAAAGTTCTGACAAACCATTTACAGAAATTATTAGATGCAGAACAACCTGAAGAACAGGGAGTATTTCGAAGTAATTTTAGTACCATTGACTAAATTCATACAATTAGAGAAATTATTGAAAATATAATGAATACGAACTCCCTCTATGTGCGGCTTTTGAGAAGCTTTTGACTCCGTGATCATCACTAGCATTTATGCATTGAGAAATACTAATATTAATTCAGGATTTATTCACCTCATTGGGAACATTTATAAAGAATCAACTACCAAATTAAAACTCAACAAAACGAGTAATGCATTCAAAATTAGGAAGGTCGTAAAACAAGGGGACACAATTTCACCCAAACTCTTCAATACAGTACTTGAAAATGTTAAAAAAAAATGAATTGGGAACAAAAATGCATAAATTTTTTGGAGAGTTTATAAATCATTTGAGATTTACGGATGATATTGTAATGCTTGCCTTTTCATTTGAGGATTTGCAAGAAATGCTGAAAGAATTAAACAAAGAAAGCAAGCTCGTTGGATTGAAAATGAACCTCAGCAAACAAAAGTTATGTCAAATTCCTTTGTTTCTCCACTGAAGATCACTGTTGATATGGATAAATTAGAAATGGTATGCTGTTACACTTATCTGGGGCAAGACCTTACGACGAACGGGAACATCATGGGAGAAATTAACAACCGAGTTAAACTTGCATGGAGAGCATTTGGAAGAAATAGCTATATTCAAAAGCTACCTCCCAATTTGTTTGAAAAGAAAATTTTTTGATCAGTGCATTTTGCCAATTTTAACTTATGCTTCAGAAACTTGGACATTAACATGTAAAGCTATACAAAACTGGAAACTACCCAGAGAAGCATGTATGGATGCATTTTAGGATTCACTTGAAGAGACAGAAAGCGAAACACTTGGATTAGGAAGCAAACCAAAGTTACTGATGTTATTTCTAGATAAAAAAAGTTAAAATGGATCTAGGCTGGGAACCTTTCAAGAAGAAATGATGATAGATGGACCACAAAACTCCTATTTTGGATACCAAGAGATAAGAAAAGACCGAGGAAGAGCTGTGTCGTTGGAGAAATAAAACTGTGAAGTTTGGAAGAGCAGAAGGGAGATGAATTGCAGAAAACAGGGCAGTTTGGAATCACCTAGGAGAGGCCTTCGTTCTGCAGCGTATCGATAAAGGTTGAAATTTATGAAGATGGTAATGATTATATATATATATATATGAATTTCTAAATATTTATGTTATTGTTATTAAGAGGATTCAGATATACGAGATTCTCATACGAAATAACCTGTAAGAATAAATGTGTTAACTTGTGGTAAACTAAATAAGACTAGAGTAATATATTTTTCTTTAGATACATAATTTCATTTCTCAACAGAAAAAGTGTTTATGCATTTGAAAAACGCATTTTGAAAGATTAAAATTTAGAAAACACATATTTTATGCATGTAAAGTTTGAAAAAACTTATATATATATATATATATATATATATATATATATATATATATATATATATATATATATATATAAAAGTTGCAAATACAAAGGTTTTTCTCAGGGAAATCCTAACATCATCATGTACAATTACATAAAAATACAGGCATATGTATAAATTATAACAATTACAGATGCAGTTTATTAAGTTCTAAAGGCATAGCAGTAAATATCCTATATGCGAGTACCATGAAACATTTAAATTTTGCATAAAACATATTACAATTGTATGTTATTGAGTACAGAAAACTTCTCCTCAAAATAACTATATGAATCGGTGAAATATATAGCCAAAGCTTATATAAATCTTGAGGAAAATAAATAAAAATGTCAAGTAAACAACAGATTAAGATAAAAAGTTTATATGTGGATATAAATAGTTCATATTAGCATCGTTATCTTTATCTAATAAGCCATCGATTCGACTTTTCTTCTGACGTTTCTTAAGATTCATCCGAGTTTAACCTATATGTTTCGATGATTAAATTATTTATTTTCAGTTGAAGCTTTCTTTTCTCAATAACCTACAATTGTAATATGTTTTACTAAAATTTGAATTTTTCGTTTAACTCGCATATAGTACCTTTACTGCTGTACTTTTAGAACTTAATAAACTGTAACTGTAATTATTAGATTCTAAATATAAGTTTACATTTTTATGTAATTGTACACTGTTAAAAATGGATTCTTAGAAATGAGCTAAATTGTCTCAAAATAGCTCCGAAACAATATATACTTAAATTTGAAAACCCATGTACTCATTTTTGAGTATATTGAAATGTCAAGCATGGCGATATTGGGATTATTATTGGTTAACCCCATTTTTGAG
Organism: Salticus scenicus; assembly: GCA_963930645.1. Classification (NCBI taxonomy): domain Eukaryota; kingdom Metazoa; phylum Arthropoda; class Arachnida; order Araneae; family Salticidae; genus Salticus; species Salticus scenicus. Next base: position 25,163,143 of record OZ005653.1, read on the forward strand.
CATGTCAATATACTCAAAAATGAGTACATGGGTTTTCATATTTAAGTATATATTGTTCCGGAGCTATTTTGAGACAATTTAGCTCATTTTTAAGAAAGTGTTTTTTTACAGTGTACCTGAGGATTCTGGTGTGTCCCAGCGTAAAGCTTAGTATTTTTCATAAATATTTATTATTTTAATATAATATTTTTTAAGTTTCTACGTGCGTTAAATCCTTTCTATTTTTTTTTTCCATGGGTTGACGGAAACGTGGGTTAAATAGGTTAAAAGTTTATTTATCATATAGATATTAATGACATTTTCAGAATGCTTTTTTATTCACCCGGGTTGTCTGTCATTCTATCATTCTGTCTATCATCGAAACACTTTTCTGGTATATTTTGACTCAAAGGTCATTCCTAGGAATAGTAACCCTGGGTGACCATGTGTGCTCCATTAGTGACCAGTGATCGATTAGTGAGTGAGCTGTGAGTAACCAGTGAATGACCCCTGGGAGATCAGTGAAGGACCCATAAATAACTCAGAATATCAAAAAATTTTACAGTATTTGAAGAATGTCAAAGCTTTTATTATTTTCAATATAAAATAAAACTACACATTTCAACCGTTAAATTTTTAACCGTTTTATTGTAAAAATGTTTTTGTTTATGCACTGCAAATAAAAGGGACTTAAAGTAAGACATAAAAACAACTGAAACGGCATTTAAGGCACGTAAATGTTTTACAATATAGATTAGACGTTATAGATATCTTAATTTAAGACAGAAATATGCCTGAAATACCAATTTAGACGCAAAAAATGCTTAAAATACATAAATACACGGAATTTCAGATAGCAAACCCGTTTGAATTTTCAGACACTTTAGAAATTCAGACACTTGCATCACTTAGAAAATCTTTCATATGGAATCTACTTTAAGAAATTATGCTTATCCTACTTTTTTCCACATTCAATAAAAATATTACTATTTTATGTAATAAGCAGTTAAGCTACTTAAACTATCGTAGCTTTATGAAATTAAATTTTTATGGAATAATACTCTAGGAATGTGAATGATATTTGCATGTTATTATCTTAAACATAATTCATAAACAACATATTTAGACACAAAGCTTATTTCGTTAAAAAAAAAAAAAAAAAAAAAAAAAAAAATTGTCTTTAAAGCTTTCTTATATGAAAAGAAAAAGTGTGAAAGCGGACGTAGCAAGTAATTTGTAGAGAAGAAAGAGAATTTATAAGTGAACAATCATGAATAATTTGTGCTTAACTTTTTTCTTTCTTTCTTCTTCTTCTTATTTATTTAAAAAACATTTTTCTTTCACATATTTACCTACATATTAATGTAAAACAACAAAGTTTCCTGTATACATTATTATAGTTTGTTTTTATTTAAATATCACTTTAAGGAAAGAAATCGTTACCATCGAGGGATGCAACCTTCACATACATGCATTGTTAAAAATTTCTAGATCTCTAGATATGAAATTTAAGATAATAATATTTATCAAGTTTAAGATACCATACTATCAATAGTTTTAAAGCAAAAAATTAAAATTAAAAACTAACACTGCGATTTGTTTCGCGAATACTGCAGTATATTTTTTCATAAAAACACGTATTGCTGTATTCGAGGGTGTTGTGATTGGTAAATGCTTGACTACGACAATGCTTGGCTCAAGGTTTCGGTTTCCTTGGACAGTGTGAGTTCGAATCCCAACGCCGGATAATAGGTCTTTATATATATATATATATATATATATATATATATATATATATATATATATATATATATGTATATATATATATATATATATATATTCCATTAATGTTCTAAACAATTCTAAAATCTATTTTTAACAGAAAAATATAATCGCACGACATATTTGTTTATTTATTTATTAAAAAGTCTAAAAAACGGTAGTGTTTTTAAGCTTAACACGGCGGTGTTTTAAAGCCTAAAACATGGCGGTGTTTTAAGACACTTGCAATGTCTTAATTTCAGATGCATAAAGGTGTCTTAAAAAGTGAGACTTTTTTTTCGCTTAAAAAAATGACCATTCATTTAAGACACTTTTTTAACTGAATTTAAGACGTTTATGTTTGCAGTGTATTTTCCCAAAACTAGTCGTCTCCACTTTGAAGCCAGATTCGCCTATATCCTGCTAGTTTATTCCAGAAAGTTCTACACTGAGAAAAAAAAATATACCGCCTTTCTCTAGAATGAATAAGTGGCCATTTTCTAAATCCCTTAACTAGAAATATAGATTCACGCCAATAAACTGAATAGCCGAAATGATCCAGAATTTCTAGTGTACACATTTCTAGATAGTGAAACAATATTCTGAATACTCTGAATCATTTATATTGCGAGAAATTCTCGCTTAATTTTCTAGAATTTGGTAATAAACCATAATTATAATTGCAGAAACCCGTCTCTTGTAGTCTCATTTATTTGCAGAGATTTTTAAATAACTTTGCCCTCGAGAATATAGGCAAGCGCTCTAGAATTCTAATAGGGGCTTCTAGAAATCGCTTTCCAAGGGGACTAGAATTTATAAGGATGACATGGAACAAATTTTTCTAGAGCCACAATTTAGATTCTATATGTCAGTTACAGAATTTTTTCTCAGTGTACTACCTTCCAAGAACCTATTTAAACAGCTGACCGTCGCTTCCTGCTTCATTTTGGTTTTATATTTAAATTTCAGTTTTTTAGCTTTAATAGAAAAAAAAATTAAAAAGAGTGCTTTTTATTTGGCGTCCTAAAAAGTAGTAAACAAGGCAAAATTTTCTGTACTCAAACCAATTAAAACGTCAAAAGCATTCATTAATGACTAAAATCAAAGGCATTTATTGATGACAAAGTATGTTATTTTATAGTAGGGTGCAGTCATCAATGAATGATTTTAATCTTTAATTGGTTTGATTACAGAAAATTCCCCCTTATTTACTACTTTTTAGGACGCCAATAAAAGGACGCCAAAATATTTTTTCTACATTATTTTTTTTTAACTGGGATGGTTTTAATATAAGTCACTATATTAAAACCACTCATTTTAAATAGATAATCATGTAAAGTTTCAAGGAGCATACAGCAATCTTCAAAGAATTGCTCAGTTTTGACTCAAATGCAATGTAAAAGTTTTTGTTTTATATTACACAACATTGAGGCAGCTTATCATGTAAAGAAGTACCACAAACATGAAGAGAAATGTTACCAGCTGTACCTGTGTAACCGTAGCTTAACGTGTAAAGTTACACAGTTACAACTGGTAACATTTCTCTGCATAGTTGTGGCAAGTAGGCTGCCTCAGTATTGTTGTGTAGCACAGAAAAAAGTTTTTACAGTGTGGTATACAGAACATATCATGGTTTGTCTACTTCCAGACAAGATACACAATTTCACAGCAATCTCACATGTGCTCCAACATGCTCGACAGCAAGTTCGTCATTTTAGCTCATTATTATCGTCATCATTCGACTTATCAAATCTAAGTCGTAACTCATTTTCCCCAATGAATTAATGGATCATAAATCTAAGTACTGACTCGGCTCGAGATTACTTTTTCCGTAAATTTACACATAAAGACGAGGTTATGCTTTCTTTTGACTCCCTGAGACATTTACTTGGTTGTTATTATGTGAACTGTCTTAGTCGTTTACATGTTCTAAACATTTTAAGTCGTTTACTTTTGGGATTAATAGTCTTTTTTTCTGTGTTTATTTTACGATCACAGTTTCTTGCGTTTATAGTCGTTCGTATTGAACCTTCTCAAGAACCTTCGACGTAAACTTTAACGATCTGGTTTCATTTTAAAGGTCATTTCATTAGTTAAAACTTTCTCGTTTCAAATAAGTTTAATTTCAAATGCCTAAAACAAATAATAAAGAAATTATTCTGAAATATTTTACTCTATAAATTAGAAACAACATATATTTGTTATGTCATACAATGACAAAATATGTTGAAGTTTTAAGCAACGTATCGAGTAAGTACAATTGAAAAATGTTCTATTACACAGGTCTACAAAATCGTACTTTTATTTATTTATTTATTTATTTTTCACAGCATTGGGTGTCTCTAATGTGTTTTGATAATGCTTCCCTTTTCTTCCTACCCCGTAAGAGTCTTTCACGATGTAAGGATGAAGATCGGACGAGTTCACACAGAGGCTATAATAAATTTGAAACAATTTATGAATAAAATACATTAAATTGGGTATTATTAACACATGTCTTTATTTTCATCGAAGCTCTTTTTGAAATTTTTTTCGCTTGCTCATGGCTTGAAGGCTTTAAAGAGGGGGGGGGGGGATTCTCTATGCAGCATCCAACAATAACACAGCTGTGCCAAAAAAAAAATCGAGATTTTTGCTGATTCTTATGCAAAATGACCTCCTGACTCCGAATATGTCTCCCATTTTTGCCCAGTCACCCACCGTTTTCTAGATACACCACCCCCCTCCCTCAATTTCGTTCCCTCTTCGATAAATTTATGACCACGAATTTGATTTGAAGAATGAAAAATAATAAATTTATCGCCTAAAAACAAAAAATATATAAAGTTTAAAAAATAACATTAATAACAGATTATAAAAACATAAGATATGTAATGCATAATTTCAGTGGCATAATTTCAGGAGGTCATTTTACATAAAAATATGCTGAAGTGGTGTCAGAGGCAATTTTCCTGACGAGCAGTGTAATCTGCTAACATGTTAACACGCCATCATGCCTGATATCTATTTTACATTTCTTTTATATCTTGATGAAATAATTATCCTTCAACTTTACTCCCATCACCCAGATTTTCCGGGAAATAACTTTAATGGGAGTTAAAAAAGCGCAGTTTTAAGCTTAAAAAATCTCATTTTTGTCAAAACTGTACGTAATGGAAGTTTTTGAATAAATTACTCTTAATAAGAATCCAAAAATGCTCTAGAAAAGCACATCACTTCGCACAAAAAAATTTCATTTCAGGCCTGTGTTATCCGTACGAACCGCTAGATTTACGATCTTGTTTTATGTTTTAAAACAATTACTAGATTTAGAATATATGTATAATGTCATTTTAAAGTTTCACATGCGTCTCTTTCTCATGACATAAATAAGATAATAAATTTGAATGCGTAGTTTTTAGATATAGAAAAATTCTCCTTGTATTTTATCAAGCAATTTATACATTACTTACATTTTGATAAACCAAGTTTTTCTGTTCATCGTCACATATCAAACAAATAATGGCTTAAAAATTTAACCCCTTATTCACGCTTATGGATCTAAAATATCAAATACTATTAATAAATATTGAGAAATATGTATGTAAACCATACTTTTTAAAAATATATTAAATGTTTCTCTTTAATGCTTAACGAATTTGAAAATTTGTATGCTGAGATCTAACGAATATATAAATCAATAAACTTCCAAAAATTGATTAAATTGTAATATTATTGTCATTTGTTTTTCATATACGTGTTTCTACAAAATTTCTTGTCCAAACATTTTAGCTTTTAAAAATTACTGTTGAAGTTCCTTTTGTAAATATATTCTGATTCCTTAAAATACTGGCTCATATCCAATTCCATACTTTAGGATTTGAAAAGGCTACATACCTGCCAAATTACTAATTAAAATTCCGTAACATTTTTTAGAATTCGCCCAATTTTCCACACCACTTTATTTTTAGAGAAATTTCCATCAAATGTAATTACAATCGAAGAAGAAAAAAAAAAAAAAACCTCTAAAAAAAGACTGGTGTGAAAAAGGGAGCGTATACTAACAATTTTACAAAATATTCATTAGTAAGTTGAAAGGTGTGCTATATGTAGGAAGTATTTTTTTTTCTAACTGTCACACTTTCCAGAGCCATCTGTAGCAACTGAAATATCAGTAGAATTGAAAACGGAATCCATGACGACATGTGTAATGGTTTCCTTAAAAAACAAATAGTTTTGATAGTCACTGACAGGATTAAATTTGGAGCTGTGGTATTTGGAAATTTGCATGAAAGGTATGTAAACTTGAAAATGCGAATTTTGATCACGCTGTCTATTTCAATGCCAGTCGCTTAGTTGTAAAGATGAAAAAAAAAAGGGGGGGGGGGGCTCTAAAGTGTATTTTACACATGAGCTGAGTTTAACAAGCCCCTCAAATTATTTCAGCCATACATTTCCAGCAAAATTCTTTTAACATCACAAATAGAATTTAGATACTGGGAACAGAGAATAGAATATAGAATTCAGACTCTTTGGGAATTTCTAAGCCATAATAGCCTACGGAAGAGCTATTTCTTACCTAACATATTGAGAATCATAGTTAAAAAATTGAAAAAAAAAAGAAAAAAAAATGCAAAATCGAACGATTCGGCTTAACAGGGAAGCCAAATCGGTGATAGAAGAGAGAATTGCTGATGTGACTGCCATTGTTAAAGAGTACACAGGGCGTTGAAGGTTTCACTTAAACACTTCAAAGTGAAATTATGCTTAAACTATGATACAGATTGCCCCCGACACATTGAGTTTAGTCCTTGTGAAAGATGTGTACACCATGCAATTTGTGAATAGCACTATCTTTTTATTTATTTGTAACTTGTTTTATTTTATTTTATTTTATTTTATCACAGACCTGTCATTCCATTTTAACTGTGCGTCACTATTATTTATAGCTACGTACACTACTGAAGAGCAACATTTTACCGTATCGGCGAATTATCGGGATAATTTTTTTATCGAATATTCTTTCTATGTCGTCATTAGTTTTGTTACAAACTAAGGGGACATTCTGGATCATATATATGTGTGTGTGTGTGTGTGTGTGTGTGTGCTAGGATGAATAAAATACTAATGGAAGGGTAGAAGTTGGGAAGAATAAATGATGTTTCAAAATTGTTTTATCCTAGATGCTAAAGCTCAAATACCCTCCTATTGGTGACAATAAGGTGATCATATCTGAAGTGTTAGTACGGTTTAAATTCCAGTTATAGGGAAGACCATGGCACAGTGGACCACTTTTACACTCTTATTTTTTTTGCGCAAAAAAACAAAAAAAAAAAAAACAGAAAAGCAATGTACTTGAAAAAAATTAGGAAACAATCTCTAAGCCTTTCTTAACATGTCTTAATTTTTTATAACAATATTTTTAATAAATTATGAATTAAAAAATAAATTGTGAGCCCTCACAATATGGACCACCGTGCTCCATCACCGGGGTACAGCGGACCAGCATTTTTTGTTTGTATTAAATTAATATAAATTACTTTTTTTTTTCCTCTAAAATTAGTTTCTTATACTATTCTAGTCTAAATAACATAATTCTAGCATTTTCATGAAATAAAATGTTAAAAATTAAATTAAAATAAACAAATAAGAAATCAAATCTCAGTAAAAAAAAAATATTAAGTTTAAATATATATTGTTTTTTATTCTTTTATTAATATTATATAAATCCAATATAGATATATATATATATATATTAATTCAGATATAAATAAATATTATACTACTATTCAAATATTTAATATTTTTGTAATTATTTTGAGATATAATTAATTAACATTGTATTTGTAGGATAAATTTAAATAAAATATATTAAGCTACTTCTTTTCCTTTTCACAGGTGATTTCTAAAAACAACGAAAATAATAAATAATTCCTACTATTTATTAAATTAGACTTTTTTTTAATACTAGATAATTCAAATAGTTAATAAATTTAAGATATTAACAATAATTATATTACTATTGGAATACTTTCTATTTCAGAATTTTTTTTCTTTTCTTTTTTTTTTTTTTTTTTTTTTTTATTATAACAATAAGATGTTTATTACTTTGATATATACTTTACATTATATTTGTATTTATAAATTTAACTAAAACAAATATATTAAATCTAATTTGTACTTTTAGGCACACTGGAAGGTGGTCCACCGTGCCCCATATAGAGGTGGTTCACTGCGCCCCGTGTCAGAGAAAAACAAATAATAATATTAAAATAATATATAGACTATAAATATGCTAATAATTTTTAGGAATTTAAAAACAGCAATATCTTGTCTTCCTGTAACAGCTATATAGTATTTATAGTCAATAGTTCAGTCTTTACAAAATTTTATAAACTTCAATGTGAAAAAATTACTTTGAGCAGCTCAAAACATAAAAAATGCTCAAAATGGTTTTCTTACTATTTCCCATGTAATGTTTTTGGCTTCATGCAAGTAGTAATGTGCTGCCATACATCTGTATCCATATGAACTAAAAGAGTTGAATATTAATAGAATTAAATAGAGGTGGTCCACTGTGCCCCGTCCTCCCCCATATCTAGGCAGGCGCTGTGAAATGTCCAGAAGATTTCTTTAATTTTGCTATATAAACATAAACACTGAAACTAAAAATGAGAATCACAATAAAATTAGATCATTCCTCATTAAATAATAACAACTCCATATACATTTATTTAATCTCTTTATTAAAATTCATAAATTATTCATTTGCTAAATTAGAAATAATTTATTTAATGCAAAACATTTTTTAACATAATTTCTGGACTTTAACCATGATTTTCTCAATTGCAATTTTATTAATCATAATTTGAATGAGTACAAAGGAATCAGGTGATGGATCTTAGTCGTTCTCGTAAACATTTTAAATAACTGACTAAAAGAATAAAAAAAATCAATTATTCTCACTAAATCAACAGATAATTGGAGAGTGGCTGCTGCCAGCATACGAGTATTAGACCATTCTGGAGAGCTTCTTCACATTCCTTCTTTAGGAACACTTAAATAAAATATGCTTCTGATTTATTTATTATGTGCATTTTTTTATGTCTCGTAATGGCCAAAGCTGGGCCCTTTTATTAATATATTCTCATAAATAAAAGAACTACTAAACATTTTTAAATACTGAAAAATACAAATTTTTCAAGTCAAAAGGATGACTAAAATTCTAACATAATTTTTTTAACTCATTCACTGGATGAAATCTCCATCATCTTTAATTTTTTTTTTCTTTCCTTTTCTCCTGGACCCCTCTCATTATAAATTTTGTAAGAAGATGAAATGATGTAGGAAGATGAATGAAAGAACTAAACAGCTTATATTACTTGCAAACTTTGAATAAACACCATAAAACGCAATAAACTCGCAACAATTGTTTCGGGTCGAAAAAACACACGACCCTTCATCAGGCGAATAAAGTAAGCACGAGTGCTGCAGTCAAAGCGGCAGCGCTTTGACTGCAGCGTGTGTTTTTTCGACCCGAAACAATTGTTGCGAGTTTATTGCATTTTATGGTGCTTATTCAAAGTTTGCAAGTAATATTTTTTACAACGCCAGTTTTGTGGTGCTTTTTTATTAAACAGCTTATAATTCTTTCATTCGATCATTTCTTCTATCGGACTATTTCTGCTCTAAATGGCATGCTTTGGATTTTTCTGTACGAAGCAGAGTGGCGGTAGCCTGGAGGTACTCTTGTGTGGCCCCTATTTTTTTTTTTTTTTTTTCTTTTAAAATATTGGCCATAAATTTGTATCATCAATTCAGGCAGATGTCTTTTCCGTGTATCATTTTATGCTCCCCTTTTTCATAATACTCTTTTGTGATTTTCTTCTCTTTTTGTTGTTTTTAAACAACGGCTGCGTTTTAGCCTAGCAGTATGTTATTAATTAAATTTCAATAAAACTGTTTCATACAACAGTAATTTTTTGCCTCAAATGATTTTTTGAGTTGACTGATTTGAGTCATTAAAAAAGTCGAATGGTTTATATTATTCAGAGTCATTTAATTGCCAAAATAAATAAAAATGCAAATAAAATTTAATATATATATATATGTGTGTGTGTGTGTGTGTTAGGTTATGAAGAATAAAAACTTTGCAAGCAAATGCTAGAAATCATAAAAACAGGTAACAAACGATATTGGTCATAAATTTTAGTGCCACACTTAATCGTGAAAAAATAAAATAAATTAAAATAAGATATAAATATATATATATAATTAAAAAAATAATAATAATTTGTTAGAATTATTTTTTTTATGAAACAGAAGAAACATATTCGTAAAAAAAAAAAAAAAAAAAAAAAAAAATCAAATTTTGTATCAATAACATCAAAACAATCGTGTTTTCCAAATATAATTACAAACCATAAACTTCAGTTGACATAATAAATTTCTCTGCAGATACCATTTTCTGTAAAAAAAAAAAAAAAAAAAAAAAAAAAAAAAAAAAAAAAGTCATTTTTATGTGATAATATTTATTTTATAAGAACATATTTCTTTCAAAACAAGCCTTTTTCTCTAGCATTTACAATATATACGTTTAGTGCTTTAGGATAAAATATCTCTCTCCACTATTTTTACTTTCTAATCTTCTTGCTTAGAACCCCGTAATTTAAATATACTGTTATTGGTTTAAAATTTCACTTTCATTTGCCTTTTATGACAAAATCCTGGATATAAATTTCAATAGAACTTTTTCAGACCTGGGTATGATGTCATTATATTTCCCCAGGCAAGATATACTTTTTTTTAATATATTGAATTACTAAAATCGCAAGAGATTTGTGACTGTTTCAAGCTCATACTCAAAATAAATAATACCTTTAAAAGTACATTTTCTTTTCCTTTTTCCTATATTCTGAAACATCTAATATATCAGTATACACATGCTAAATTATTTCAAATGTATGTATTTTTATTTTTCCTGTTAAAGAAAAAAAAAAAAAAGTAAGTAGATGGTTTTTGTTAACAAAAAAGATAATTTGTAAAAAAAGAGGCATTCAAACAGGCAAAAAATATTTTCAATCAACTGAGAGCACAAAAAAGATTTTTTTTTTTTCGTAAGAATGCATTTTATTTATTATTTATTTATTTATTATTTTTTATTTTTTGTATCTAACTCAAATTCAGATTATTATGTTTACCGAAGTTTTTAAATTTCGTTAAAAAAATTAAATGCCATGTTAAATACATTTAATAAAATTTAACAATTAACAAATAAATATAAGGTGTGCCCAAATGAAAAGGAGACCTTCTCTGTAGTGGCGTTATATCAAATCCCAGTGAGTTAATATGTTACCGATATATGGCATGGTGGTATTGCTACATGCACATGTGCAGTTAACGGCTTCGCATCTATATCCTCATTCCTGGAGAGTCATTTCCGCAGTTCGTTGCATGATGGATTCCTCCAAATCAGCACAAAAAGATCGGCTGTGGATGAGCTCATACGGCAGAATCGCCGGATCACCACACGTGAAATTGCTGTTGAACTGTCGATAAACAAAGGAACTGCGCATCACATAATCCACAAAAAGCTTGGTTATGGCAAAGTTTGTGCACAATGGGCATCTGTCAGAGCATCATGTCAGAAAATCAGAAGACGGAGAGAATTGATGTTTGCCATCTGTTGAGTCATCCACTCTCTTCCTACGCGCTGGGATCAGTGTATCAAATGACAATTGTTTATTGTTGTACTATACCATATGAACTGTAATTAAAATATTGTTATTAAAATTTCTTCACATATAACATTAGTCTCCTTTTCATTTGGGCACACCTTTTGTTCAGATCTGGAGGAATCCATCATGCAACGAACTGCGGAAATGGCTCTCCAGCAATGTGGATATTGATGCGAAGCCGTTAACTGCGCATATGCATGTAGCAATACCACAATGCCAATATATCGGCCAACACATTGACTCACTGGGATTTGATATAACGCCGCTACAGCTAAGGTCTCCTTTTCCTCTGGACACACCTTATAAATTCTTATCAATGTTAGACCTTAAAAACAAAACAGAATTAAATGATATAATTCTTATTTTTTTTATTGATACATAAATAATGTTATAATGGAGAAAATTCATTCGATATAAAATCTGTTGAAATACATGCGGCTGGAAGTTTAAGAAACTAATTTTTTTAAATTAGTTTTGATTTAAAAATGAGCATGCCCTCATATGAGTTTTATTTCTGATATAGTCTTAAAAATTGAAAACTTACATAAAAGTATAATAAACATTTAAATATTAACGTTACGTAATGTAAAGTTTTTTATTGCTTATTATTTCATTTAGAAAAATGGTACTTCCATCAACATTGAAGAACAATTTGTCGCGCGTAATTACTAAATGATTAAAAAAACTTATTTCTTTGTAGTATTGTCATTAGACGGTTATTATAATACATAAAACTAGGAACGAACATTTGTGTTAGACTTTGGCTTACAAATATAGCGCTCGCCTACAAAATTGGCAGTTCCTGCGTTCGATTCTAGATTTTGCTTCCACGCAATGACATCATATGCATTCTGGAGAAAAAAAAAAAAAAACAGATGGCAACCCATTTGAAGGGCATCTGAAATTTTAGATTATTTCTCTTCCTATTTCCTTTCTTTATTTATTGAGTTCCGCTTTAAAAACAAGTACATATCGAATCACTTTTGAGAAGAGAAATGTCTTAAAAATAAGTATATGTTGTATTATTTTAAAGTAGAAGTTGCATTTCAATACTAAAAGCAAAGGTTTTCGAAATCTCAGTACAGTAGAACCTCGATTATCTGAACCTGGATTAACCAAAACTCACCTCGATTAACCGAAACTCTCCGTTAACCGAAGTCGGTTTCTTCTTCACTTTTTTTTTTCACTTTCTACTACCAAAATTTTCTCTTAACAAACATGTATTTTTAAAGTTTTTTTTTTTTTTTTTTTTTTTTTTTTTTTCCACATTCCTTTTGTATGCAAGCCATCCTTTCCAAACTACGAGTGCTGATAAATATTTCAGATGATTATTGAGGAATTCTCGATTATCCAAAAATTTCGATTATCCGAAGTAAGTTCGCTCCCAATTACTTCGGATAATCGAGGTTCTACTGTACTTTAAATTCGAAGCAGCGGGATGAAAAATGATAGGAACAAACACTTTTTTTTTTTTTTTACAAAAATAAATAAATAAATAAATAAAAAGTTAAATAAAGCATTATTATCATTTCATATATACGCAAAATACAGTGTTGCCAGATTTGGGGACTTTTTTACTCAACATCCACCATTAAATTTTTATAGCAACAGTTGCCTAATCACATCGAAGATTAATCGTCTATTATGTATGCCAAATTTTACTTCGCAAAATTATTGGTGGAAGTTGAATAGAAAAGTCCCCAAGTCTGGCAACACTGGCAAAATAGAAACATTAAAAGGATATTAATAAACAAATATTAATAACAAAAAAAATTGAAAAGCAATTTATATTTTTACAATTTAAGGAATTCCATAATCCTTAGTTATGCCACGGGTTCAAATTTTAAGGAAGAAGCATATTTTTCTAAATTTTAGCGCATTTATTAAACTATTAGGCCTACTCTATGGTTAAACATTTCAATAGAGGTGTAGAATGTAGAAGGATCCGAAGTTCCTGAGATGAAAGGACGATGATATATAAACACGATAATAAATTTCAATACTATTTTGAACATTTTGACCAATTTTGTTGGTAGATATTGCTCTTTATGATACCTCAAACGTTCTCCATCAAATTTATATCCAGAATATCAGCCGGCTAATCGAATATAGCAGCCTCATTATCTCCAAATCACATTTTTGTGTCTTTTTCAGTATTAATCAGTGCATTATTTTCTCGAAAATTATAACTAAGACTCCTATTTTTCATCCTTGTTCAGAAATTACTTTCTAGGAAATTGTCATACATAGTTCTATGTTTTTAACTTTCTGCAAAAGCAATATTCATTAAAAACTAAGAGAAAGTGGTTTATTTCATAAGAAAACCATAGTTGACGTTTGGAAGATACGTCCTTTTTACATATGAAAGCTCTTGCCAATGTGAATATCTATCGTCTGCACCATCTAAATTAAACTTGTAATTTTAGACCAATTTATTTCTTCATACAGATGTTTATTTGCAAGTGAAGTGTGAGCTTTTCTGCAGCCAGGTGTTAAAGATTGACACCGACGTGGTTTTACATATCAAAGGAGTTCTTAACTTCTAATTGCTCTTCATATAGTTCATACTGGTGCTGGCGTCTTTATTTGGCTTTTAAATTATTTTAGTGCCAGTATTATATTTGGTACCATATAGAAAGTCAAATTTCCGGGTCATTTTGATATAATTCATTGCCCTCCTTTGGATTTTGTAGTATCTTGTGTAGTCAGAATTTGCAGGAAATTAAAAATGCAAGTCTTCTAGATTTTTATTTTATCAGCAATTTTTTGATGAGAGCAACCACTGCTTTTACAAGCTAAATTTTACCCTTTTTAGATACCGGAGAATATTTATTCTCTCTTCTTCATACAAGTGTTTTCTGAGCTGAACGAATGTAGTTACAAAAACTTCTAAATGCTTTGCTCATATACAGTCGGCAGCAGAATTATTGAAACACAAGCAATAATTCCTAATTAAAGGATGGACACCAAATACTGTTTTTTTAAGTAAATATTTGTTGAAACATGATCTTAGTCTCATACTGTTTATAAAAAAAGTAAGTTGATGATAGAAATTAGCGATCAAATTAAAAATATAAAATATGAAAAGTATGGATGCGTGCTTCAATAATTTTCCTGCCGACTGTATATGCAAAGAAAAATTCACCAATCACATGTTGTAATATTGAAATAATTACAACGTTATTATGATTTTGCTTTTGAGTAAATTGAACAAGATATAAGGTAAAGCTAGGAGAGTTTGCGCACAATTCAACAAAAACGTTATAAAAAATCTAAAGTTTAATTTTTTGCTAAACTAGTGGTGCATAGCTTTCAAGTGATCCCTCTTCTATGCATTTCCATTACTATTTTGTTGTTATACTATGATTTAAAGCAACAGCAGTAATAAAACCAAGAGAGCAATTTTGCGGAATCTCTCCTTATAGGGTAGGAGAGATTGTGCAAATGGGTAGGAGAGATTGCGTTTAATTTTATCTACAATTAGATTGTTAAAAATGATAATTGCACTTAAATAACATTGGTATAGGGGTTTTAAAACGATTTTTTTTTTTTTTTTTTTTAACATGTAGGTATTTCAATTTAATAATAATAATAATAATAATAATAATCTATATATTAATAGGCAAGCATAAAATTTGTAGTCCCTTTTTAACATATAAATTATGAGAGTAGAGGGTTGAAAATTGTATCATTCGAAAGGTATGGTTAGCCGGAAGGTGCGAATACAAATATTATTTTCTTACGATGTCAAGAAGGTATTTAAAAATACATTTATTTTTTATGCATTTTCCCCCATTTTTCCCTTTTATACACGTATTCCTTTACATTAAAAAATACCTGAAAGTAGAAAGTTGTTATATCTGGCAATTTCATAAAACTCAAATAAAACCATAGACACAGTAATTTGTATAATGTAGCATCACTATACGCAAGCGAAGTGATGACGTCACTGTCTGTCCATGGAGCCATGAAAAAGATTTTCTATGTTAATCGTCCATTGGATTTTTTGTAAAAAATTATTAAAAAATAACGGAAATTATCTGCCGATTTTAATTCCGATATTTAGGTATAGTTATATATAAGTTACTGTCTACATGTGTTTGATTGAGTTATTTTTTCTGTAAAATTGATAAAATTTTAATTTAAAATCACAAAACTCCAGAAAAAAAAAAAAAATGGCAAACTTCCAGTTTCGAATGTAAACATAAACATTTCATTTCAAAGGGTGATATTTAAACAATAAATATTCAACTAATATAGAGTTCTAACAGATGACGTCACGAGCATGTATGCTGAGGGACAGTTGACCCCACTGGCCCATTTTATCATTGCGGAATAGTGTTACAAATTTATTGTAACACAGTGTTGTAAATGCATTTGTAAAAGCATAAAAAAATTCGACTACTACACTTCCAAAGGCATGGAAAAATTAGCGTTGTCCTTCAGCAAAGTACGGTTGCTAAGAAAAAAGTCACGTGGTTGTTAGAACTCTATACTAAATAAAAGGAAAATGGATTTGTTACTAACTGCTGCATGTATAAGTAGACGATACGAAAAAAATTCCGATTTACGTTTTTTGCTGAATTTACATGTTTTGAGATTTCTTTACGTTTCAATTAACTGAAATTGCTACTTATTTTTTAAAAAAAAGTGTCTTTATTGCTAGCTTTTGTGGGTAGAAGAAGCAAGTAGAAGATAAAAACTTTTGATTTCCGGTTTTCGATGAATTTACACGTTTTGAGATCTCCTTGCATTTTAATTAAGTGAAATTGACTACTTATTTTTATTTTTTAAAAAGTGGATTTATTATTCTTTCCTCTGCATATATAAGTACAAAATATAAGATTCAGAAAAGTTTTAGATTTTCGGTTTTCGATAAAGTTACACGTTTTGAAATTTCCCGAATTCAATTCGACCATTTTTGAAAAATATCTTTTTTCTTTTTTTCTTTTTTTTTTTTTTTTTTTTTTGTTCAAAAACAGTATTTTATGAACCAATCGAATTAATTTAACAGAATTTGATACTTGGTTGGGCCTTGGTTTGACATGGTACCTATTAGCTTCTGGGCTGTATCACACAACAAGATCGTTTTCACTTTGCGATTTTCTCTCATTTCAGGAAAGGCTAACATCTACAGAGAGAAATAGCTATATTAAGTAAAACTCTGATGATTCAGTTTGAGTGAATATCGGCACACAATTGCCGCAGCTGTGTTGCAATTGCATTCCGTTTAAGACAAGGAAATAACATTGCTTTGCCTCGCTTTGCAAAAAAAATGGTCGAGTTTCGACCACTGGGCGATACTAGTAATAATAAAAGCATAAAACTAAAATTAAAAAATAAGTAAGTAAATAAATTAAATATATATATATATATTTAAAGAAAATAAATCAAAGAAGCAGATTAAAAAAAAAAAAAAAAAGAAAGAAAAACAAGAATAGGCAATAAAAAGTAAAATTTAGTTACTAGATAATATGTTAATTTAAAATTAGTAAAGTTCCTTTTCCGATTGAATGGTTTCTTGTTTGTTGACCTAAGAAAAAATAACCCGTTTAGTCTTAGACTGTTCATGCAATGAACATGCACATTTAATTGAGCACTCCGCTATCGATTTTGAAGAACTACCCGGAGTTTTTGAGCTCCCATCGTTCTCCTTCCTGCCGATCGACTATGTGCGCAATCTCTCCTACCGCGCAATCTGTCCTAGATTTACCTTATATTTAAATATATGTATGTTTAAAAATATATGTGCAAGTTTCGTAAACTATTGTTATATTATTAATAGCAGTATCGTGTATTAATTTTAACAAAAATATTTGTGATTTTGTATATCACAGTTATTTTATTTTTGTTGTATTTCTATCGTTTTCATTATTTTGCACCGAGCGTTATTCTGAGTACTTGATCTGCTTAAAAATAAGTGATTTTTTGTCAATAATATGAATAAAGATATGACAGTATATTCGAAATTTAAAATTATTACTTTCCTTGAGCCTTTACAAAAAAAAATAAATAAACAAATAAATAAATAAATAAATAAATAAATATTATATGTTACTGCATTTAACAAAGATTTCATGATTACAATTAACTGAAACGAAAAACTGTTATTACGTAGCCATTAAAAAGAATTTTTTAAGCAAACCTATCATAAACTTAAAAACAAACAAGAAATGTTTCAGGCAGACATAATCGGGCATGAAACTACATAAAGCAATAAGCAAGGAAATTCAGTTCTCATTTTAGCCGTAATTTTCTTTTGATGAATGTCTGTGCTTAGTTATTTACATACGAAACATTTGTTGTGTGTTTTTCAAATTTGTAACGTTTGTTTAAAATTTTTTTGTTAAGATTTGATGTTGCTTTTTCGAATTTTTATATATATTACACATATATATAAGTTTTGGAATTTATATATATATATATGATGGGTATTTCATCTGGAGAAATCCCCGAGAAATTACTCTTATTAACAACGATGCACGGTAATAAAAATCGTGAAGTTACAATATAAGTGCAGTAAATTATTCGGTATTTGTGCCATTTAGGTTTTCTACAATACAACTACAATATTTTTATGGTACAGTCACCCCCCAAAAAAACGCCCCCCCCACACACACACCTAATTTCGCCATAAATTATCGTAGAAACATGCGGCTGGTACCTATCGATCTGTAATAACGTCTAGTTTTTAATGGTGTAGTTAGATTTTACTTAAGGGGTCATCTACATATTAAAACAATTATACATTTCATTTTTTTCAATGACGACCCCTATTTTTGACCTCATATTCCGCTTTTTGAGATCAAGGCAGTTCGGAAAACATACCTATTTATAAATTTTAAATCAATTCTAAACAGAGTAACACGTGAAAATGTGTTAGGGGACCGTCTATACATTTAGAACAAATAAATTTTGATCTACCACGAAATATACATTATTTATTAAATTTCACACCGGAAAGAAAGTTCAGAAATGTTTATAAAATAAAAAACGATTCTAATTCCCAAAACTTTCTGTGTTAGTTTATGAATTAAAAGATTTTTATTGGTTTCTTTTAATTAAACATTGAATAGTTAAATACATCACTTCATACGAAGAAAGTTAAATAGTTTGAATCATATGAACCCTACAATGTTGAATTGCAAAAATCTAGATACCGAGGTAAAAGAACAATAGTAATAATGATCTCCTTATATTATTAAAATCTGTGCGCGTCTGTCTGTCTGTCTGTCTTTCTGTCTGTCTGTCTGTCTTTCTGTCTGTCTGTCTGTCTGTCTGTCTGTCTGTCTGTCTGTGAGAAATGCGTTGTGACCGCTAAAGCTCCGGCTCTAATGGTCGCAGCGCTTCGAAACCGGTGTCGACAGACGCAGAATTTCTTCATCTCGACATCGCGATAATTCGCTAAGCGATGCGACCCTAAATAGCGGAGATATTAATTAAAACGTCGACCCATATCTACCGAAAAATGACCCAGAATTCATGATTAAATGCTTAAAAAGCGACATTTTTACGGAAAAAGTGGAAAATAAATTAGAAATATCAGTCGTATCGTTACAAATAAGATATCAAATGAAAGGTCCGATTTTTCTGAATCCGATGGTTTAAATAGCTTATCGATAGGGCAATTAGATTTTTTAAAATTAACTAAAGTATGAAAAAAAAGGTGGCAACAAATCACAAGAGTTTTATTACTTTCGCAATAGACGTATTTCGGTTACCATGGCGCCGGGCGAAAGAATAAATAGATTTTACTTCCTGCTTTACTGATTTTGTACTGGAAATAAAAATTGCAAATTTCAAAATGCTTCAATTTTCTTCAAAATTATTTCAATCTTGCTACAAACTTTTAACATCACAAGACGAAGTTGCAGTTTAAATATCATCGGGTTTCGAGACTAAATAAAAAATGTACAATTTAATTGCAAATTAAATGTTATTATAATACGCGTATTTCACATTCTAACTATGATTAAATTATTTTTAGTACATCATTCGTAAAGTACTTTTATATTATCGAAAATTTTAACCAGATTTGCACGTTTTGAGTTGTCCTGATTAGGTTTTCTTTTGCATCTCAGCTAATTCAGTTAGACCGTTCAAAATTGGTATATGTAGGTTAATTAGGAAGGGCTGAAAGGGTGGGGAAGATATAGGCGTGCACCTCGCGCACGGGACAGCGCTGGCGAAGGCAGTGGGGACCCGGTCCGACATTTTAACCGATGAGAAATGATTTTTTTTTTCATTTTATTTTCTTAAGAATAAAAATTTGATTTGAGAAGGAATATGTGCGCGTAGCGCGCGTATATCTTTACACGTGCGTGCCAAGCGCTTATGGGTCTGCGCTGCTGAAAGCAGTGGGAACACGGTGTGAGTTTTAACCCGATCAGAAATGATTTTTTTGGGGGGCACGAAGGGTCAGGGAAGGAATACGCGCGCAGCGCGTGTATTCCCTAGCGCGCACGGGACTGCGCTGCCGTAGGCAGTCAGGACCCGGTCCGACTTTGTACCCGATGAAAAATTATTTTTTTTTTCTTTTCTTAATAAAAATTTGATTTGAGAAGGAATATGTGCGCGCAGCGCACGTATGCCCTCACACGTGCGCGCGCAGCGCGCATGGGTTTGCGCTGCCGAAGGCAGTGGGGACCCGGTGTGAGTTTTTACCCGATCAGAAATTATTTTTTTTGAGGGGGGGGGGGCACGGAGGGTCAGGGAAGGAATACGCGCATACAGCGCGCACGGTGCAGCGCTGCCGAAGGCAGTGGGGACCCGGGCCGACTTTTTACCCAATCAGAAATGATTTTTTTTTTTAATTTCTTTTCTTAACACTAAAAGTTACTGTTAGTGATTCATTAATTTTAGTGATTCATTTGAAAATACTGACCCGCTAGCGGGCAAAGCTCGCTAGTAATAATATTAATAGCGGTTAAAAAAAAAAAAAAAAAAAAAAAAAAAAAAAAGTGTTTAATATTTAAGAAAAAGAATTATCTACTTCTTAAAAGCAAAAACTGTTTTATTTAAGAGACAAAAATTTAAGTTGAAATACATTTAAAAAACAAAAAATACATATATAAAAACAATTAAAATCTGCTTACTAACAATTATTATCTACTTCTTGTTGGGTATATTTTTATTTTATACACCAAGCCTCGCATGAAAGTGTTACTATAAAGTTTTACATTTAATTTTAGGCGTACAAACCAACAATAGATAATATCCAAAAATATAGATAACAAGATTTAAACTAAAATCTGAGAAAAGATATTTAACATTTTCGCGACCACTGACGTAGTTTCACGTCATTTTGAAATCTGTAACTCCTTCAGTGGGCGTTTCTTTCACAATTTGTGTGTTACGATATTTCTTAAGATTATTCTTTATATTTATATTTATATAAACAAAATAGTATGAATACAAATACTTTCACTAGAAAGAGTATAATTATTATGTATATCCATATGAAAAGAAATATGGATATAGAAAGAACGGTTTCCTACTACCTAGAACGAATATTCCCCATTCTGCAGTCGTCTACTGTACTTGAATTCTTAATTTTAAATGTGTAAAATCTATATCTTTAAAAGTAATAAGACATATTACTTTGTTTTAAATTCTTTTCCCGTGATAAATGTGACGCCAGTTTTACGCCGTGATTAGAATAATAGAAAATAAATAATATTGCGCTTTGTTTCAATAATAGATTTTAAAAACTTTAAAAAAAAAAAAAACACTTTATTATTCAGTATTAAAAAAAAAACATTTAATAAAAATTTTATATTTTATTATGTTACGCCATGCGATAAAATTTAAATAGCATAAACGGTAGAGTAAACGAATGCGAAAATGTCACAACAAGATTAAAACAGAAAATTTGTTTTAAAAAATCTGATAAAAATTAATAAAAATCAATTATATTAATTTAAAAAAGGGAAAAAACAAAAGTATTGTTCACAGCGTATTGCTCTTTCAAATAATAGTCCTCGTCTTACATCGTTTTTTTACCGTCATGATAGTTAACTTGAGTGCACGAATCCTAAAATATTCAAGTTAAAAACTAAAGACAAAAGGGACAAAATAGAATTTTAGCAGCGAGAAACTAGGAAACGTTATATAATATTTAAGAACAAAAACTTAACATTTCAGAATCGAGTATAAACCTCTTCGCAACAGAAGCCACGCCTTTACACAGTTTTTCTAAAGCTTTACATTATAAAACAAAATTATTTTACATACTTCCAATAAGATCATTTAAATTTTGTCTTCAGCATTCGATGTAGTAAATGCCATTGACATTTATGCATACCAGCGTCACATTGAGAGTCATATACGTATACAGAAACTAGTTTTTATAATTAAAACAGGAATAAACTACTACGTCAGAAACGCCAAAGAAAAATTATTGAGGTGCATACAGCTGTTTCGGTAGCCTAAAGCGTACCGTCTTCAGTGCAAAAAGAATTCTGAATCTGGAGAAGTGCTCTTATATATAGGAGAGGGACCGGATTTAGTTCAACAAATAGTATTACGGAAGAGGTGGGGAGTGTGGCCAATAGGAATTAAGGAATGTGTAGCTGTGTAAACAGTAGAAAAATTAAGGAAATGTGGACTGAATGTAAAATTTCCAACAATCAGACAAATAGGGAACAGCGAAATCACAATTTACAAGGTTTTTAAAATTTTTATAAATATGAAAAGCTTCAAAGAAATCGAGTTCATGAATGGATTTAGGTCTGCAAATTATTTTAGCTGAATTAAATTTAAAATTATGATTTTCCTCCCAGCAATGTTTAGAAATAGCCGATTTATTGGTTTCTTGTTAATTCCTATTGTCCACACTCCCCACCTCTTCCGTAATCCTATTGGTTGAACTAAATCCGGTCCCTCTCCTATATATAAGAGCACTTCTCCAGATTCAGAATTCTTTTTGCACTGAAGACGGTACGCTTTAGGCTACCGACACAGCTGTATGCACCTCAATAATTTTTCTTTGGCGTTTCTGACGTAGTAGTTTATTCCTGTTTTAATATTCCAACGCCAAGTCTCCTGCTATTATTAGTTTTTATAATATTGTTTCCACAATATAGAGGCTGGTCTTCATTTCTTTTGGAATTTTTTTCACAATCTCTCGCTTGCATTGCGATAATTTTATAAAAATGATCCAATTTGTATCATAAACATCGAAATGTTGCTTAGAAAACAATTAGAATAACATTAAGGTAAACTAAAATAGTTTTTCGTCAAAATATATACAGATATTTACTCACAGAGGATACAAATTATTATAAGTGACGGCCCCCTAACAACAGTAAAAAATGAAATATCTCTGTTACTCAAAAAATAATGTTAAGAACTAGCTGTAAATTTGGAAACCCATGTTTTTGATGATGCCCGTTCTATTTATGCAAAAATTAACATAGGTCATAATTCATAATTTTTTCAAATATGAAATTTTTAATAATTTTCATATTTCAAAAAAAAAAAAAAAATTAATCAAAAATATGCATGGAATATGTTTGGGTCACTTCATTCTATCATATAAAAAAAAACAGAATTTGAATATTATAATTATTTTGGAAGATACGAATAAATGTTTGTCACATTCATTTAACCTTAGCGCCCTCATAGTTTGACAGTGAAGAATTAAGCAAAATATATAAACTATACCATTTTCCGCGATGATTTTGTCCGAAGAATTCAAATAAATTATAAAAAATGGGGGTTCCCACTGAAAAAAATGAAGTTGATGCCAGTTTTAATATGTAGACGACCTCTAAAGCAAACTCTAACTACATCATTATAAACTAGACGTTATTACAAATCGATTGGTACCAACCACATGTTTCTACGATAATTTAAGGCGAAATTAGGTGGGGGGGGGGGGGCTTTTTTTTGGGTGACTGTATAGTCAGCCAAAAAAAAAAAAAAAAAAAACGCCCCCCCCCCCCCACTTAATTTCGCCGTAAATTATCGTAGAACCATGCGGCTGGTACCTATCGATCTGCATCAACGTCTAGTTTTTTATGGTGTAGTTCGATTTTACTTAAGGGGTCATCTACATATTAAAACAATGATACATTTCATTTTTTTCAATGACGACCCCTATTTTTGACCTCATATTCCGATTTTGAGATCAAGGCAGTTCGGAAAACTAACCTATTTATATATTTTAAATCAATACTAAACAGAGTTAAACGTGAAAATGTGTTAGGGGACCGTCTATACATTTAGAACAAATAAATTTTGATCTACCACGCAATATACATTATTTATTAAATTATCACCGGAAACAAAGTTCGGAAATGTTTATTATAAAATAAAAAACGATTCCAAGTCGCAAAACTTTCTGTGTTAGTTTATGAATTTAAATATTTTTATTGGTTTCTATTAATTAAACATTGAATAGTTAAATACATCACTTCAAACGAAGAAAATTAAATAGCTTGAAGCATATGAAATTTACAATGTTGAATTACAAAAATCTAGATACCGAGGTAAAAGAACAATAGTAATAATGATAATAATATTAATAGCGGTTAAAAAAAAAAACAAAAAAAAAAAAGTGTTTAAAATTTAAGAAAAAGAATTATCTACTTCTTAAAAGCAAAAACTGTTTTATTTCAGAGGCAAAAAATTTAAGTTGAAATACACTTAAAAAACAAATATATATATAAAAAAACAATTAAAATCTGCTAACTAACAATTATTATCTACTTCTTGTTGGGTATATTTTTATTTTATACACTAAGCCTCGCATGAAAGTGTTACTATAAAGTTTTGCATTTAATTTTAGGTGTACAAACCAACAATAGATAATATACAAAAATACAGATAACAAGATTTAAACTAAAATCTGAGAAAAGATATTTAACATTTTCGCGAGGACTGGCGTAGTTTCACGTCATTTTGAAATCTGTAACTCCTTCAGTGGGCGTTTCTTTCACAATTTGTGTGTTACGATATTTCTTAAGAACATTCCTTATATTCATATTTATATAAACAAAATAGTATGACTACAAATACTTTCACTAGAAAGAGTATAATTATTATGGTATATCCATATGAAAAGAAATATGGATATAAAAAGAACGGTTTCCTATCACCTAGAACGATTATTCCCCATTCTGCAGTCGTCTACTGTACTTGAATTCTTAATTTTAAACGTGTAAAATCTATATCTTTAAAAGTAATAAGACATATTACTTTGTTTTAAATTCTTTTCCCGTGATAAATGTGACGCCAGTTTTACGCCGTGATTAGAATAATAGAAAATAAATAATATTGCGCTTTGTTTGAATAATAGATTTTAAAAACTGAAAAAAAAAAAAAAAAAAAAAAAAACACTTTATTATTCAGTATTAAAAAAAAAAAAAATTATAAAAATTTTATATTTTATTATGTTACGTCATGCGATAAAATTTAAATAGCATAAACGGTAGAGTAAACGAATGCGAAAATGTCACAACAAGATTAAAACAGAAAATTTGTTTTAAAAAATCTGATAAAAATTAATAAAAATCAATTACATTAATTTAAAAAAAGGAATAAACAAAAGTATTGTTCACAGCGTATTGCTCTTTCAAATAATAGTCCTCGTCTTACATCGTTTTTTTACCGTCATGATAGTTAACTTGAGGTGCACGAATCCTAAAATATTCAAGTTAAAAACTAAAGACAAAAGGGACAAAATAGAATTTTAGCAGCGAGAAACTAGGAAACGTTATATAATATTTAAGAACAATGACTTAACATTTCAGAATCGAGTATAAACCTCTTCGCAACGGAAGCCACGCCTTTACACAGTTTTTCTAAAGCTTTACATTATAAAACAAAATTATTTTACATACTTCCAATAAGATCATTTAAATTTTGTCTTCAGCATTCGATGTAGTAAATGCCATTGACATTTATGCATACCAGCGTCACATTGAGAGTCATATACGAATACAGAAACTAGTTTTTATAATTAAAACAGGAATAAACTACTACGTCAGAAACGCCAAAGAAAAATTATTGAGGTGCATACAGCTGTTTCGGTAGCCTAAAGCGTACCGTCTTCAGTGCAAAAAGAATTCTGAATCTGGAGAAGTGCTCTTATATATAGGAGAGGGACCGGAGTTAGTTCAACCAATAGGATTACGGAAGAGGTGGGGAGTGTGGCCAATAGGAATTAAGGAATGTGTAGCTGTGTAAACAGTAGAAAAATTAAGGAAATGTGAACTGAATGTAAAATTTCCAACAATCAGACAAATAGGGAACAGCGAAATCACAATTTACAAGGTTTTTAAAATTTTTATAAATATGAAAAGCTTCAAAGAAATCGAGTTCATGAATGGATTTAGGTGTGCAACTTATTTTAGCTGAATTAAACTTAAAATTATGATTTTCCTCCCAGCAATGTACAGAAATAGCCGATTTATTGGATTCTTGTTAATTCCTATTGGCCACACTCCCCACCTCTTCCGTTATCCTATTGGTTGAACTGAATCCTGTCCCTCTCCTATATATAAGAGTACTTCTCCAGATTCAGAATTCTTTTTGCACTGAAGACGGTACGCTTTAGGCTACCGAAACAGCTGTATGCACCTCAATGATTTTTCTTTGGCGTTTCTGACGTAGTAGTTTATTCCTGTTTTAATATTCCAACGCCAAGTCTCCTGCTATTATTAGTTTTTATAATATTGTTTCCACAATATGGAGGCGGGTCTTCATTTCTTTTGGAATTTTTTTCACAATCTCTCGCTTGCATTGCGATAATTTTATAAAAATGATCCAATTTGTATCATAAACATCGAAATGTTGCTTAGAAAACAATTAGAATAACATTAAGGTAAACTAAAATAGTTTTTCGTCAAAATATATACAGATATTTACTCACAGAGGATACAAATTATTATAAGTGACGGCCCCCTAACAACAGTAAAAAATGAAATATCTCTGTTACTCAAAAAATAATGTTAAGAACTAGCTGTAAATTTGGAAACCCATGTTTTTGATGATGCCCGTTCTATTTATGCAAAAATTAACATAAGTCATAATTCATAATTTTTTCAAATATGAAATTTTTAATAATTTTCATATTTCAAAAAAAAAAAAAAAAAAAAAAAATTAATCAAAAATATGCATGGAATATGTTTGGGTCACTTCATTCTATCATATAAAAAAAAACAGAATTTGAATATCATAATTATTTTGGAAGCTATGAATAAATGATTGTCACATTCATTTAACCTTAGCGCCCTCATAGTTTGACAGTGAAGAATTAAGCAAAATATATAAACTATACCATTTTCCGCGATGATTTTGTCCGAAGAATTCAAATAAATTATAAAAAATGGGGGTTCCCACTGAAAAAAATGAAGTTGATGCCAGTTTTAATATGTAGACGACCTCTAAAGCAAACTCTAACTACATCATTATAAACTAGACGTTATTACAAATCGATTGGTACCAACCACATGTTTCTACGATAATTTAAGGCGAAATTAGGTGGGGGGGGGGCTTTTTTTTTGGGTGACTGTACAGTCAGCCAAAAAAAAAAAAAAACGCCCCCCCACCTAATTTCGCCGTAAATTATCGTAGAACCATGCGGCTGGTACCTATGGATCTGCATCAACGTCTAGTTTTTTATGGTGTAGTTCGATTTTACTTAAGGGGTCATCTACATATTAAAACAATTATACATTTCATTTTTTTCAATGACGACCCCTATTTTTGACCTCATATTCCGATTTTTGAGATCAAGGCAGTTCGGAAAACTAACCTATTTATATATTTTAAATCAATACTAAACAGAGTTAAACGTGAAAATGTGTTAGGGGACCGTCTATACATTTAGAACAAATAAATTTTGATCTACCACGCAATATACATTATTTATTAAATTATCACCGGAAACAAAGTTCGGAAATGTTTATTATAAAATAAAAAACTATTCCAAATCGCAAAACTTTCTGTGTTAGTTTATGAATTAAAATATTTTTATTGGTTTCTATTAATTAAACATTGAATAGTTAAATACATCACTTCAAACGAAGAAAATTAAATAGCTTGAAGCATATGAACTTTACAATGTTGAATTACAAAAATCTAGATACCGAGGTAAAAGAACAATAGCAATAATGATAATAATATTAATAGCGGTTAAAAAAAAAAAAAAAAAAAAAAAAAAATAGTGTTTAAAATTTAAGAAAAAGAATTATCTACTTCTTAAAAGCAAAAACTGTTTTATTTCAGAGGCAAAAAATTTAAGTTGAAATACACTTAAAAAACAAAAAATATATATAAAAAAACAATTAAAATCTGCTAACTAACAATTATTATCTACTTCTTGTTGGGTATATTTTTATTTTATACACTAAGCCTCGCATGAAAGTGTTAATATAAAGTTTTGCATTTAATTTTAGGTGTACAAACCAACAATAGATAATATACAAAAATATAGATAACAAGATTTAAACTAAAATCTGAGAAAAGATATTTAACATTTTCGCGAGCACTGGCGTAGTTTCACGTCATTTTGAAATCTGTAACTCCTTCAGTGGGCGTTTCTTTCACAATTTGTGTGTTACGATATTTCTTAAGAACATTCCTTATATTCATATTTATATAAACAAAATAGTATGACTACAAATACTTTCACTAGAAAGAGTATAATTATTATGTATATCCATATGAAAAGAAATATGGATATAAAAAGAACGGTTTCCTATCACCTAGAACGATTATTCCCCATTCTGCAGTCGTCTACTGTACTTGAATTCTTAATTTTAAACGTGTAAAATCTATATCTTTAAAAGTAATAAGACATATTACTTTGTTTTAAATTCTTTTCCCGTGATAAATGTGACGCCAGTTTTACGCCGTGATTAGAATAATAGAAAATAAATAATATTGCGCTTTGTTTCAATAATAGATTTTAAAAACTGAAAAAAAAAAAAAAAAAAAAAAAAAAAAAAACACTTTATTATTCAGTATTAAAAAAAAAAAAAAATATAAAAATTTTATATTTTATTATGTTACGTCATGCGATAAAATTTAAATAGCATAAACGGTAGAGTAAACGAATGCGAAAATGTCACAACAAGATTAAAACAGAAAATTTGTTTTAAAAAATCTGATAAAAATTAATAAAAATCAATTACATTAATTTAAAAAAAGGAATAAACAAAAGTATTGTTCACAGCGTATTGCTCTTTCAAATAATAGTCCTCGTCTTACATCGTTTTTTTACCGTCATGATAGTTAACTTGAGGTGCACGAATCCTAAAATATTCAAGTTAAAAACTAAAGACAAAAGGGACAAAATAGAATTTTAGCAGCGAGAAACTAGGAAACGTTATATAATATTTAAGAACAATGACTTTACATTTCAGAATCGAGTATAAACCTCTTCGCAACGGAAGCCACGCCTTTACACAGTTTTTCTAAAGCTTTACATTATAAAACAAAATTATTTTACAT
Source organism: Salticus scenicus (assembly GCA_963930645.1). Classification (NCBI taxonomy): domain Eukaryota; kingdom Metazoa; phylum Arthropoda; class Arachnida; order Araneae; family Salticidae; genus Salticus; species Salticus scenicus. The sequence goes on from OZ005653.1 coordinate 25,192,059, forward strand.
ACTTCCAATAAGATCATTTAAATTTTGTCTTCAGCATTCGATGTAGTAAATGCCATTGACATTTATGCATACCAGCGTCACATTGAGAGTCATATACGAATACAGAAACTAGTTTTTATAATTAAAACAGGAATAAACTACTACGTCAGAAACGCCAAAGAAAAATTATTGAGGTGCATACAGCTGTTTCGGTAGCCTAAAGCGTACCGTCTTCAGTGCAAAAAGAATTCTGAATCTGGAGAAGTGCTCTTATATATAGGAGAGGGACCGGAGTTAGTTCAACCAATAGGATTACGGAAGAGGTGGGGAGTGTGGCCAATAGGAATTAAGGAATGTGTAGCTGTGTAAACAGTAGAAAAATTAAGGAAATGTGAACTGAATGTAAAATTTCCAACAATCAGACAAATAGGGAACAGCGAAATCACAATTTACAAGGTTTTTAAAATTTTTATAAATATGAAAAGCTTCAAAGAAATCGAGTTCATGAATGGATTTAGGTGTGCAACTTATTTTAGCTGAATTAAACTTAAAATTATGATTTTCCTCCCAGCAATGTTCAGAAATAGCCGATTTATTGGATTCTTGTTAATTCCTATTGGCCACACTCCCCACCTCTTCCGTAATCCTATTGGTTGAACTGAATCCTGTCCCTCTCCTATATATAAGAGTACTTCTCCAGATTCAGAATTCTTTTTGCACTGAAGACGGTACGCTTTAGGCTACCGAAACAGCTGTATGCACCTCAATGATTTTTCTTTGGCGTTTCTGACGTAGTAGTTTATTCCTGTTTTAATATTCCAACGCCAAGTCTCCTGCTATTATTAGTTTTTATAATATTGTTTCCACAATATGGAGGCGGGTCTTCATTTCTTTTGGAATTTTTTTCACAATCTCTCGCTTGCATTGCGATAATTTTATAAAAATGATCCAATTTGTATCATAAACATCGAAATGTTGCTTAGAAAACAATTAGAATAACATTAAGGTAAACTAAAATAGTTTTTCGTCAAAATATATACAGATATTTACTCACAGAGGATACAAATTATTATAAGTGACGGCCCCCTAACAACAGTAAAAAATGAAATATCTGTGTTACTCAAAAAATAATGTTAAGAACTAGCTGTAAATTTGGAAACCCATGTTTTTGATGATGCCCGTTCTATTTATGCAAAAATTAACATAAGTCATAATTCATAATTTTTTCAAATATGAAATTTTTAATAATTTTCATATTTCAAAAAAAAAAAAAAAAAAAAAAAAAAATTAATCAAAAATATGCATGGAATATGTTTGGGTCACTTCATTCTATCATATAAAAAAAAACAGAATTTGAATATCATAATTATTTTGGAAGCTATGAATAAATGATTGTCACATTCATTTAACCTTAGCGCCCTCATAGTTTGACAGTGAAGAATTAAGCAAAATATATAAACTATACCATTTTCCGCGATGATTTTGTCCGAAGAATTCAAATAAATTATAAAAAATGGGGGTTCCCACTGAAAAAAATGAAGTTGATGCCAGTTTTAATATGTAGACGACCTCTAAAGCAAACTCTAACTACATCATTATAAACTAGACGTTATTACAAATCGATCGGTACCAACCACATGTTTCTACGATAATTTAAGGCGAAATTAGGTGGGGGGGGGGCTTTTTTTTTGGGTGACTGTACAGTCAGCCAAAAAAAAAAAAAAAAACGCCCCCCCCCCACCTAATTTCGCCGTAAATTATCGTAGAACCATGCGGCTGGTACCTATGGATCTGCATCAACGTCTAGTTTTTTATGGTGTGGTTCGATTTTACTTAAGGGGTCATCTACATATTAAAACAATTATACATTTCATTTTTTTCAATGACGACCCCTATTTTTGACCTCATATTCCGATTTTTGAGATCAAGGCAGTTCGGAAAACTAACCTATTTATATATTTTAAATCAATACTAAACAGAGTTAAACGTGAAAATGTGTTAGGGGACCGTCTATACATTTAGAACAAATAAATTTTGATCTACCACGCAATATACATTATTTATTAAATTATCACCGGAAACAAAGTTCGGAAATGTTTATTATAAAATAAAAAACGATTCCAAATCGCAAAACTTTCTGTGTTAGTTTATGAATTAAAATATTTTTATTGGTTTCTATTAATTAAACATTGAATAGTTAAATACATCACTTCAAACGAAGAAAATTAAATAGCTTGAAGCATATGAACTTTACAATGTTGAATTACAAAAATCTAGATACCGAGGTAAAAGAACAATAGTAATAATGATAATAATATTAATAGCGGTTAAAAAAAAAAAAAAAAAAAAAAAAAAAATAGTGTTTAAAATTTAAGAAAAAGAATTATCTACTTCTTAAAAGCAAAAACTGTTTTATTTCAGAGGCAAAAAATTTAAGTTGAAATACACTTAAAAAACAAAAAATATATATATAAAAACAATTAAAATCTGCTAACTAACAATTATTATCTACTTCTTGTTGGGTATATTTTTATTTTATACACTAAGCCTCGCATGAAAGTGTTAATATAAAGTTTTGCATTTAATTTTAGGTGTACAAACCAACAATAGATAATATACAAAAATATAGATAACAAGATTTAAACTAAAATCTGAGAAAAGATATTTAACATTTTCGCGAGCACTGGCGTAGTTTCACGTCATTTTGAAATCTGTAACTCCTTCAGTGGGCGTTTCTTTCACAATTTGTGTGTTACGATATTTCTTAAGAACATTCCTTATATTCATATTTATATAAACAAAATAGTATGACTACAAATACTTTCACTAGAAAGAGTATAATTATTATGTATATCCATATGAAAAGAAATATGGATATAAAAAGAACGGTTTCCTATTACCTAGAACGATTATTCCCCATTCTGCAGTCGTCTACTGTACTTGAATTCTTAATTTTAAACGTGTAAAATCTATATCTTTAAAGTAATAAGACATATTACTTTGTTTTAAATTCTTTTTCCGTGATAAATGTAACGCCAGTTTTACGCCGTGATTAGAATAATAGAAAATAAATAATATTGCGCTTTGTTTCAATAATAGATTTCAAAAACTTAAAAAAAAAAAAAAAAAAAAAAAAAAAAAAAACTTTATTATTCAGTATTAACAAAAACATTTAATAAAAATTTTATATATTATTATGTTACTACATGCGATAAAATTTAAATAGCATAAACGGTAGAGTCAGCAAATGCGAAAATGTCACAACAAGATTAAAACAGAAAATTTGTTTTAAAAAATCTGATAAGAATTAATAAAAATCAATTATATTAATTTAAAAAAAGGAAAAAAAACAAAAGTATTGTTCACAGCGTATTGCTCTTTCAAATAATAGTCCTCGTCTTACATCGTTTTTTTACCGTCATGATAGTTAACTTGAGGTGCACGAATCCTAGATTATTCAAGTTAAAAACAAAAGACAAAAGGGACAAAATAGAATTTTAGCAGCGAGAAACTAGAAAACGTTATGTAATATTTAAGAACAAAGACTTAACATTTTAGAATCGAGTATAAACCTCTTTGCAACGGAAGCCACGCCTTTACACAGTTTTTCTAAAACTTTACATTATAAAACAAAATTATTTTACATACTTCTAATTAAATCATTTAAATTTTGTCTTCAGCATTCGATGTAGTAAATGCCATTGACATTTGTGCATACCAGCGTCACATTGAGAGTCACATACGAATGCAGAAACTAGTTTTTTTAATATTGTTTCCACAATATAGAGGCGGGGCATTCATTTCTTTTGGAATTTTTTCACAATCTCTCGCTTGCATTGCGATAATTTTATAAAAATGATCAAATTTGTATCATAAACATCGAAATGTTGCTTAGAAAACAATTAGGATAACATTAAGGTAAACTGAAATAGTTTTTCGTCAAAATATATACAGATCTTTACTCACAGAGGATACAAATTATTATAAGTGACGGCCCCCTAACAACAGTAAAAAATGAGATATCTCTGTAACTCAAAAAATAATGTTAAGAACGATCTGTAAATTTGGAAACCCATGTTTTTGATGATGCCCGTTCTATTTATGCAAAAATTAACATAGGTCATAATTCATTATATCTTCAAATATGAAATTATTAATAATTTTCATATTTCAAAAAAAAAAAAAAAAAAAAAAGAAATTAATCAAAAATATGCATGGAATATGTTTGGGTCACTTCATTCTATCATATAAAAAAACAGAATTTGAATATCATAATTATTTTGGAAGATATGAATTAATGTTTGTCACATTCATTTAATATTAGCGCCCTCATAGTTTGACAGCTTATAACTCTGTTAAGAATTAAGCAAAATATGTAAACTATACCATTTTCCGCGGTGATTTTATCAGAAGAATTAAAATAAATTATAAAAAATGGGGGTTACCACTGAAAAAAATGAAGTTGATGCCAGTGTTAATATGCTGACGACCTCTAAAGCAAGATCTAACTACATCATTATAAACTAGACGTTATTACAAATCGATTGGTACCAACCACATGTTTCTACGATAATTTAAGGCGAAATTAGGTGGGAGGGGGCGTTTTTTTGGGGGGTGACTGTACAGTCAGCCAAAAAAAAAACGCCCCCCACCCCAACTAATTTCGCCGTAAATTATCGTAGAAGCATGCGGCTGGTACCTATCGATCTGCATCAACGTCTAGTTTTTTATGGTGTGGTTCGATTTTACTTAAGGGGTCATCTACATATTAAAACAATTATACATTTCATTTTTTTCAATGACGACCCCTATTTTTGACATCATATTCCGATTTTTGAGATCAAGGCAGGTCGGAAAACCTACCTATTTATATATTTTAAATCAATTCTAAACAGAGTTACACGTGAAAATGTGTTAGGGGACCGTCTATACATTTAGAAAAAATAAATTTTGATGTACCACGCAATATACATTATTTATTAAATTATCACCGTAAACAAAGTTCGGAAATGTTTATTATAAAATAAAAAACGATTCTAATTCGCAAAACTTTCTGTGTTAGTTTTTGAATTAAAAGATTTTTATTGGTTTCTATTAATTAAACATTGAATAGTTAAATACATCACTTCATACGAAGAAAATTAAATAGCTTGAAGCATATGAACTTTACAATTTTGAATTACAAAAATCTAGATACCGAGGTAAAAGAACAATAGTAATAATGATAATAATATTAATAGCGTAAAAAAAAAAAAAAAAAAAAGTGTTTAATATTTAAGAAAAAGAATTATCTACTTCTTAAAAGCAAAAACTGTTTTATTAAGAGACAAAAATTTAAGTTGAAATACATTTAAAAAACAAAATATATGTATATATAAACAATTAAAATCTGCTAACTAACAATTATTATCTACTTCTTGTTGGGTATATTTTTATTTTATACACGAAATCTCGCATGAAAGTGTTAATATAAAGTTTTACATTTAATTTTAGGCGTACAAACCAACTATAGATAATACACAAAAATATAGATAACAAGATTTAAACTAAAAGCTGAGAAAAGCTATTTAACATCTATTTAACCCGTTAGTAGTCGCTAGTTGGTCGATTTGCCGCCCATCATTCAGTGTTGACAAACTTTTTTATTCAATAGCCACCAAAAATTTTGAGAAGTGGCATTTGATATACACAAAACGGGAACAGAATCGAAGAAACGTCGCTCACATAACTTCTTAAAATTATTGGTGACAGTTAAATAAAAAGTGCGCAATCTGTTATAGGTGGCGCTGTCTATAGCGACTACTAACGGGTTAACATTTTCGCGAGCACTGGCGTAGTTTCACGTCATTTTGAAATCTGTAACTCCTTCAGTGGGCGTTTCTTTCACAATTTGTGTGTTACGATATTTCTTAAGTATATTCTATATATTCATATTTATATAAACAAAATAGTATGAATACAAATACTTTTACTAGAAAGAGTATAATTATTATGTATATCCATATGAAAAGAAATATGGATATGGAAAGAACGGTTTCCTATTACCTAGAACGAATATTCCCCATTCTGCAGTCGTCTACTGTACTTGAATTCTTAATTTTAAACGTGTAAAATCTATATCTTTAAAGTAATAAGACATATTACTTTGTTTTAAATTCTTTTTCCGTGATAAATGTAACGCCAGTTTTACGCCGTGATTAGAATAATAGAAAATAAATAATATTGCGCTTTGTTTCAATAATAGATTTTAAAAACTTAAAAAAAAAAAAAAAAAAAAAAAACTTTATTATTCAGTATTAAAAAAAACATTTAATAAAATTTTTATATATTATTATGTTACTACATGCGATAAAATTTAAATAGCATAAACGGTAGAGTAAACGAATGCGAAAATGTCACAACAAGATTAAAACAGAAAATTTGTTTTAAAAAATCTGATAAGAATTAATAAAAATCAATTATATTAATTTAAAAAACAGGAAAAAAACAAAAGTATTGTTCACAGCGTATTGCTCTTTCAAATAATAGTCCTCGTCTTACATCGTTTTTTTTACCGTCATGATAGTTAACTTGAGGTGCACGAATCCTAGAATATTCAAGTTAAAAACAAAATAGAATTTTAGCAGCGAGAAACTAGAAAACGTTATGTAATATTTAAGAACAAAGACTTAACATTTCAGAATCGAGTATAAACCTCTTCGCAACGGAAGCCACGCCTTTACACAGTTTTTCTAAATCTTTGCATTATAAAACAAAATTATTTTACATACTTCCAATAAGATCATTTAAATTTTGTCTTCAGCATTTGATGTAGTAAATGCCTTTGACATTTATGCATACCAGCGTATTATCATGTGTATGTGTATTATCAGAATATTCAGGGTTCTGTATCACAAAGAGACAATTGATTGAGTTCTACAAAACATTATATTTGGTCAGAATTTAACATAAATTATTCTGATTAGATTTCAGCTTACTCTGCCTTACAGGTGCTGCTACAATTATGGAAAAGGAAAATATTCTCGAAGGTGCTTACATTCATCATAATGCGACAAACTGATGCAGATTTAATTTTGCTGCATATCAACCAACAGGTGTGTTATTTTATTCTGCAGGAAAGCAAGATCTCAAATTCTCATATATATATGCAAAAAAAAAAAACTTGATATGTGAAATAATTATTATGAAAATTTATGCTGATTCAATTTAGGTGTACATGCGACACTGGTACTGTTAATCTTCTGTGATTTTCTAGCACCTATATCTTAGAAACTATATGCGTTAAAATTACACTAATGTTTATTGATTACAGCGTTGTTATATGAAATGGTAGAGAAGAAAGTTTGTGATTCTTATAATTGTTTAGTTAAAAATTATCTAAAACCTTAAGGCAGTGGGATGTTAGTTTTAAAAAAAAAAAAAAAAAAAAAAAAAAAAAAGGAGAATGGTTGTTAAAACTTTAATTAAAATAAAAGTATGATATTTTCTTATATTAATTTAGAAGTTCATTTTCTTAAGATAATTAATTTATGTTTCGTATTTAGATTTACAGATCATATTTACAAGTTATTTACAAAGACTTTTTAATATTTTAAAGTGAAATTTTTTGAAATACGTATTGCAGTCTTTTACGATATATTTTTCCCGTATTATTGGCAATATCGAAGAGTAGTATTATTTCTTTACTAATAAGTTCATAACTGTTAGAACTTATGAAAACTACTATATATTTCTGCTTTATATATATATATATATATATATATATATATATATATATATATATATATATATATATGTGTGTGTGTGTGTGTGTGTGTGTGTGTGTGTATATATTTATATATGTATATATATACATATATATATATATATATATATATATATATCAAAAATATTGCATATTTTTCTTTTTGAAATATTGCACATTATTTTATAATGCAGCAATGCATAAAAATATTAAAATTTACTTTATCGGGCCTTATTACTGTTATTCTCAATATTATCATCTAACCTGAATCATATATTACTATATACAAACCGAAACGTATTCTCACATTATGTAAAAGATTAAGATTGAATTAGAATTACACACATACGAAATTTGGTGACACACACAATTTATATCACTGAGACGGATTTTAATAAATCTTTCAACTTAGCTGATGTTAATAATATACTACAACATATTACAATGTAATATATATATATTACAACATAATAATATATTTATCAAGGGATAAATTTTTATAAATTAAGGGTTTTAAATTTAAATTATTTTAACATTCTCACAAGTATTATCGTAATTGAAATATTTTTATTACTATAATAGTGATTCTTTTACTATTTATTCTATTGGCAATTATTAAACATATTTCAAACTAATACATTTTAGCTAAATGTTACATTTTAAATAAAATATATTATTGTTAGAAAGAATTAGTTACTTTTTAAAATAATTACAAAAATGACATTACTTCCAAATATTTTGGTCAGGCAAAATTTCAATAAATATCAGTTATTTTATTTATTTATTTTAATATTACACAAAACTCGAGAAAGAAAATTCTGCTTAATGCTATATTCTAGCTTCTGAACTTCACCTAAAATGAATAAAAAAGAGCTGAAGAAAACGAAACAAAACAAGGCATGCATAGTAATTTTCGCAATAGAAATCAAAGCAGTTAAAACGTTTTCTTTGTTTCTGTGCAAACAATCGTTGAAATGTACCGAACCCAATTCTCCTTTCCTCACGGACAGTGAACTTCGGAAGAGATCGAATTAAAAGAATTTAAAATGCAAAAGAACAAAGCGTATCGCAGGAAACAATGTCTCAGAAACTTTTTCTTTTTGTGTGGATAACTTTTCTAGGATCACAATCTTTGTAATTATGTAAAACATTATTTACTTCACCAGAAGATACTAAGCAGTTGGAAGTCTTTTAAATGAGGAATTTGTTTTCAGAGCAGGTTTTTCTGTATTTAAATAAGCTGCAAGTAGAAAATATTAAAAAAAAAAAAAAATCTTTGATTTTGAATGAGGTCTTATGCTAGAATATTGTTATTACATTTATAGTCACAAAATATTTAATAGTTAAAAAAAACACCTTGATGTATAAGAAATGATGTTTTAGAAAAAAATATTTTAAGTAATATTTAAAGTAATATAAATTAATGTCATTTATATAACTTTGTATAATTTAAAAATGCCTGTCATAATTGAGTTAATAAGAGGTGAATTTCTTTTCTTTTTTTTTTTATTTACACAATATTCAAAGTTTAATAATTATTGAAATACATAGGGGTTTCAAAAAGTAAGGTAACAAGCCCATTCAGAGTAAACGTTTATTCAGGGGAAAAAAAGTATACAATGTAGGAAGACACAGTTACGTATCTACAGGTACGTATCTACATAATCACCATAGTTATCGAGGGAATTGTTCCATTGGTGCAGCAAACCGTCGACACATCATCAAAGAAATCAGCGTCAAGGTTTTGTAACCACATCAAGACGGTTTGTTGAACCTCAGCATCGGTTCTGAATTGCTGGTCTCCCGAGTGTTTCTATAAAGGTCCGAAGAGATGAAAATCACTTGGGTCGAGATCTGGACTGTAAAGGGAGTGGTCCAATATCTCCTACCAAAAAGGCTGTAACAAATCGCGCGTAGCTGTGGCCATATGCGCTCGGGCAATGTCGTGCAAGAATACGACGCCTGTTGTGAGCAGTCCCGGTCATTTACGGTGAATAACCTCTCGCAATCGACTCAGTGTGGCACAATATCTGATAGCATTTACTGTTTCTCCATGAGTGAGAGTATCAATCCTTGGTTGTCCCAAAAAACTGTGGCCATAACTTTCTTTACAGATGGCGTTGCTTTGCATTTCTTACGAGGAGGTGATGAGGGATGTTTTTACGACATTGAGGCTTGTTTCGACGTGGGTGTCATGAAATGCACCCATGTTTCACCACCGGTAACTTTACGATGTAGGAATGTAACGCTCTCCCGCTGAAAACACATTAAGTGCTCTCGAGAAACAATTCCATTTGAAGAGACTTTCTCCTCAACTGTGGGATGCCTCGGTACCCAACGAGCACATGTCTTTCGATAGCCTAATTGTTCATGCACAATATTGTGTGAACTTCCAATGGATATATTGAGTTCTGGTGCAATTTTACTCAGAGTAACGTTACAATCACCTTGAATCAAAGCAAAAAACACCTCACCAAAATCACAACTTTTTTCATGACATAACACTTCTACCGTACACTTTTACCAATTTCCGATGAATTGTATCTCTAGAATTTTTCTTTAAACGCAAAAACCTTATCACACTGTTTGTTTCAATCGCGGACTATGCTTCTGTCAACGCAGTCATCTTCTAACTGATATTTCGTTATATTACTGGACAGCTAGCTCCATCTACTAACACCGTGTGATTCCTGTGATCGTCTTCGTTATCTTCAGAGGGATTTTTATTCATACGGATAACTTGCACACTCGTCAGAGCTCTTGTTACATTACTATTTGAAAACCCCTCGCACATTAAAAATACCACAAATAAATTGCAATAATATTACATAGAGCTAATAAATAAAGAAAAAAATATCGAAATTATATAATTTTAATAATGGGTCATTCCATGGTAACGTGTGGGACATTTACACAGGCATTTTGCAGATAGATTCTATCATAGTAAACCTAGATATTTTTTTAAAAGAAATTTGATGCGGTTTTTCTGAATTGCACATAACTCTGTATTTTTTAAGACTAATATGTTTTTGAAAAGTAAAAAAATACACTATTTAAAGTCATTTAAGCAAGTGTCACGTGTGGGACGGAATTGAAATGACAAAGATCTACTTTTTGACATAAATGAAGAATTTCAGTTAATTGAAATAAATTTTTTTTTTAGTGCTAGAGGCCTATTTCAGTCGGTACGAGGGTTGCTATTTATATTTCTGGCCTAATAATGAAAAAACAAATATGTAGGATCGAAATTGGTTTTATTGTTTTTCAAAATATTCTCCATGATGATCAATACACTTTTGCATGCGTTTGAACCAATTTTCAAAGCACTTTTTCCAGTCCGATTGAGGTAACTCCAAAACATGCGTTTTGAATGCATCAACCGCTTCTTCGGGGGTCGAAAATCGTTGTCCACGTAATTTATTTTTGATGTGTGGGAATAAGAAGAAGTCATTGGGTGCTAAATCAGGGCTGTACGGCGGATGACCCATCAGTTTGATCTTTCGCTCAGTCAGAAATGCATTTGTTTGAGTCGATGTGTGAGAGCTCGCATTGTCATGATGAAGAATGATTCGCCTGCTGTTCTGCTTTTTTCGAATTTCTCCGATGACTTCTGGCAAACAAATGGTCGTGTACCATTCAAAATTGACCGTCCTGCGTTGCTCTAACGCCACTGTTGCCACATGACCGTTAATGCCGAAGAAACAGGCAATCATTTGTTTCGATGTGCTTCTTCCTCGAACAACTTTTGTTGGTTTTGCCTCGCCTTGGAAGACCCATACAGTTTATTGCTGTTTTGTTTCCGGCTCATATGCATAGATCCATGATTCGTCACCTGTGTAGATGTTATACACAGCCTTTTATGTACCTTGAACGTATTTTTCCAACATTTCCTTGCACCAATCGACACGAGCCTTTTTTTGAGCGTTTGTCAGATTAAGCGGGATCCAACGCGAACAAATTTTTTTTACGCTCAAATGTTCATGCAATATTTTATTGATGCTAGTCATACTAATGTCCAAAGACGCCTCAATCTCACGGTATGTCACATGACGATCTTGCTTTATCAGTTCACGCACAGCATCGATCTTCTCTGGCACAACAACGGATTTTGGACGACCTGCACGGGATCCGTCCTGGATCGAACATCGACCACGATTAAATTCGTTATACCAATTTTGTACAGTGCTGTAGGATGGCGCTTTATCGCTGTATAAAGAATTAAGTTCATCGAAGCACTCTTGTCTTGACAATCCACGTCGAAAGTTATGAAAAATAATCGCACGAAAATTTTCACGATTCAATTCCATTTTTTGAAAGAGAAGAACTTTTCAATTTACTGTCAACAACACAAATAAATCTATAATGGTAAATCGTCTGCTGAATTTACGTTTAAAAATATCAAGCTTTCGATTAAAATCGTCTGCGGTTGCCTAGCAACACTTACTGTTGCCAAGGCCAGAAATATAAATAGCAACCCTCGTACAGTTGTCGAATTTTTATAATACACTCTTAATAAGTGCTAGAGGCCTATTTCAGTCGGTTTATTGAATGGGGATTTATTGAATGAAGTCCCCCCAAGGCACAACTTTGACATGAGTCCCCCCCCCAGGCACAACTTTGACATGAGTCCCCCCCAAGGTACCCCTATTTCAGTCGGTACAGCGTTGTCGAATTTTTATACGTCACTCTTGATAGTGCTAAGGGCCTATTTCAGTCGGTTTATTGAATGGGGATTTATTGAATGAAGTCCCCCCAAGGCCCAACTTTTACATGAGTCCCCCCCCCAGGCCCAACTTTGACATGAGTCCCTCCCCAGGCCCAACTTTGACATGAGTCCCCCCCAAGGTACCCCTATTTCAGTCGGTACAGCGTTGTCGAATTTTTATAATACACTCTTAATTAGTGCTAGAGGCCTATTTCAGTCGGTTTATTGAATGGGGATTTATTGAATGAAGTCCCCCCAAGGCACAACTTTGACATGAGTCCCCCCCCCAGGCCCAACTTTGACATGAGTCCCCCCCAAGGTACCCCTATTTCAGTCGGTACAGCGTTGTCGAATTTTTATAATACACTCTTAATAGTGCTAAGGGCCTATTTCAGTCGGTTTATTGAATGGGGATTTATTGAATGAAGTCCCGCCAAGGCACAAATTTGACATGAGTCCCCCCCCAGGCCCTTTGACATGAGGCCCCCCCAAGGTACCCCTATTTCAGTCGGTACAGCGTTGTCGAATTTTTATAATACACTCTTAATAGTGCTAAGGGCCTATTTCAGTCGGTTTATTGAATGGGGATTTATTGAATGAAGTCCCCCCCAAGGCACAACTTTGACATGAGTCCCCCCCCAGGCCCAACTTTGACATGGGTCCCCCCCAGGCCCAACTTTGACATGAGTCCCCCCCAAGGTACCCCTATTTCAGTCGGTACAGCGTTGTCGAATTTTTATAATACACTCTTAATAGTGCTAAGGGCCTATTTCAGTCGGTTTATTGAATGAAGTCCCCCCCCAAAGGTACAACTTTGACATGAGTCCCCCCAAGGCCCTACTTTGACATGAGTCCCACCCAGGCCCAACTTTGACATGAGTCCCCCCCAAAGTACAACTTTGACATGAGTCCCCCCAAGGCCCAACTTTGACATGAGTCCCCCCCCCAAGGTACAACTTTGACATGAGTCCCTCCCCAAGGCACACCTTTGACATGAGTCCCCCCAAGGCACACCTCCCCCTCATTGGGAAAAAGAGAAAAAACTTTGTTTTGCGGCTATAAGACAGTTTGGACTTCCAACGTTATTTGTTACAATATCTGCAGCTGAAACACATTGGTTTGATTTAATGAAAACTTTATCATGGAATTTAGATCGTCACGAATTAACTAAAGAAGAATTTGTCGATATTAACAAGTTTAGCAGTAGGCCTCTGGCACTAAATTAAAATCTGTCAATGTCAGATTTTCATGTTTTAAATAATGAAATAATGTCGTGTCTGTATAATTTTTTTTTTTTTTTTTTTTTATTTATTTATTTATTTATTTTTTTTTTTTGCAAAAAGTATGCATTTGTAAGTGATGTGCATTAGGTTTAATTATGTTACTAATAATATTAATTTTGTAATCATTTTATAATGTTTGCAATAGACTGTCACGTGTGGGACATTTATAAAAAATTGCGTGATGTCCCACACGTGACAGTAAAAAAAAAAAAAAAAAATGCTCACTTTTTGTAACATCGTAGACTTTTATTAGTTGGCCCTATAAAATATCAATTATTATTTTTTAATACAATTTAAGATAGAATTTATATATTTATTTATTTTTTAATACAATTTTTTTAAGGAATTTCTTTAGGCAGCGTTATTAAATGAAATCTTGTAGTACACAACTTCCTTTTCTCTTACCTTTTTATTGAATCATAAAATGATAAAATAACACACACACAGAGGGGGGGGGGAGAGAAGAAAAAAAAATACTTTGAATTTTTTCATTACGCTTGAATTGACCACGATTATTGACATCTATCGAAGGCAGAATTTTATCGTATGTGATGCAGTCAGTTGAAACTGGCCACTCAGATATCCCTCTTGCTTCTTGCATAACCAATATTTGAATCTCATTAGAAATTTCTGTGTATGATTTCACCTGGATATGATTTTAAATCAAACATCTCCTTTGCAAATATTCAAATTTTCAACATGACACTTTTCATTATTGAGGATTTTTTTTGTGTCATTTGCATTATATACTTGCAGTGGTTTTTTGTTGATATTGTTGTATTCCTAAAACATTAGATGCTGTTTGTATGTTTTAATTTTCTTCTTTATTTGTTCTTCAATTAAAAAATAAAATAAAAAATCTAATGTAATTCAGCAAAACCTTTTGTTGATTGAATGATGAGTCCACACTGTGCCATTTTTTTTTTACCTGGCAAGACACTTCACGTGTAGGATGCATTCATTTTTCTAGTACTTGGAATCCAGGTTTGTATTGCATAGGCAATTTTTCCAGAATGTATTTGAGTACTCATACTTTAAGGATTTTAGTTTCGATATAAAATTTACATGTATTTTACATTTTCACTGCTCTGATGGTCTATTTTTCGTAAGGAGGACATTTTTAAGTCGTAGGCTGAAAAAATTTGAGGAGTATATTAAATATAGGAATTTCCTCTTTAAATATAGAGAAAGTTTCTTTTAAAATCATTGTTAAATAATACATTTGGAGAACTTTCCTTTGTCCCCCCTTTCCATACACAGATACTATCTTTCATTCCTGGGATTAACCTTAAATATGAGTAATTTCAGAACAGAATCTTGATATTAAATATTTATGACTCTTATCTGATAATTATCAATTTATATTAGACAAAAAGAAGAAGGAAAAAAAAACTGAAGCATCATTCAGTGTTTTATAAGAACTTATCATTCATGATAACACGTGTGGGACAAAAAGCAATCTCTAAAATTTCTCATTCTCGTGAAACCTACTTGAATTCAATAAATTATTCAAAGAACAGTGATTAATTTATGTGTAGAAATAAAATTTTTAAGCATAATAACGTTTCGGTAAGTTTTATTGAAAAAAAAAAAAAAAAAAAAAAAAACATCTTTTCTGTCACGTGTGGGACATCTATTTTACATAAATTAAATTATTTATTTCTTATAACCATAATTTAGTAAATGATTCAAAAGATTGAGAGGAAAAAGAATAGATATTTACTTTTCCTAAGTGCAATCAATTAATTGTCCAAAATGAAGTTTGCTCAGTTAAAGTTGATCAAAAATAAAACATCTTCAGCTCTGCAAATTATCAATCTTAAAACGTCCATATTTGACTCACTGGTACAACTCTTTAGAAACAAATTTCTTGAAAAACATTTAAAATTCAGTTAATATGATGTCTTAACTGTTGAATAATATGAATATGAAATAATGAAATAATATGAATATGAATAAGGAAAAAAATATTATTTTTTGCTTATTCGGTACCACTTTTCATGGAATCACCCTAATATGTATGTATTTAGGTAATATGCTACAGAATTTATATAAATTAGTTACTTTAATATAAAGAACTGAAATTATTAATGCTTTAAAAATTATTTAGTAAACTTTTAAAATGTATCTAAATATTAAATGTATTTTTTGAATGTGTTTATTGTATTTTTCGCTTTTGTTGTATTTTTTCGCATGCTACAACTTTTATGCTGTTTTATTTCTCAAATAATGCAATAAATATTACTACTTACAGACGAGAAAACAACGGTGAAATAGCTCTTATGTAACTGAACATCGTGAGAAATATTGCGTCGTATGATAGACAAAAAATCAGTTGGCTCAACTGTTTGGGAGCTCTCAGTAAACCGTCACAAAGTTGCGAACTTTAAAATGAATCAGGAAACATTATAATACATTGTCCATCATTCTAAAGATAATATTTTTATTATTTTTTCTTTTGCCTATTTTTCCACATGTCACTTCAGATTATTGTTGATAGACCGCATGGAGTTTGGGATTATGGTTACATCGTTCACCATTGTGTGGGGTTTCCGGTCTTGATCTGCTTGAGACCCCACCATTTTGTTAAACTTAATGCAATAAGTAACTTAAATAATTGAATAAGTTAATACGAGACTCAAACGTAAAATACAAATTAACCTTTTTACTTAAACTTTAAGGTATAGGAGGAAACCGAACTCAATCAAAAAACAACGTATTTAAATTTACTTAGAAAGACATGAAATTTATCTCACCCTTGGAGAAGTCGGGTAAGACTGCTCTCCAAAGATCAATCAGATTAATCCACCTCGTAGAATGAAGACAGACTTCCCTTATTCTTCACATCTACTAACTTCTACAATACACTGCCGAAATAACAAACTCGCCGACACTACCGAACTTCACGGCTTACTTCAATAGCATACTAGCTGTGACTTTATTCACCGACAACAACAACTCCCTCCATTCCATTCTACTACGATATATATCCAAATTGAAATCAAGAACCTTCATTCTTCACTTCTCAAAACTTCAAAAACCATTCTTATTCACTTATTCTACGCAGCCTGCGCGAATCTTATCATCCACTTAGCAATTCCGTGCTCGCATAAAACTATTCTAACTCAAACTACTGCACCGTTGACTATTGACGTCGAATCATCCAACCATTGCGTCACTGGGAGGCTGGTGCCAGACTTTTATTCCCAAACTCTGGAGCTACGCTACAATCTACTTTACCACCGTCTACCAGCGGCGACCTGAAATTGACTTAACCTCATTTCCTCACAATTGTAATAGCAGTCATACCTTTCAACAAATGTATAGAAACACTTTACAATAATAATGTGTTATAATAAAACATGATATAATCATATGACTGCTTTATAAAATAGCAACATTGTAATGGTTTTTCATTGTACGATTTTGAAAAAATTGCTAAAACGGAATTTATATAAAAGTGGGACAATATTATAAGTACTCTGTAAAAAACGGAAACCCCACAACGGAAATTTAGCAATAATTTTTACTGTCAAGCCTTACGTTTATACATTATTCGTCGTTTATTTGTGGAAAAATTTACAGTTCTTTATGAAATTTACGGATATAGTTTAGCAGTGAGTTTTAATTTTTTTATTGCGTGCAATTAAAAGTAAAACTTATGATTTTTTATAAAGCAGTTCACACTTACAAAGCAAGTTAAAATTTTTACTATTATTTTGGATTATTACTATATAAAAAAGAGAAACACCGCAATGATTGTGTATAATTCGTTCATACAATGAAAAAGAGGTATTTATATGCCTGGAAGCTTTTGTTTAGAATATCTGGTCCTGAGTAAGTATTCTACATATTTGTTCTCTTTACGGTTTAGATGTCATCAGACTAGCCGTTCTTCGATTTCTTCATGATGTTTTTCTAATATTTCTCGCTTGAATACGATGAAGAACCAGTTAAAAAAATTCCGTACAATATTACCTCATCCCGCAGGACTTGGAAAACATACTTAACCCACTTACCGCCATCTTAATTATCTTATACTTATTTTAATACTTATTTCTGAACATCTTAGCTGGATCCCATAATATTAATGTTGTTTAACAATAAATTTCGAATTAATAAAATCTTACATTTTTCTTTTCATCTTTATATATATATATATATATATATATATATATACTAGCAGACCCGGCCACGCGTTGCTGTGGCTATGTTATACGTTGAATTATAATGTAGTAAAATATTCAATATATTAAAATTATTATTTACGAATAAAGACCATCCTTGATAACATCCTTGATCTTAGCAGACTTAGCCCGCTTCGCTGGTCCCTATTTTTAAATGATTCACTATAATTAAAGAATTCTCAAAATTGCATTAATTTTTAACATGTGAAAAAAAAAGAGAAAAAAAAAATCTGATCGGGAAAAATGTTCGACACTCATAATGAATCCATATATTATCGAAAGGAAAATGATATAAAATACAAAAAAATCTTCTCTCATTGGTGGAATAATCCGTTCGGACCCCCACTGCCTGCGGCAGTGTATACCTGCGCAAACCATGCGCACCGTTTCTTCATCCACCGTTCCCGCCCTTCTTAATAACTCTATACTTTCGAAAATATCCGCAATCGATTTATCGGGCCTTAAAACTTAATAATACTAATTTTCAAAGTTCTAACTCTTATTTCTATTATTTTGCCCCTTTGCCCTCCCCCCTCCCACTATTCTAAATAATTTTACAAATTCGAAAATATCTACAGTTTATTTGTAGGTGTCAAAAACCTGTATGCACCAATTTGAACGATCTAACTATATTTTTATTTTTTGCCCCTCTGCCCCCCTTCCCGCCCCTCCTAATAAATTTACAAATTCGAAAATATCCGCAATCGATTTGTTGGTATCAAAAATTCTATGCACCAATTTTGAATGATCTAACTCCATTTTTATATTTTGCTCCTCTGCCCCCCCCCCTTTCCCGCTCCTCTTAATAATTTTACAAATTCGAAAATATCTGCAATCGATTTGTACGTATCAAAAACTTCTATGTACCAATTTTTAGCGATGTAACTCTATTTTTATTTTTTTGCCCCTCCGCCCCCTTACCCGCCCCTCCTAATAACTTTACACTTTCGAAAATATCCTCATTCGATTTGCAGGCCTCTAAAACCTCTCTATACCAATTTTGAACAGTCTATCTGCATTTCTATTTTTTTTTTTTTTTTTTTTTTTTTGGTTGTTGTTGTCTGTTTGTTTGTTTGTGAAATCACGTTTTAGCCCCTCCCCCCCCCCCTTTTGGGAGGCGAATTTTGCAATAAAAACTATCCTATCTCTCAAGTTGGACCAAATTGCACACAGTGTCCAAATTTCATTAAAATCGGCTCATTAGTTTAGGAGTTCATCGCGGACAAACAGATGGCAGCACCAAATATATTTCAGCTTTCATTTCAACCCAGTCGAAAGGTATCGACATCTGTTAAGTGGAAATAATTGAATTATACGAAATTTATTAATAGGTTAAAAAGTTGAAGATTCTTTGTGTAGATGGCAGCACCAAATATATTTCAGCTTTCATTTCAACCCAGTCGAGAGGTATCGACATCTGTTAGAATCATTTGGAGTTAACAGATAATTGTGACTGTCAAATAATAACAGACAAATAATTAGCAATAAATTAAAATTGCGACTATAATTTGAGATTTAAACTATCCTATCTCTCAAGTTGGATCGAACTGCACATGGTGTGCGAATTTTATTATAATCGGTTAAGTGGTTTAGGAGTCCATTGAGGACAAACATTGTGACACGAGATTTATATATATTAAGATATATATATATATATATAGAGAGAGAGAGAGAGAGAGAGAGAGAGCAATGAACGTGTAACAATTTTCTTTTATTTAAATTGGGAAAAAGAGATTTATTTTAGTTTATTTTTAGTATCTGGATGACCGAGTTCACTCGGTCTCATTGTAAAATTCTTTTGTAGTGTAGATATATTGATTTGTTTTGAGTTAATTATATTTCGTATTTGTTTCTCTGAAGCAGAGCACTGGATACCAATAAAAGCTAATTTTTTTCTGGAGATAAGGAAATTTTGAATCGAATTGTCATATCAAACCTCTAATTATAATTTCTTATCAAAATCATACAAGCAGTTTCTTAGGAGACAGATTTCTGCTATATATTGTTCCAGGGAAAGACTAGTAATGGCTAATTTTTCTAAAGAAGGTAATAAATAAAACCAGTTTTTCATAACATATATATATATATATATATATACATATACGAACATTTTTTTTTTCAAAATTATTGCAGCGATTTCCAAGAAAACAAAATTTATGCAGTATTTTTACCGGATTTTATACGGGTTACCGCTGAACGCTAATTGCACTGAAGATCAGGGTATTTCAGATCGAAATATCATCTCAAAGACAAACTAAGGGCCTTATTCACCAACTGCTTAACACTCGGATTAAACCATGGATCAGCAAATCCGAGAATAAAGTAGCCGGTGAACAGCGGATTTGGTTGTTCCGTAGAACAGAGGTTCACTTTCTGCTTGGCGAACTTCCGTAGCGAGAAACTGCTTATCCATGTAAACATAACTTAACAATTCTATTATGACGCAGTATGGAGAGATTTGACTGGTTCATTTGTTTTTTATTTTTTGAGTGTATTTTACATTGCACTAGAGCTACATTATGGGTAATTAGGCTATATTTAATTGGTTCATTTGTTTTGAGTATATTTTACGTTGCACTAGAGCTACATTACAGGAAATTAGGCGATATTTGATTGGTTCATTTGTTTTGAGTGTATTTTACGTTGTACTAGAGCTACATTATGGGAAATTAGGCGATATTTGACTGGTTCATTTGTTTTTTATTGATTTGAGTGTATTTTACATTGCACTAGAGCTACATTATGGGTAATTAGGCTATATTTAATTGGTTCATTTGTTTTGAATATATTTTAAGTTGCACTAGAGCTACATTATGGGAAATTAGGTGATATTCGATTGGTTAATTTGTTTCGAGCCCATTTTACATTCCACTAGAGCTACATTATGGGAAATTTTGGTCTTAACATGCGCGATAGTGAATGCCGCGGAGCCGAGTTACGTGCGTTTTCAGATTCATGCACAGCGAAGTAGAGGTGTCCAGTGATATTTTTTTGGTTTTAACTTGCACGACAGTGATTACCGCGGAGTCGAGTTACGTGCGTTTTCAGATTCATAGCTTTATACAGCCATGTTTCTTTGTTCGTTCATATACCTTGGGGTATGTCCCAATTCATCCTCTGTCGTTACAGTGGCCGGATTCGTGAACTTTTAAAACAGAGAAGCTTTAAATTGCTACAATTAAATAATTATGCATGTATTTTTTTTTTTTTCATTTTTAATTAATAAGCACTAAAAATAAAATTTGAATATTAAATAGTTTACTTTCTATAATTTTTTAAAAAATTATAATCACGCGAATAAAGTAAACGTTGTCTGTAGAAAATGGGGATATTTGGTTGCCGTACTCATTGCCCACAACGTAGCACTAGTTCGACGTAAAACTCACTCCCTCAATCACTTGTTGGTCAAGTTTATGAAAACTAGAGAATTTTCCCCTCCGCTGAAGTGTAAGTGTTAATGAAAAATGCGAAACGATATGTGTCTGGAGAAATGAAAGCGTATCATTTGATAACTTGAAAATATGTTTTTCATTTTATTTTTATATTCTCATAATTTTTATACCGATGTGTTTCGATTCATTTGAATGCGGTTTTAGAATCCTCGAATGTTACGAATTAACTGAGCGCGAAGTGAAATATTTGATATGTGATTTACGCATTATGGAGTCAACAGACATTTCAAAATGGAAAAAATAAATAAATAAATAAATAAATAAAATTCATGTTGCATATATTGCAAGTTTTCATGCTTTTTTAATTACTTTTAAAGTTATATTTTTATTCTGAATTTTCATTTAATTACATTTATTGTGTTGTTGAAATTAATTTGCTCTTAAAACTTCGATGACAAAACGTGCATTTTGTTAAGTATTTGCTTATTTATTAAAATATTGTAGTTAAGGAGTTAATTAACCATCGCCATTTTATGAAATTTCTTCGATAATTTTATTTAATTACGTTAAATAGTCGTCTGCATTAATATTTCTTTCATTTCGAACGTTTTGTAAGGTTGCCATAAAATAAATTCATTTCCTTGGTTCGTTGGCGCACGGATAATATCGCCAAAATGTAAACAAACACCAGTGAGCCTCTGTTCTACAGATCTGCCGCGGATTTTTGTTGGAGAATACCGATTTTTGTATGATCGAGCGATTACTACTGATCCGAGCTTTAATCCGAGTGTTAAGAAGTTGGCGAATAAAGCCCTAAATCTACATATCTACAAAAGCATACGAGTTCTTAAAGAAAAAGTTTCTATAATTTTTTCTTGGGGGAAGTATGGGTTACCGGTAAACGCTAAATGTTCTAAAGAGACTGTCTTATCCTGTGTTTACAATTCAGTTGCAAATTCATAAATTCCCTATATCTAAATTTTTATGAAAATCGTTCAAATAGTTTCTAAGAAAAACATGTCTCTGTCATATTTTGCCAATAGCGAAATAGGCGTTAACAGTGATGCTAAGTTTATGAAGATGGGGTTGGTTGGTTGGTTGGTTGTGGGGATTAAGGCCGATTGACTGCTCTTGGGTCCTAGGCCTGAGGGGATGTGCTCTCCATGGGGTCTTCCTAAGGATTATGAAGATGAGGATAAATCGGATGGGTTTCTCATCTCAAAAAACTCTTAATGAGACGTTTTCATCAAAATCCTTACAGGAATTTTCTAGAAAAGATGTTTCTGTCATAGTTTTGCAACGGGTAGGAGTGAAGGCTAACTGTCATCGATAGCTTTCCTGCAGATGAGGAAAATTTAATCAAATTGCCATCTAAAAATACCCCAAATGTATTAAAATCATACGAGCACTTTACAAGTAAACCAAATTCCAGCTATATTTTGCGACAGTGGAGTGAGGGTTGGCACAGCAGTGAAAGCTAACTTTCTTGAAAATGAGAATACGTCGGACAAGTTTCTAATAATAATGATAACAAAACCTTAATTCTATATTCTTATTTAAATCGTTCGATTTATTTCCGAGAAAATCCAAATTTCTGTTACAATTTGTAATGGACGAAAAAAGTTAACAATGAATGTTAATTTTCGTGAAGAAGAGTATAAGTTAAATTGGTTTCTTTCTCAAAAAGTCTTTAATCCTAAGTTATTATTAAAATCATTATGTGCATTTCTTAGTAAACCCCAATTCTTCCACATTTTTAAACCGGCGGCAGATGGATTAGCAGCGAAAGCGAATTTTCATGAAGATGAAAATTAGCCCAATTGATTTTCCAACCCAAAAATCACATAGCCAAAAATTTTCATTAAGTCGTTATGTCTATTTTCGAGTAAACCCACTTTTTGCCATATTTTACAACCACAGGAGAAAGGGTTAACAGCAAAAGAGAATTTTTCTGATATGACAATGAATCTAATCGATTTTTCATTTGCAATTACACTTTTCTTTAAATATGTAATTTTCAAGAATATATCAGAAGTTAAAACTGAGAAGAATGCATACTCATTTTTAATTTAAAACTATAATTTCTAAAAAGTAAGCCTCTTATATTTTAGCCACATGTATTTTAACAGAATTTATATTGAATGAATTTTCTCCATTAAAACCGTGTTTATGTATCAATAAGGATATACATATATAAATTTTGTTTTGCTTTTAAGATCTAACATTGAAAAAAATGTATTAATTTCTTAAACGTTAAATTTTATAAGATATGTTTATAATGACATTTAATTGTTTAAACAGATTTAAAAATTTCAGCAGACTTAACAAGTGAAGAAGAATTCGAATATGAATTAGAATTCAAAAATAAAAAATTGTGAAAAATTAAATAATAATAATAATAAATAAATAAATAAAATAAAATAAAACAAAATAAAATAAAATAAATAAAATGAAATAAAATAAAATAAAATAAAAATATATAAATAAATAAATAAAAAGTTAAATAAATAAATGCAACGCATTCTTAGAAAAAAATCTTTAATAATCATCTTAGTTGATTGAAATTTTTTTTCCTGCATTCAATGCCTCTTTCTTTTATAAAATATCGTTTTGTAAACGGAAACCATCTATTACCTTATTTTTTTTTCTTTAACCTTTTGAAAGGGGCTGTGACAGCATCTTTCACGCTTCACCATAGGATTTTGTAAGAGCCCCTTTCAAAAGGTTAACAATAAAAATAAACACGATACATTTGAAATATTTCATCATGTGTATACTGATATATTAGGTGTTTCATAAAATTGTAAAAAAGTAAAGAAAATATACTTATAAGGTATTATTTATTTAGAATATGAGCTTGATACAGTCACAGATTACATGCGATTTTGGTAATGCAATATATATAAAGAAAAGTACATCTTGCCTGGGAAAATAAAAAGACATCTTATCGAGGTCTGAAAAAGTTCTATTGAAATTTATATCCAGGATTTTGTCATAAAATGCAAATGAAAGTGAAACTTTAAACCAATAACAGTATATTCAAATTACGGGATTCTAAGCTAGAAGATCAGAAAGTAAAAATAGTGGAGAGAGATATTTTATCTTAAGACAGTAAATGTATATATTGTAAATGCTGGAGAAAATGGCTTGTTTTGAAAGAAATATGTTCTTATAAAATAAATATTATCACATAAAAATGACTTTTTTTTTTTTTTTTTTTTTTTTTTTTTTACAGAAAATGGTATCTGCAGAGAAATTTATTATGTCCACTGAAATTTGTGGTCTACAATTACATTAAAACTCATATTAATTACTACAAATCTGTTAATTGGAATAATATTTATTTGAAATATAATTTCGATATGTATAGGTTGGTTTTTAAGTAAAGTTTTAAATTGAAATCAGTCACTTAAGTATTAATAATTACAAGATAAAAAGAACTTTTATACACCATGTTTTTAAATATTCTGTTGAATCATATAAACGCTACTGAAGGCAGTGAGAACCCGGAGAAATCGGATAAAAGTATTAAAACAATTCCTTGCTATCGTGTTTTAAGCTATTATAAAAGTTTCAAATTGTTATCTAGCCGGGAAGTTAGTTAAAAGTTGATTGAAAGCTTTGTACTGGTAACGCTGCCGAAGGCAGCAGGGTCCCGAAGCAATTGGTTAAAAATATTTTTGAAATGCATTTTCACCGTATTCTGAACTATTCTGAAAATTTCAAATGTCTATAGGTACTCGGAAAGTTAGTTAAATAAATTTTCTGTTGAATCATATAAACGCTTCCGAATACAATAGGGTCCTGAAGCAGTTGATTAAAAGTATTAAAAAAAGTATTGTCACCGTGTTCTGAGCTATCCTGAAAGTTTTAAATATCTAGCTAGTCGGGAAGTTAGCGAAAAATCGATTGCAAGCTTTGTACTGGTAACGCTGCCAAGGGCAGCAGGAACCCGAAACAGTTGGCTAAAAGTATTTAAAAAATGCATATTCACCGTGTTCTGAACTATTCTGAAAGTTTCAAATGTCTAGCTAGTCGGGAAATTAGTTAAATAAACTTTCTGTCGAATCATATAAACGCTGCCGAAGGCTGTAGAGACAGCAGTTGACTAAAAGTACTAAAAAAAGTATTGTCACCGTGTTCTGAGCTATTCTGAAAGTTTCAAATGTCTAGCTAGTCGGGAAGTTAGTGAAAAATCGATTGCTAGCTTTGTACTGGTAACTCTGTCGAAGGTAGCAGGAACATGAAGCAGTTGTCTAAAAATATTTAAAAACTGCATTTTCGCCGTGTTCTAAACTATTCTGAAAGTTTCAAATGTCTAGCTAGTCGGGAAGTTAGTTAAATAAATTTTCTTTTGAATCATATAAACGCTGCCGAAGGCAGCGGGACCTGCAATAGTTGACTAAAATTATTAGAATAAAGTATTGTCACCGTGTTCTGAGCTATCCTGAAAGTTTCAAAAGTTTCTAGTCGGGAAGTTAGTGAAAAATCGATTGCAAGCTTTGTACTGGTAACTCTGTCGAAGGCAGCAGGAACATGAAGCAGTTGTCTAAAAATATTTAAAAATTGCATTTTCGCCGTGTTCTAAACTATTCTGAAAGTTTCAAATGTCTAGCTAGTCGGGAAGTTAGTTAAATAAATTTTCTGTTGAATCATATAAACGCTGCCGAAGGCAGTGGGACCTGCAATAGTTGACTAAAATTATTAGAAAAATGTATTGTCACCGTGTTCTGAGCTATCCTGAAAGTTTCAAATGTCTAGCTAGTCGGGAAGTTAGTGAAAAATCGGTTGCAAGCTTTGTACTGGTAACTCTGTCGAAGACAGCAGGAACACGAAGCAGTTGGCTAAAAATATTTAAAAATTGCATTTTCGCCGTGTTCTAAACTATTCTGATAGTTTCAAATGTCTAGCTAGTCGGGAAGTTGGTTAAATAAATTTTCTGTTGAATCATATAAACGCTGCCGAAGGCAGTAGTGACCTTAAACAGTTGACTAAAAGTATTAAAAAAATGTATTGTCACCGTGTTATGAGCTAGCCTGAAAGTTTCAAATGTCTAGCTAGTCGGAAAGGTAGTGAAAAATCGATTGCAAGCTTTGTACTGATAACGCTGCCGAAGGCAGCAGGAACCCGAATCAGTTGACTAAAGGTATTAAAAAAATGTATTTTCACCGTGTTCTGAACTATTCTGAAAGTTTCAAATGTCTAGCTAGTCGGGAAGTTAGTTAAATAAATTTTCTGTCGAATCATATAAGCGCTGCCGAAGGCAGCGGGACCTGCAATAGTTGACTAAAATTATTAGAATAATGTATTGTCACCGTGTTGTGAGCTGTCCTGAAAATTTCAAATATCTAGCTAGTCGGGAAGTAAGTTAAAAATCGATTGCAAGATTTGTCCCTGACAAACACACAAACAAACAAACATACAAACAAGAATCGAAGTTAATAAATGCATGGTAAAAGACAAGATTGTTTTGATGTCATTAACACAATATTTACTCTTTTTTTAATGAATAGGTTTTTTTTTGTTTCATGTATTCAGATGAAAAAAAAAAAAAAAAATGTCTAATAAAGGAGAAAAGTTTGAATTAAATGCCATAAATTATAATTAAATTTATTGATGCACTCGTGATATCTTTTTTTTTTTTTTTTTTTTTTTTTTTTTTTTCTAATGATGAAGGGTGGGGCTAAAATTTATGCAATACATGTGAAATTAATGAAATTCATAAACAGTTATCTAAATTACGAAATTGTGTTTAATATCAGATATATAAAAATTGTTGGATTGTTTATAGTGATACCATAAAGCAGAGGTATATTACCTGTCCCCTACCGCCCAATAGTGTGCATCCCAGCTTCCATGGAGGGAACTGTCCGATACTGAAGTACATGCCTTTTTTAAAATTTAATCAACTTTTTATAAACATTAGAATGAAAGTTGTTAAAGAATTGTTTGAAAAGATTCTTTAGCCACAAAAAATTTCAGAATCAGCCTCAGGGATCTCATTAATAATTTAATTATTTGTATGTAATTTTATCAGAGGTTACGGTACCCTGATTGATAGCACACCTAAGTTCCAACTGGAAGGTTGTAGGTTCGGTTCTGAAACCAAACGTACAACACATAATAAGACCTCCAAACTGAAAATTACGTCTTGGAAAATTGTCCGATTCCATCTAGTCAACATTTCCTATAATATCTATAAGATGTTGTGGATTGGGCGTAATAAGCCGATCTTCTGTTACATAAAGTTCAATTCAGAGGCATTATTACAGGTGGTGTTGTCCAAAGACTGTCGAGACCGGCACACTAATTGCGGATATAAACTAATGATGACTGTTACACGTAAAATCCGTTGTCGCTGAAACGTCTTCTATGTTCCTAAATAATACTTTGGGGGGTTTCCGAAGCGGGGAACTATCCCCTCTGCATAGAATGAAAACTATAATGACCAGGACTGCAGGAATTTGGAAATAATTGGTCTCCAACAAAAATTTCTGGTAGCCAGTAAAAAATATCCCTCGCCTTGATTTTATTTATTTATTTATTTTTTCATTTATTTTAAAAAATGTAACACAGAAATTAAAATCCTATGCATAAAAACCAAATATTCACTAGGCTAGAATTAGAATGATACATCAGGGAAACCTGTTTAAATTTAACATCATGTATTCGTCTTTATTATTTTCATAAACACGTACACCATTTGCATTGATACATCATTACACCGGCCAACGATTCAACCCCAGGTTGCTAAGCATGCGCAAACAGGAAGAGTGTAAACCAATTTCCTAAAATGATGCACTAATTTATCACCGAGTTGTGAAACATGCATAAAGAAAATTGGTGTAGATCTAATGATGTATTCATTTAACAAAGTGTCGCAAAATGTTGTGAGAAGAACGGGAATCAAAATGGCGAGATTTAGACTACATCGAGAGTGGAATAGGAGCCGATTCTGGGTTCAACTTTTTCACCAAAATATTGAAATAATAATTTTAAAAAACGTCGAGTTTTCGTAAAGTTGAAATCATAGTCGCCAGTCAAAATATATTGGTCACCAATGGCGACCAGGCGACCGTATTTCTCGAGCCCTGATAATGATACCGACCTCTAGGAGTTAATCAGAGGCCGTCTTCAATTGCCCAATATTTATCAATATTATATGCAAAGTATAAATAAAGACATTTGAATACAGTTAATTGTATTATAAAGATTTATTCTGCTAAAGTTAGCGAAAATTCTATATATAGTATTAGTAAGTAATTATTATTATAAACTTATAAACGCTGCATTATGAATTTTATAAAGAAAAGTTACTTTCTTACTCAATAAATCACCATTGCTGTTGAGCCAGTGTAAGATTAGAAAAATTTACTACAACCAGAGATACAGTTAGTGGATACAGAGGGTATTCACACATTTTTGCAATTATTTCGACTTTTTCCTTGACCTTAATATTAAATTTTAAAATAAAAATGTGACTGACATAGGGTTTAACTATATTCAGCAGCATTAAAAACATTTGTAGATATATGTCTCTGAAAAATAAGCAATGGATTGAGTGCTATATTTTTGTGTTTTCCGAAGATAAATACTCTTATTCAATTATAAAATAACGACGTGAAAAGCATGGATTTAATATTTCTATATGTAAAATAAAGGACATATGTAATAAAGAAGTAAATAACTATGAAATTCTGCATTATACTAGAAAAAGGGCAAAAAATGCATTCCCCAAAAATACATGTGCATTTCTTATTAAATCTAAGTCGCACTCATGTTCTTAAAAAAATTTCAACCCACCAAAGAGCTATCGCAAAATATTTATATATCTCTGTAAGAATTGTGAACGATATTATAAAATCTGATTTAAAGCTAATCATGACAAAAAAAAAAAAAATAAATAAATAAATAAATAAATAAATCATGTTCATCACCTAACGCCGAAACATGTTTCTCGGCGTAAGACTATGTGCATACTGTTGTATCAAAATTATTTGGCAGGCGAAAAATGGAAATATATAGTTGGAATTCATAAGAAAACAAAGAAAGTTTTTCTAATTTATTTATAGTTATTACTGGATTCTCCTATAATGGAGAACTTAAAATAAAGAAAGCAGAAAAAATGTCAAAATTAGCTTGGATATCTGTAACAAATACGGTTAAACATCTACACTCTTAAAAATTTCCGTTCAACGTTGAACCATCGAATGGGTCTAGCTAAGAGAAAATTCCAAACAATGGAACACTTGCTTTCTCGAAAAATGTGATCATGGTTCAACTTTCAACATGGTTCAAAGTTGAACCAACCCATGGGAATACCTTTAGTCCAGAACACCGTTTTGCGCATGCTCGCTCAGAAGCCTGCTCCGCTGCTCACGTGACTTATCACGAGACGACTTGTTCTTGTTGGTGCTTACGGCCAGCTTTTGTGAAAGTTTCAGGTAGTTTCAGAAAGATATTTCAGGCAAAGAATTTCTAATAGATAAGAAGGGAAGGCTACGGAAACCGTAACTAATGAAAGAGTGCTTATAGCTTTGCTGGAAATTGGTACGTTTTTCCCCGCTCCATCTGCGAAATCGCCAAGTATATTGTGGCAAACCTCAAAAGCGTCAAGGCGTGCACCATTTTGAAATTGAAGTTGAATGAAGTTGTCAGTTGTCGTTGACCGTTGTCGTTATCCTCTATCCTGTTAAAAGTGATGTGTCAATTTTTTGTGAAATCATAATGGATTAAACACAGCCTGAAACTACTTTTAGTTTCATTGTAGTCCTGAAAGGTAAATGATATTTTACTTACCACTTGCAAGCAGGTACAATCCTTAAAAGCTCAAAGTTTTAATATTCTTTGGCTTTGGATTTTGTACCTGCTAGTATTTCCAAGTTGAATATTTACTTAAGGAAGCCTCAGTAATGAAGTGAGTGTTTTATTATTATTATTATTATTATTTTCTTCTTTAATTTTGTATTTTCTTCTTTAATTTTTAGGTGTTGATCTAGGTTTAAAATTTTGGTACACTTTTTTAAATTAATAAATACTCTTGTAAATTTCTACTGATTTTGTAAAAAAAAAAAAAAAAAAAAAAAGGTATCGAGTAAAGCTTTAAACTTTAGCATTAGCAGTCAACCGATTTCCTGTTTAATATAAAAATACCAATGTTTTATTGAACTAAGTGTGTGCATATGCGGTAATTTCATACAATATTGATAACAGGTTTTAGGCATCGAAAAATTTGAATTAATCATTTACTTAAACAAAATGTTTTTGAAATGCTTGTTTATGAATTCAAATTTTGTGAAGAGAGCAAGCAACCTAACACTACCAATTTTAGTTTAGATTTTATTTATTATTGTTGTTATTGTTATTGAAATTATAGCCATTTGATTTTCTTTTAATTGCAAATTTTAATTTCTGTTTACATTGATTAAATTTTCTATCAGTAACTGCATTAACAATTTTATTGGAAATAATAATAATGATAATCAAGGACATTTAAGAGATGAAGCAAAATTTTTGGATAAACAGATTAGTCAATGTACAATGTCTGTTAAAACAATTTAGGCAATTTAGATTAATATGCATTTATACTACAATCCTGAAAATATTGTAAATATATGTGTTCTGAATTGTAAAAGGGGAATGTGCAATATTTTATTTTATTTTATTTTATTTATTTATTTTATTTTTTAAGCAGTGCTTAAAATAATTTAATTCTTAAAATATGTTCTCTTTATTTAAGACTTATGAAATTTCATGTAAAATTTATCATTCTAGTACGCTGCATCCATTACAATTTTTTTTCCTATATCAGTTTAAATAACAGTACAGTACTACGTACCACCTATTAATTAGATGCACAAAAAATTTAATTAACATAGCTTCTCACAACAAGTGTTTTAAATATACCTACTGTTTAGTGTAATTTTAAGTAATAGGTGTTGAGATACAGCAATGTGGAAAATTATAGACATTTATAGCAGTGCCACCTATCGGTCGATATACACCCATATTTAATAAAAATTTCAGCATTAATATGACCTTCAAAAGTCAGGGAATATCAAAAAGATCCCTGTTTATGATATTGAACTTTTATTTGGTTATTGATCTTTAAAAAAATAATTATGGTTCTATTTAAATTAACACGGTGGAATCTAGTTTAAATTTTAATACATGCTAATTTGTAAGAGTTAACTCTATTTATAGTTGCACAGTCAAACCTCGTTAATACATCACTCTGCACATAAGACACCCCTTTTTCTTAGTCCCAAAATTCCTTTAACTCCGCAGAACAAATCAAACTGCTTAACACAGTTTTTCAGAAGTCCCAAAAGTGATGTATTAATGAGGTTTGACTGTAATTATATTTATCACAAAACAGTTTAGCTTAACCGAGTTGCTGCTAATCACAAATTTAAATTAATATTTGTTCTATTCTGGTTTTTAAAACTAATTTTATGCCACTTAAATTATGCATTAATCTTGTTTCGTTGTCAACATTTTTAACTGTGGAAATTTTCCTATTTAATTATTATAACTGAAATATACTTGTGCTTAAAGTTTGGTAACAGAAATAGCGAGGGAATAAATTAAAAGAATATGGACTTGGAAAGAAATAGATTAAAGTCATATATTGCCACCACCGTAGGGTAAAGCTTCTAAATTGTATCACCATTGCTCTTTCAGAGCAGTTTAATAAATTTTTTGACATTATTTCAATTTTATGCTATATAAATAGCAATGTAATACACACATCTGATTCTTATTACGCCTCCTGTTAATTTTAGTGACTTGAGACTAATTGCACAAATGTGAGCTTACATAGTAGCTTTTGTACTCCCAAGATATTAATGTATGCAAAATTTATTCTAGTGCAATACTTGTCTTAGGACATTATAATTTGCATAAAAAGTGAAGTAAAAAAGAAAAGCCATGGAATAACACACAACAATTCACAAAAAACGTACAATATAATGAATTGGGGGCATAAAATGGCCGAATATAAAGAAAAAAAAAGAAATTGACTCTACTGTGAATAAAATAAGTGGGTGATTGTTTATTTTATTAAAAAAAAAAAGAAAAAAATAATTTTGTCTAAATTATAGGCAAAAACCTGATTTGGTTGTCAAAAACCAGTTAGTAATTGAACAATGTTTTGTATATATATTTTTACTACCAGTTGGATTTATGTTTTGAGTATATGTTTAACCACTATTTGGAATTCGGATGAATCATATAGTTCCTGGCCAAATTTTTAGACCAAAGCAAAAACACAGATAGAAATACATTATATATTTATTAGAATGATCAACTAACCATGATGAGCACAGATACCGAAATTCGGCTATCAGTTCATATTTTTCTGTGAAAGTTCGAACAAAAATGTATAAAGGGAACCGATAGAGAAAAATAAAATATTTTGAATACGCTGTGTCATTAAATCAATGAAATGGCTTGGAACTTCTACAGTTAGTCTTGCTTATTATTTGCCAATTTTTACCTCAATTTTCATAGAATAGCACATATTTAAAAAGATGTAAATGTTCTTTTTTTTTTCTTCTTCCTTTTCATTTTTCCATGTTGAAATTGATATATTTTTTTTAATCAACGTTTGTCAATCTGTGATTTTTTTATCCGCCTGCATTTCCTTGACTTTAAAAATTTACTTGCATAATAAGAAATTTTTCGCAAATTGGTAAATTTTTGGAAAAAAAAAAAAAAAAAAAAAAAAAAAAAACTTTCATTTTAAACTTGGAAACAGGGAAATAAAGACTGAATTTTGTTTTTGTTGAAAAACAAAAATTCTAAATATTTGTGCCAGTTCTACGAAAATTGAGGCAAAAACTGGTGCATAATAAGCAAGACCAACAAGTTTCAAATCGTTTCTTTCATTTAATGATAGGGTTTTCAAAACATTTTGTTACTGTCTAATTTTTATCGGCTACTTTTATGCATTTCTATCTGAACACTCACTGAAAATATGAACTGATACATACATATTACATAACCAAAGCTTCGTTTCTGTACTCATTGTAGTTAATTGATCATTCTAATAAATTTCCATACATTTATCTGTTTTTTGATTTGGTACAATAATTTGGCTATGCACTGTAGGGTTCATCCTAATTCCAAATAGAGGTTCAACATAGTTGCAAACTGTGGCTACACCTTTTTTCAAAACATGGTTCAATGTAATTTCAAGCTATAGTTTTACCTTTTCCCAAAACATGGCTCAACATAACTCCAAATTATGGTTTTACTTTTTCCCTAAACATGATTCAACGTAGTTCCAAATTATGGTTACACTTTTTCCCAAAACCTTCCTTTTCTTCCTATTCTTCCTTTTCTGAAAATATGGTTCAACATTTTCTCAAAACATGGTTCTTGCTTTTCTGAAAATATGGTTCAACCTTTTCCCAAAACATGGTTCAACGTAGTTCCGAAGTATGGCTGAAAGCAAGTACCATGTTATGGAGACAGGTTTTACCATTATATGGATGCACCCAGCATTGAACCATATTTTGGTTCAACGTTGAACCAAAATTTTTTACAGTGAATTTACAAAGAATAAACTCCATCCCATAGCTCGAACAATCTTCAGTGTGTTGAGTTCCATCAGGATAAAGCTAGAAACCATAACTATAAATCTACTGCTCCATAAAAAAAAAAAAAAAAAAAAAAAAAAAAAAAAGAAACCGGAATTGAAAATATTCCCTTTAAATGCATACTACTGAAGTCCCCTGACATGTTTCTTATGGATCCTGTATGCTGTATCCCAAAACATTGGATGCACTACGGAAAAGTCTGGAGAAGAAGGAGAATAAAATCATTTTCGGTGTTTAAGAAAAATTCTCTGTTATCTTCAGAACCAAGATGTTATAATATAGTTCAACGAAAGGGCTATCAGACTGCACTGATTAGAAAATAAAATTGCTATATTTGTTTATATGTATATATCCTTGCAAAATCGTTACAAAAATGTGTGGACATCCTCTGTATAAAAAAAAGGCGTCAAATGGCCTTCACATGTTTCTTGATTGAGCACATAAGAGCTGTATTTTTTTTTTTTTTTTTCAAATGGGCCCCTACTGTAAAGCTGATCAGGCCTCCTGCTCTCACATTCTTAACTGCTTGGATATTACAAAAGACGAAGAGATTTTAAAAGACCCACTACTGTTTTGGGACATTTTGGAAGCTTTGGGTTTCGTGGAGATGATTTAGCCTATGTTGGACCATCTGGAT
Organism: Salticus scenicus; assembly: GCA_963930645.1. Lineage (NCBI taxonomy): Eukaryota > Metazoa > Arthropoda > Arachnida > Araneae > Salticidae > Salticus > Salticus scenicus. Next base: position 25,226,588 of record OZ005653.1, read on the forward strand.
TAGAAACAACATCAACAGGTATAAAAAGTTCGACTACCTATTCCATAAAGTATCGCTAAAAAGAAGTTCTAGAAACACAGAAAGATTCGAAGCGCCTTTTAATTAGTTGCATTTAAATATGTACGTTATACACTGTTAAAAAAATGCAGAAAAAATACAGAAATTCTCTGTAATTTCAGAAAAAAAGTCGTAAATTACGGAAAAATTACGTAGACAAAACGTATTTTACGACTTTTTTTCTGAAATTACAGAGAATTTCTGTATTTTTTCTGCATTTTTTTAACAGTGTACGTTATTCCGTTTATTTCTACTCTCTAATAAACGATTCAAAAATTGATAATTTTAATTTTATATCATGTAGAAAAAATTAAAAGATATTTTGTTTCGAGAATTTTGCTGGGAAAAAAATATTAAAATGAGTTCCTTTGTAATAGTATCGAAGTATCAAATAAAAATAACTTTTAAAGAAAAAAAAAGTTTTATTTAAAGTAGTTAAAATGTTAATAAATTCCGTTTATTTTAAACGTCAATTTAAGAGGTGGTAATCATATCATAAAATTAATAATCTGGTGTGTCGGTTTCTCTTACCCTGAAATTTAATAGTATAAATACAGATTGGAGATTAAGAGGTAAGATAACGAGTACTATGTAAAACTATGTAAAACAATTAAAATTAGGCTTCGGGAGAGTTTTAAATGATAATTAGCTCTGTTCATATTAGCTCTTTATATGACCCCCCGTTTCATTAATGCACCTACGTTTATATGGAATTTAATTAGGTTATTAAAAAATTATTATGTCTTTAAAAAAAATATTAAAACTATTATTTAAAAAATATATCTTTTATGATAATGCAGACAATTTCCATATTAGAAAAGTAGCATGTAATAAAAAAAAAAAAAAAAAAGTTGAATTTATTCTCAAAAGTTTAATTTATTACAAATGAAAAAAATCGATAACTTTATTTTAAATTGTCGCAGATCGATGGTTCAACCATTTGTTTTAAAGGTATTGGCGAGCTCTTTTGAAAGATACCCATCATGAAAATTTACTCCCTCGAGGGGGGACTTCTCCACCAGGGGGGGGGGCGGCGAGGCTCTTACATACACAAAAAAAAAAAAAAAATACCAGTTGACTATCTCTATTACAAAAAATATATATTCGTTTCATTTGGTTTAGTGCAATTTATGGATGTTAATCTCTACTTACCTGCAATTTTCCCCATAGACGTAATTATTTGAATACTTTTGAATGTCCCTGTACACGAACCCTTTGCTTCATCTCAACAAAAAAGTTACTGTAGCATACCTATATGATACACATTCAGAATACCGAGTTTGGAATTTCTGCTACTATTTGTTCCTGAGATATACTGATAACAGGCACACAAACATCCACACAGACAGACAGACAGACATACACACACAGACACACAAACCATTCGCTAAAACATGATTTTCGTATTCAGGGGACTTCAGAACATGTAAATATAACAAAAACTCACGTTCGGAAATTTGACCGTAAAACAATACTTTCTCTACCTAATGGGTAAGAGAAAGTAAAAAACTAATAATTGCAAGGACCGCTTTCAATTTGTATAACAGGAAATGTATATGCAATATTAAAATTAAAATGTTCTTTAATAATAATAATAATAACCTAACATTTTAGTTTTAAGTTGTTTCTAGATTCCGATAAAGAATAATTTGTGAAAATATTTTTTGCTTAAAATTAGGGGGCTCTGCCCCCTGCTCACTCCGCTCACCAACCCCGAAGGAAGCTTCGCCTCCTCCCCGACTCACTTTACTTGTTAACACATGCAGAACTCTGCCCGCCTATTCTCTGCTTTCTTTCACTGAAAAGGAATATTAATAGTGCATATTACAAGACAAAATCAGAAAATTATTATGGAAATTCTCATATTCAATGTCAAATTGAAATATATAATATATATATATATATATATATATATATATATATATATTTTAATAGAAAGAAAAATCATAATGTTTAGACCATGTTGCATTACAGGTTTAGTATATAACCCTTTTTATTTCCTTTTTACAAACTTAAATCCGGACCACGGTACCCCAGTCGGTAAAGCGCCGAGCTCGTAATTGGATGATTGTGGGCTCTGTTCTCGAGCCAAGCAAAGACCGTCGTGTGCATTAATGGTGGCTGTTGCACGTTAAATATGCCGTGGCCACAATATCCTCCGTGTTTACATCAAAATTATACCTCTGGGGGCCACCGAAGCTGGGGAGCTATCCCCTTTGTGTAGGACCAAAAACGTGGTGGCATGTCTCCGGAACATGCGCAGGAGTGCGTCCCAGACCATCGCCAGTCATCTATAGCGCAGTAATGGTGCGACGTCAATCACAACCTACCTAATTATCTACCTACCTACAACCATGCATCCTATCTTAATTTTCCCGTGTAAGAAGATTAATTTTCTGAAAGTAGAGAAATAAAGTTGATATTTATTTTCTTTGTTTTTTACATCCATGGTTTCGGGCCGCGGTACCCTAGTCGGTAAAGCTCTGAGCACGTGATTGGAAGATTGCCGATTCGATACTTAGGCCGGCCAAAGACCGTCGTGTACGCTAATGGTGGCTGGTGCACATAAACTTTTTCGTGGTTGCCAAAACCTCCCTGTTTCCATCCCCACTATACCTCTGAGGATCACCAAAGCGGAGGGGGATTCCCTCCGTGAAGGTTCAAAATTGTGATTATATGTCTCCGGAACATCTCTAGGGGTGCGTCCAACACCGTCGCCAATTACCCATAGCGCAGTATTGGTGCGACGTTAAATCCAACCAACCTACCTACTTACGTACAACCATGGATCATATTTTAATTTCTCGTATAAAATGACTTCATGACAGAAGAACAACGTCACCGGGAGAAACTTTTTTCAAAATGGCAGACAGAGTACCTTCAAAAACTTGTCGTTTTTAGTTAATAACTTCTTTGATTAAAATTATAGAAAAATCTAAGCGGCTGAAAGTAAAGAAGAAAAATCTAAGCCTTGGAGTATTCGGAACACATTGATACCTCTCATGACGCGGAGGACCCTGCCCTCCGTTAGAAGATGCTGTCGCAGACAAAAAAAAAAATGACGCCAGTGACATTAACTTTTTTTTTAAATATATAGAGATTAAAAACCCGTCTTACACTTTATTACTCTTGCATTAATAGTTTTACATTTTCAACAAATATTTAACGGAAATGACAAACATATGAATTGAAATTGCATGTCTAAAAAAAAAAAAACTTATAGATTATATATATTTTTATTCAACAGCAATTATTTTATACTAAAAAAAATTATAAATATTCATCTTAGGAATTTCTTTCTTTCTTTTTTGTTTATTTCCTAAGCTAACTTACTACTTATTTCATTAAAAAGAACAATAATTTATGAAATAGCAAACCAAAGTTTTTTTTTTTTTTTTTTTTTTAAAGTTTAAGAATTTATTCATATTGTCACAAAATAATTATTAAAATAAATTCGTATGAGAACAAAATATTTTTTTTTTCACTTTGATTAACCTTATAAAATAAATATCAAATTTATGAATTTGCAATGTGGAATGGACAATATTCCTCCTTTGGGTTCGAGACTATAGGAAACAGCTGTTTTCGGAAAACATTTCTCAACTCTACCATAGCAAAGCATTGTGGCCTGTAAATTTTCATCTTGCAATATTATTTATAAGAGTTACAGATTATATGAAATTGAAGTAAGAGTGATATAGTGATACCTTTGTTTTGTTTTTAATCCAGTTTTAGTAATATTAGTATCGCCCAGTGGTCGAAACTCGACCATTTTTTTTTTTTTTTTTTTTTTTGCAAAGCAAGGTAAAGCAAAGTTATTGACTTGTCCTAAACGGAATGCAATTGCAACACAGCTGCGGCAATTGTTTGTCGATATTCACTCTAACTGAATCAGCAGAGTTTTGCTTAATATAACTATTTCTCTCTGTAGATGTTAGCCTTTCCTGAAATGAGAGAAAATCGCAACGTGAAAACGCCCCTTGTTGTGTGATACAGCCCAGAAGCTAATAGGTACCATGTCAAACCAAGGCCCAACCAAGTATCAAATTCTGTTAAATTAATTCGATTGGTTCATAAAGTACAGTGTTTGAACAAAAAAAAAAAAAAAAAAAAAAAGATATTTTTCAAAAATGGTCGAATTGAGTTCGGGAAATTTCAAAACGTGTAACTTTATCGAAAACCGAAAATCTAAAACTTTTCTGAATCTTATATTTTCTACTTATATATGCAGAGGAAAGAATAATAAATCCACTTTTAAAAAAATAAAAATAAGTAGTCAATTTCACTTAATTAAAATGCAAGGCAATCTCAAAACGTGTAAATTCATCGAAAACCGGAAATCAAAAGTTTTTATGTATCTTCTACTTGCTTCTTCTACCCACAAAACCTAGCAATAAAGACACTTTTTTAAAAACTAAGTAGCCAATTTCAGTTAATTGAAACGTAAAGAAAGCTCAAAACATGTAAATTCAGTAAAAAACGGAAATCGGAATTTTTTCCGTAACGTCTACTTATACATGCAGCAGTTAGTAACAAATCCATTTTCCTCTTATTTAGTACATTAGTTGAATATTTATTGTTTAAATATCACCCTTTGAAATGAAATGTTTGTGTTTACATTCTAAACTGGAAGTTTGCCATTTTTTTCCTGGAGTTTTCTGATTTTAAATTAAAATTTTATCAATTTTACAGAAAAAATAACTCAATCAAACACATGTAGACAGTCACTTATATATAACCATAACTATACCCAAATATCGGAATTAAAATCGGCAGATAATTTCCGTTATTTTTTAATAGTTTTTTTACAAAAAATCCAATGGACGATTAACATAGAAAATCTTTTTCATGGCTCCATGGACAGACAGTGACGTCATCACTTCGCTTGCGTATGGTAATGCTACATTATACAAATTACTGTGTCTATGGTTTTATTTGAGCTTTATGAAATTGCCAGATTTAACAACTTTCTACTTTTAGGTATTTTTTAATGTAAAGGAATACGTGTACAAAAGGGAAAAATGGGGGAAAATGCATAAAAAATAAATGTATTTTTAAATACCTTCTTGACATCGTAAGAAAATAATATTTGTATTCGCACCTTCCGGCTAACCATACCTTTCGAATGATACCATTTTCAACCCTCTACTCCCATAATTAATATGTTAAAAAGGGACTACAAATTTTATGCTTGCCTATTAATATATAGATACTTTAATATTAATCAACATATGTAATATTAAAAGTTGCCATGTGAATTGTGGCGATGTTAACAAATTTAAATGGATGTTCCATATAACAAATTCCTTTATTAAAGTGATTGAAATTCTAATTATTTCAGCTTTGATGTCTATATATATATACATATGTGTGTGTGTATAAAATGTTTTATTAATCTTTTATTTATTATATATATATATATATATATATGTGTGTGTGTGTGTGTGTGTGTGTGTATACATAAAATGTTCTGCAATTTTATGGAATAGTCTTTCGATTCGAACTACCATTCGATTCAGTTGTTTACATTTCTCTTTTGTTCTTGCTTGAACAGATATCTGATTATTAAGTTTCACTGAAGAAATATTTAGGAAAATGTTATGCGTAACAACAAAATGGCATCTTGAATCTAATTTGTTTACAAAATATCGGCCACGTGTTCGGAGATTTTACCTACTGTGACGTCACAGGAATATTGACCATTGCGAAGTATTTGTCAACATATTTTTTCCAGTTTTTAAATATGTATAATTATTTAATTTCTTTTAAAAAAATAAAAAAAAGAGATATCTTATATTTTCTTCATTTAAACACATGAGCTTCATTATTATTATTATTATTATTATTATAATTATTATTATTTTAATTCTCTAACTGATTAATTACAAACCTATTATTATTTTTATTTTCAATACTTTTACATATATATAATATATATGATAGATATCATAATAAATTTTAACATTAAAATTTTAGCATTTAATAGATATATGTTAATACCAACACCACAAAAATAAAACCGATTGTAACTCAGTATAAAAGCTAGCACAGAAATGTTGCGATTCATATTTAGATCCAATAAGAGACAAAACCAATTTAAATTACTTACGCCCACATGAGTAAAAAAGGACCATTAAACATATTGACAGGGAAAATTGATGAAGGATCTCATTAAACGTATTAAAACTGATTCAGGAATTAAGAATTCAGTTAAAAAGTATGAGAAAAAAAGTGCCACGTGAATAATAATTGAATTAAAAAATGCTTAAAAATAAAATGTACTTCCTTAAAGCAGAGAAAGCTGCAAGACTTCGTAAAACAATATTGCTAACAATAGCAAAAATATTATTCATGCTCCAATCTTGAAACTAAACCATTTTGAATTAGAATTGAAATAAAATATTAAATCAAACCATCAAGGAAACCAGTGAGAAAAATGGAAAAAATCAGAGTAACCACATGTCAAGCTATAACACAATACGGAGAGTAATATGTTGCCATGATAACACTGAAATTAAAAATAAATTCCTTGCAAACATCGATTAATCGATAAAGGATTAACAACTGAGCATTATCAATAACGATATAATTCACTTTGTAATTATATTACAAATTAGTTAAATTTTAATTTTTTCTTAAATCAAATAACTTAAAAACTTTCATGGAAAGGAATTTAATGATAGTAAACATTAATACATCAATGTGCTAGCGCCATCTATAGTAAAGCTAGATAAACAGTAAAAGTCAGTTAAAATGTTTTAGGATTAAACAAGCAATTGCTATTAAGTGTATTATTTAATAGGAGATGTTTTATATTAATGATTTAAGTGAATTTGTTGCACCTTTTAAATAAATAGTTTTGATCTTAATTATGTTAAACCTGGAGTAATTAATCTTAATCTTAGTGTTACATATATAACAGAAAAGTTATTTTTCTCCGATAGATTTAATGTTCATTAAAATGTATTATCTTAAAATCATTTTGTGTTTTCAACTGTATTCCTCTAAAAATTACGATGTCTACTTTTTCAGTCAGCCTCTGACTTCGGATTAACTTATTCTGACACTTATTTACTGTGTGTAGTACTGTCTTTTCTTAATCCAGTTGAAATGTTAGCTAGAGGTAAAAACATAAACTTCCACATAATGATTCTACTCATATTCTGGTTGTATTCCAAATATTAATGAATAAAAATCAAAAAAGAGAATTTTCTTACTTTTACATCAAAAATAAAAAAATTCTTTTAGAGCTTATATTGGCTTTTTAAAAATATTATCGCATCTTACTTAGCTATAACTAAAAAAATATTATTTTTACGCAAAATGTTTATACCAAGCATAAATCAATCGATCTTTAAATTGATTGTATATCATTAATTAATTATAATAAATATATATAATTTTTTTTCCATACTTATTTAAAGTTTCCACATTTTGAACCGAATGTGATAGGAGACTTCATAGCTTAATTTTTCGGAGCAACAACTTAAACATAATTTTGAATTTATAATACATTATATTGAATGTACCAATATTGTTAATTATCTTTAGACAGAATTTAACAGAGAAATGTTGAATTTTCCCCCTATCTGAATATAATACGAGATCTATCCAATAAATACGCGAACTGGTGCCATCTGTCGGCCATGACGCGGACTATAGCCTCGCTCACTAGCGGTGGTAGTTGCCTGAGACCCAATGAACCATCAGTGCATAGCGGATCTTCGAGATGTGTGTGTATTGTGCCAGTTGCGTTGGTTTCTGTTGTCCTAGTTTTTACTGGCCCACCAGCGGCCGAGCGGTTCTGCGCTCAAAGCTGGTAGATGGGAGGTGCCGGGTTCGATCCCAGGTCGCGCTCATCGACCTACCGTTCGGAGTTTTCCGTGGTTTCCTCCGAAACTCGCGTAAATACGGGCTAGGACCCCTTAGAAAGACCCCCACGGAGGGCATTCCCCCTCTAGGCCTAGGACACATCAGGAGTCAATCGGCCTTAAATCCTACAACCAACCAACCTAGTTTTTACTGTGTGTCAAAAATGGAAATTGACGAACATAATAAATTATTTTTCTTACAGTTCTCAAGCGTTTGAGAGATCGCGTGCGTCATGTGCGACGAAATTTGACTCAAGGCGATGTATGGATCCTTCACCATGACAATGCACCTGCACATTCAGCATTGATATTTCGCCAGTTTCTGGCAAAAAATTCAATCACCATCCTTGATCATCCTCCTTATTCGCCAGATCTCGCCTCATGCGACTTTTTTTGTTCCCAAAATGCAAAAATGTGATGAGGGGACATCACTGGGAAGATGTGGACACAATAAAGCAAGAAACGACGAGAAAATTAAAAGGCCTAACAGTCAAGGACTTCCAAGAGTGCTTTGAACAGTGGAAAAGAAGATGGAATAAGTGCATAGCAACGAATGGAGAGTACGTTGAAGGGGACAAAATCGATGGAGACTAGGTTTTTCAAAATAAACTTTTTATGGTTTTAGTTCGCGTATTTATTGGACAGATCGCGTATGCTTTTAACTTGTCAGCCTCTCTAAATTGTCCATTATTTTCTTTTTCTTGACTTGTATCATGCTAAACAAATGAATATTCAGTAACTTTTATTTAATGAAACTCTAATTCTTTAAATTTAATATGCAGCTTTTATTTTAATAAAGAAAATTTGTTAGTTTTTTGAAAAAAAAAAAAAAAAACAGTTTTACACAGTTATTGCAAACGACAAAAGAAATAAATAAAAATAAAATCTTCGTTCTCTGTTGAAAGATCCGCGGTACATTATTTAAAAAATATGCCTCATTTCTTTTCAGAAAAACTACAAAAACTTTAAAAGAGCAATGATTGAAATAGTGTGAAACTTAAAAGTAAAAATTTCAACGCAAAAAATTGCTTTTTAGAATCGCATTCGACATAAACCTCTGGAGGACAAGAATCTCAGAAATTATTTAAAACAATGCAATCCAAATCTAAATTGTATCTTTGTGTTGCCTTAAACAAAAAGAAAGAATATTTCCCAACCAATATCATTTATGGAAACAAAAAGTGATTTGAAATATTTTATTTCGATTTGGTTTTGTAAGACATGTGGTTTTTTGTAAAAATTTTTAATTATTTATTGTAGATTTTTCTTCTTAAATAAACTGTATTTTACTGAAGAATAATCTGGTGTGTCATTCACACGACTTTCTCTTACCCTCCATTTCAATACTATAAAGATAGATTGCAGAATAATTCGTAGGATCAATATGGTAATATAATAAAATTTAATCTATTTTAAAAATAATCTACAATTGTTTTAGGAACAGTTTTATTTTACATATAATTCTGTGTGAATGGGGCTATTGCATCCCTCAACCCTCCGTTCAGTTATAGCGCCTATATGTATTGTTATTATTATTATTATTATTGTTGTTGTTAATACAAGGCTGTAATTAACTTTTCTCCTAACCTGCCAATCTTGATTAATTTTTTTCAAATGGCAAACTAATACGTAATACAAAACACCAAATTTGAATTATCTGCAGTTGTTACTAAGCTATGCTGTTAAAAGCCATTCATGCAAATCAACAGTTAAAAATTGGTCGTTCGTATTCAGGAAACCTCAAAACGTGATATTAAAAAAGTCACAGTTGAAAACATAATTTAAAAATAATACTTTGTCCGTAGTATGGGTACGAAAAATGAATTTGACTTCCTGAGCATATAGCGCTCGTAAATATAGTAAAATGTAGCAAAGTGCTTCCATCAGTTACATTCAATAGAAAAGAATGATTAGCTTAATTTTAGATAGCCCTGTATATTTTCTACATACTGTATGCACATCACATTGTGTACATAATTGAATCTTATATGAAAAACACCTAACACAAAATGAAATACACTTCCAGCAATTTCTAAGCATAGCCCCCAATGCACCCAAATACTTTTTGTAGCCTTGAAAATAAACGGTAAATGATTTTCATACCATATTTTACAGGAAACCTGCTTTTACTCATGTAAATAACAATTCATGTCATTTGGTTTTACTTAGTGCATCCTAGACATGTTAAATTCGCCTTACCTGATTTTCCCCTATATACATAATGTGTTTGAGTTATTTTGGATCTCCCTGTACACGACCCATATGCTTGCTCTTAACGAAAAGTTTAGTGCAGCATCACTATATTATATAGATTTAGAATACCAAGGTTGAACTTCCTGCTACTATTTGTTTTTAGGATATGCTGATAACAGACAGACAGACACACGCAGATCAATCACTAAAAACATGTGTTTTAGATTTAGGGGACCTCAAAACTTGGAAATATGAAAAAATCTAATTTTGAAAAATTGAACTACACTGAGAAAAAATTCTATAACTGACATCTAGAATGTAAGTTGTGGCTCTAGAAAGAATAGTTCCATGCCATCCTTATAAATTCTAGTCCCCTTGGAAAGTGAGATCTAGAAGCCCCTATTAGAATTCTAGAGCGTTTGCCTCTATTCTAGAGGGCAAAGTTATATAAAAATCTCTGCAAATAAATGAGACTAAAAGAGGCGGGTTTTAGCAACTATAATATTTGTTTGTTACCAAATTCTCGAAAATCAAGCGAGAATTTCTCGCAATACAAATGATTCAGAATATTTAAAGTATTCAGAATATTGTTTCACCATCTAGAAATGTGTACACTAGAAATTCTCGATAATTTCGTCTATTCAGTTTATTGGCGTGCCTTACGCGCATAGCTCGGAAATCTATGTTTCTAGTTAAGGGATTTAGAAAATGGCCACTTATTCATTCTAGAGGAAGGCGGTATATTTTTTTTCTCAGTGTATACTTTCTCTACATTATATATGGGTAAGAGAAAGTAAGAAAATATATTTCATAATTGTTAAAATTCACTAAATTTTTCTTATATAAAAATTTATATATATATATGTACTATCAAATGAAGTTATTATAATCTATTTAAATAAACAGATGTCTGCCTTTTTCTTTCTCTCTCTCTCTGTGTGTGTCTGTATGTGTATCTGCCTTCTGCAGCTCAAGTTAGTGATCTCAAAGCTACAAAACATAATAGAGGAACAGTTTGGACCTTGAAATGGTTCAACACATCGCGGTCTTTTTGATTTTCGAATTTATTTCTTTTTTTCTTTCTTTTTTTTTTTTTTTTCTCTTTTTTCTTTTTTCTTTTTTTAATTTGGTCATTGATTTTCTCTTACATTTTTTTAAATTTATTGTTCCACTGTCTGTATGCGTTCTGGCTCTCAAGCTACTAATGTCAGACCTACAAAATTTGGCAGAGGGGCACTTCTTTCTGGTAAAAGACAAAGAGGATGTGCACCTCAACAACATTTTTTCGAATTTCAATGATGAATGTGTTTATTTATCAATGTTTGTTTATTTAACTATTAATATTTCCATTTTATTATAAAAAATTACCTTTGATTTCAATTATCTGCGTACCTAAATAACAGCTATTATACAATTTAATCATTCCGTTACCCGACTAACGTCAGGTATTAGAAATATAGTTTTTGGTTAAAAATTTTACTACCGTGAGTAATAAAAGTATAGTATTTTGTCAAAATGTATACTTTTATTACCTAATTACCGTAGGTAATGGAATTCTTGTATTCCAGCGAAAATTTCGATATAGTTTTTTCGCCTGGTTTATATATTTTAAGCTCTCTTGAGTGCAAAAAAGTGGTTTTTGGCAAATGGTATGTGTGTATATGTAATTGCGTGTATGTATTGTGTTGGGAATCTTTTGAATATTATATCTCCAAAACTAACGAAGACAGAAAGATAAAATTTCAGAATTAAGACAAGTCTAGTGTAGAAGTGATTTTTGCAAACTTTTGGTGAAAGTTTCTGAGCAGGAAGTTGGGCATTGAAAACAGAAAGCGGGATCATAGGTCCATATCTCAAAAACGGCTCTGATGACTTTTTTAAAATTTTCTATATAGGTACATTTTAAGCTTTCCTTTCGTATGCATTAGTTTGTTAGGTTAGTATAATTCATAGACATCCTGTATAAATAAATTAATTTAAATTCTCGCAATTACGTGCCTATAAAAATGCCTCTACGAATTTTCTTCAAACTCACCATATTAACTCTTTTTACTTTCTCTTACTCATGGGGCCGAGAAAGTATCGTTTTAGGGTCAAATTTTCGAACGTGAGTTTTTGTTATATTTACATGTTCTGAGGTCCCCTGAATACGAAAATCATGTTTTTAGAGAGTGGTCTGTGTGTCTGTCTGTGTGACTGTTATTAGCATATCTCAAGAGCGAAGAGTAGCAGAAATTCAAACTCGGTAGTCTAAATGTGTATCATATAGGGATGCTACAGTAAGTTTTTCGTTGAGATGAAGCAAATGGTTCGTGTACAGGGGCACTCAAAAGTATTTAAATACATTACGTCTATTAGGGAAATTGCAGTTAAGTAGAGTTTAACATCTATAGCCTGAGATAAACCAAATGAAACGAATATATTTTTTTTGTAATAGAGATAGTGAACTGGGAAAAAAAAAATTGTATGTAGGAGCCTCACCTCTCCCTGGGGGGGGGATTTCCCCTTTGAGGGGGATAAATTTTCATGATGAGTATCTTTCAAAAGAGCTCCCCAATACCTGTAAAACGAATGGTTGAACCATCGATCTGCGATAATTTAAAATAAAGTTATCGATTTTTTTCATTTTTACCAGTTTTTTTTAGTGTAATATTGAGAATAAATTCAACTTTTTTTTTTTTTTTTTTTTTTTTTTTTTGGATATTTAGTGTTATACTACTTTTCTAATATGGAAATCGTCTGCATTATCATAAAAGATAATTTGTTTAAATAATAATTTTAATAAATTATTTTTAAAAACATAATTATTTTTTAATAACCGAATTAAATTCTATATAAATGTAGGTGCATTAATGAAACGGGGTGTTGAGGGGAGCGCTGGCCGTCTCACACAGGACTAATTATCACATAAAACACTTCCTAAGCCTAATTTGAATTGTTTAACATAGGTTTACATAACAGCACTCGTTATCTTACCTCTTAATCTCCAACCTGTATTTATAGTATTAAATTTCACGGTAAGAGAAAGTCGTGTGAGTGACACACCAGATTATTTAGATATCTTTTCATGTGTAAATGTGATTTTTCGGTGAATATATGAATTTGCCAAGTTTTTGGGAAAATCGGCAATGGGACCGAAAATCTGTATCTTAGAAACTGCTGTAACAACTTATATGTATAGTTAATAAATGTTATGTGAATATGTATATATAAACATTAACTTTGACGGTAAAAGATATATAAAAATATCATGAAATTTATTTATTATTCATATTATTTCATGATAACGATCGTACAGTTCATTTATTTGAAATATAATATACAATACCTTCATAAGTATCCAGTAAAATATAAAATTACAAAAAAAGAAAAGAAAAAATATAATAAAATAATATAAATACTCTTTCAATTAAAATAACTGCCATGTAGAGATAATTCTAAAAACCTAATTTTAATAAAAATTAAGCACTAATGAAAATATATTACATTAAAAATAAAGAAGCTAATTTTTTTATGAATCAAAAATATTATAGTAACAAAGCAAAATAAAGTGCATTTAAAGTTCCATACTTTAAGGAAAAATTTAACAGAATAAGAGTAAAACAATGTTTTTGAATTTAGAGATGTCTATGGCGTTAATTAAATTGTAAAAAAAAATAATAATAAAAAATAATAATATTAATTTTAAAATCTTTGAAAAAAGAATAAAACTTTTTGATTTGGCTATTTGGTTTTGATTTTTATTTTCCTGTTCCTATTCTTGTACTTTTTTAAATTAACAGGTATGAATAAATATCCAATGTCGAAAATTCTCATACAACATTAACTACAGTTGTTATCAAATAGTTTTTTTTTTCTTTTTCACAAGGAAATTATTTTTTCTTGTGGTTGGAATAATTTATGTCTTTGGTTTCTTAAAGTATTCTTTTTTTTCTCTCTAGTAGTAGAATATTTGCCTTTGATAAATTAATAATAAATGCATAAAAAGTTACAAAGACAAAAATAAAAAATGTTGAAAATGCTATAGATAATCAAGTTATGAAAAAAACATATTTTATTTTAAATTGCACAAAATTAAAAATAAAAAAATAAATTTAGAATGAACATTGATTTAATAATTGTATTAACTATAAAATTGCATTTTGAATAAATAAAATAATAAAATATTTTTAAAACATTTTACAAAACAAGCAAATTATTACATAAATCTCAACATATCAAAACGGACACAGTAAAAAATAATAATAAATAATATCTCGTATTTCCTGAATTTAGAGCTTTTCTTCAACATTGTTAATGGGACATAAGTTTAAGAAATCCTCAGAAAGATAATTCAAAACCTTGAAAACTTTTTCACGTGATAACCCTTTTTATGTAGACATAATGAATAGGGCTCTCAAGAGAATGAGGTAAGCTGAATATTTATGAGGCATATTTGCATGCTAGAGCGAAGCCTTATGGAAAAGAATTACAAATGAAAATTAATGTTTGTTTCTACTTTTGGCGAAAAGTTGTTTTATGGCTTAAAAAAATATATTTCCTCCTTAAAATTGAAAAGAGAAAATTAAATTTATTGAAAATAGGCTTAGGAAACAGAGAATCACGGAAATATATAAAATGTAATTGCTTAAAAAATTATGTATATAATTTTTTAATTTTAAATTGCCTGGACAATTAGTGTCAATTGTACACTCAATTAACATATAGTAGAGAATGAGAAATTAGTTGAAATTAATTTTCGATTGGAAATTTTTTAAAATAGGATATTCTATAGTTTTGTAGATACTGCATATTCATGTATCTCAAATTCAGTCAAATAAGTGTCTTAAACGGGTGGTCATATTTTAAGACACGAAATCGTGTCTTAAGTTTTTAGACACGTAACATGTCTTAAGTTAAGACATGAATGTGACTGGATTTAAAACACTTGAAGTGACTTTAAAAGCAGCCAGTTTTAACCCTCATTTTTTCATCAATAAATTATAAATAATAATAATAATAATATATGGTTTAATTTCTGGTTAAAAAATGGATATATAATTTACTAGAGCATAAATGAAATGTTTATGCAAAAATTTCCACCGTTAGCAAATTTCTTCGACAGGCGGGACTCGAACTGAGAAACCACAGATTCACACACAAGCGACCAACCTACTGAGCTACAATCATCGTCAGCAAGCCTTCTTTGGTTATTAGTATAGATAAGTAGTACCCGTGAAACAAATCTTAATCTTTTATTTATTTAATTAATTATTTATTTTAAACTAGGGGCTCTGCCTCCTGCTCGCTCCGCTCACCAACCCTTGAAGGAGGCTTCGCCTCCATCCCGACTCACTTTCATTATTAATATATGCAGAACTCTGCCCACCTATTCGCTGCTTTCTTTCACTGAAAAGTAATATTAATAGTGTATAGTACAAGACAAAAGCAGAAAATTATTATGGAATTCCTCATATTCAATGTCAAATTGAAATATATATATATATATATATATATATATATATATATATATATTTAATAGAAAAAAATCATAATATCTAGACAATTTTGCATTAGAGCTTTAGTATATGACTTTTTTTTTTTTTTTTACAAACTTAAATCCGGATCATGGTACCCCAGTCGGTAGAGTGCCGAGTTCGTAAATGGAAGATTGTGGGTTTGGTTCTCGGGCTGACCAAAGACCATCTTGTACAATAATGGTGGCTGGTGCACGTAAAATATGTCGTGGCTACAATATCCTCCACATTCCCATCAAAATTATACCTCTGGGGGCCACCGAAGCTGGGGAGCAATCCCCTTCGCGTAGGACCAAAACTGTGGTGGCATGTCTCCGGAACATCCGTGGGGTGCGTCCCAGACCGTCGCCAATTACCATAGCGCAGTAATGGTGCGACGTCAATCACAACCTACCTAATTATCTACCTACCTACAACCATGGATCATATTTTAATTTTCCCGTGTAAGAAGATTAATTTTCTAAAACTAGAGAAATAAAGTTGATATTTATTTTCTTTGTTTTTTACATCCATGGTTTCGGGCCGCGGCACCCTAGTCGGTAAAGCACTGAGCATGTAATTGGAAGATTGCCGATTCGATACTTGAGCCGGCCAAAAACTGTCGTGTACACTAATGATGGCTGGCGCGCATAAAATCTGGCGTGGTCGCAAAGTCCTCCATGTTCCCATCCCCACTATACCTCTGGGGATCAATCACCAAAGTGGAGGGGGATCCCCTCCGTGGAGGTTCAAAATTGTGATGACATGTCTCCGGAACATCTCTAGGGGTGCGTCCCAGGTCGTCACAAATTACCTGGTGACAGTTTGGGTGCGACGTTAAATGGTTTTTTAGCGACGTTAACTGGTGCGACGTTAAATCCAAGCAACCTACCTACCTACGTACAACCATGGATCATATTTAATTTTCTCGTGTAAAATGACTTCATGACAGAAGAACAACGTCACTGGGAGAAACTTTTTTCGAAATGGCAAATAGAGTACCTTAATAAATTTGTCGTTTTAGTTGATAACTTCTTTAATTAAAATGATAAAAATTTCCAAGCGGCTGAAATGTCTACCTTGGAGTACTCGGAACAGATTGATACCTCTCATGACGCGAAGAACCCTGCCCTCCGTTAGAAGATGCTGTCGCAGACAAAAAAAATTTGACGCCAGTGACAGTAACTTTTTTTAAGTATATAGAGATTTATCTACAAAATACCTAAAGTTTAAATTTAAATTTTAAATTTCATTTCTATTTTAATTTCTATTTTAAATTTTCTGTACAGATTTCCAGTATTTTTCTTTCTTTTTGTAAAATGCATGATAAATGTGCGAAAAGTGGCCTATGATATTTCTAAAACAATTTCTTTTTTCTTTCTTCCTTTTTTTTTTTCTTTTATTTTTTTTTTAACTTTATATATAAAGAGAAAAAAAACTATGTACATGAAGACCAAAAAATTGGTTGTTTTATACTAGTATGTAGGAACTCTAACAGCATAAAATGTTTCAGAAATGTAACTGTCAGATAACATGGAAACATTGTAAATATTACAGAAACTTTCAGTTAGCTTTCCGATTACTTTCAAAAACGTAGAAATGTCCGCGATCGTAACAAAAAAATCAGATACATAACAAAAACGTTTCAGTCACATAACAGAGAGAACATAGAAAAGGGCGAATGTTTCAGAAAGGTATCAGAGAGCATATTAAAATGTATTACATTTTTGAATGTTTGTATGCATTTTGCAACATAACTGAAACATTCTGTGCTGTATGGGAACTCATGCGGATTATAATTATAATTATTATTATTTTTAATCAAATTAAAAAATGAAACACAAGTTGCATACAAATCGTTCAAGAATGCTCGTTTGCATATTCGATTTTTATTTCTTTGAAAATTCGATTTCGCAAAGCTAAAAAGTCTAAATAGCTAGAGTACTTATTATATGAAATATTGTTAAATGAAGCGTATGTGAAAAGAAATTTAAATACCATACGCATATTACTTAAAATCAAATCTGTATGAAAAAATTGCTAAGTGTCTGAAATTCTAAGTGTCTGAACTGTAAAATGCCTGAATTTCTAGGTGTTTAAATTATAAAATGCCTTAATTTCCAAGTATCTAAATTGTAAAGTGTCTGAATTTCAGGCATATCAATATTATTCAGATACTTATCTTAATCTGTTTTGTGTCTTAAATTCAGATGCGTGAGGTACCTGAAATTTTGTATACGTACGTATTTCAGACACATTTCTGTCTGAATTTAAAACACTTCTATTTGCAGTGTAAGTAAAGCTTTTGTTGGGGACAAATTAGCGCGGTATTTTCACTTTCAAAATAATAAATAGGACAAAAGTAGTGCTTAAAAACATGCGGGGCAGTCTTTGGGGACTGCCGATAGAAAACTAAGTAACTTGTGAATTGTATCGTCCAGCTATTAGATTATTATTTTTGAATTATTTTTGGTTTTTTAAAGAAGTGTTAATGACCAATTTAAACTTTAATCATTTAAACTTTAAATTTATATTGAAAGCAAAAAGAAGAATATAACAATATGCATAAAAACACGTGCTTGTACTTTGTGAACTATGTATATACTGTGGAAAAAGTACATACATACATAGAGTATAGAACTAGAAAGAGACAGATGCCAGTAGCCAGCATACGACTCGTATTAGTATACATTTTATACATACATACATATATATATATGAGGCATGCCGCGCCGTGCGTTACATATATGGATATACATGTAGAGAGATATACTCTTTGTATATATATAATGTATACTAATAACGCACGGAGGTATATCTATGTACATACATACACAGTATACATATAGCTCATGGAAAGCGTTCGGTAACGATGACGCGAGTTCCATGATTTTTGTTCACCCAAAAGTGCTCAACGCGCCTAAAGAAGTTTTCACTTCAAAAAGTGCGCAATCACCAAACATAAATTATAAACTGCGACAAAAGCTTTACTTAAAAAAACAGTGCCACATATTCCCCTAGCATAAATTTTGTAACCCCCCTTTTTTTGCGGTATCCTTCGTCCTCCGTCTTGCTTAATCTTCCTACAAACTTTGGTGCTGTCCATGCAATTAAGTCGCACTACAGAACACTGAATGTATTGTTAGTGTAATTATGGCCACCCTGTATATAATTTAAATGAATATGATGCAGAAAATAGACATTTTTCTTTAAATAGTTTAAAATATAAAACAATTTACAGAAGTGAGTTTCTAAATTATTCAGGAGGATTTTTTAAGTAATGTATTTTCATTAGTCATTGGCTTTTAATAATACTAGCTGTTCTAGATTTGTTTCTATCTGACAGGGTTTTTAATTAAAATTAATTTTTTAGTTACTTTTTACTAAAGGAAATTTTCAACGGATACTTCTGTAGAAGGTTAAGTATATTCGATTATAAATAATTAAATTCCTTAGCATTTATCAGTGATACTTTTACTGAATTAACTTGAATATTACATAAATTTCATTATATTATTATTAATTATTAATTTTTTTACCGGAGAAGTCAATGTTTATATAAGTTTTTACAAAACTTTTATTAGGACTGAGGACTATTAGTCTCGATCTACGGATTTTTACTATACCAGTATTACGATAGCTGGACATCTATCGAAATCGAAAATTTATCGAAAATATAATTGCAAAATTTAAAAGCGATGTCATAATTTGAAAAAAAAAAAAAAAAAAAAAACTTTAATAGTCTATCGCACGAAACTAAATTCTGCTCTTGCCAGAATTTCATCAAAATCTTTTATTTTATTATTATTATTATTATTATTATTATTATGAGAAAAAGAAAAGAAAATTAATAATAATCAGCTTCGAAATGGACAGTATCGAAAAAGTTTTCTTTAATAATTTTGATTAAAAGCGCGCGTGCAAAATGAAATAAAAATAAAATAAGACTTATAAATGGACAATATTTAAGCTCGTGAACTCGGTTCAATGATATAATAAGAAAAAATGACGACATTAGTCGAATCAGATTTTTTTTTTTAAACAATGTACAATACGAAGTAGTATGTGCAGTAATATTTATGATGTCATTTTTAATTTCTTGAAGATGTCTGGAATTAAAAACATAAATATCTATATGCAAATGGTGAAGTCATTTTGTTTTAAATATCATGTAAACAATTGTTTAATAATTCGAACTGAATTAGAATGGAATTTGGGAGTATATGTGTAAAAAAAGTTTTTTTTTTTTTTTCCTTTCTTTTTTCTTTCTTTTTTAAACAAAAGACTCTGCCAAAATAAATAAATAAAAAGTTATCGACAACATGGCGAGATAAATTTAAAAGTCGTCATGGGGGTCCTATACTAAAATTGTACTGCTGCGGAAGTGTGAAAACTGGGTTGTCAACCATGAATTTTTAACTTTATTTATAGATTTATTTATTTTTAATACGTATATAGTATTTCTGTCCTTAATCAAATTTCTGTCTTGATTGAATTTTTTAATATTCAGTTATTTTAACCAATATCTTTCATTAATTATATAGATTTTGACCATGTGACATTAAAAAAGAAATTCTTTTTTTAAAAAAAAGTAGTATTTGAAAAAATGGATTTCTTATGGCTAATTTATTAGTTTTCAATAGCTAAAGTGCGTGAAATTATCCGTTGTTACTTGGATTTATAGTTTGGTAACAATTGTTTGCGCCTTTAATTAGATGAGCATTGAGCTTGAAGTATCAGTTCAAGCACATGGGTATTATTATTATTATTTTAATGTTTAAGGATTCTTTCTATACTTTTATGAATATTTTTTATTCCAGTTTAGCAGTAAGCCTACCAATTACTAGTCACTACCGAGACATCTAATAGTGAAATCTCCACGAGTATATAAATGAATAAAAGTTAAAATTTACGTAAAATACATCTTTCTCAGTATTTCCATTTTTTTTTTTTTTTTTTTTTTTTTTTTTTTTTAAGCATTCGACGTATATAAAGAAAGAAAAAAATATATTAATATAGTTAGGAAACCATCATTCTCATAATAATAGATTAAAACGTCTAGGATGTCATCCTTGTATTTTTAATATATTTTACACCATTAAAATTTGTGCGAATGCGTCATTTTTCCAACAAAATTTTTTTTAAATAATAGTGTTTGCTATTGCAGTTTATTATTTTAGAATATAATATTGTTAGAAAATATAATATAGTTAGTTATCATTTGTATTCATTAAAAATCCATAGTTGATTAGACAAGAGAATTTTTTGCAAAAACCAATTGAAATAATACGATTTATATCAATTTTTGTCTTTATATCATTACCTGATTTATTACTTTTAGAGAGATTTTCTTCTTTAAAACGTTTAAAGATATTTATGCATAAATTCACTAAAATATCTTTCTTAAATATAATGGGCCAGTCAAATAGATTAGTAAAGTTGAAAGTTCATCTAATGAATAATTACTTTCATAATATGTATTACACTCTATTAAAAAAAAAAAAAAAAAAAAAAAAAAAAAAAAAAAAAAACGACGCACCAAGAAGGAGTTATTCTAATGAGACAAAAATTGGTAGATGTGATGTACTTGTGGAGAAAAATACTTTTTCAGAAAATTTGAATGATTTAATCAAGAGAAAGGGTCACCCAAAGTAAACAAGTCAATAACGCGATGGTCCACTTCTCGCCCTCATGTACAGAGTTATTCGGCTTGTTATTAATTGATTGAGTTGCAGATGTGCTCCTGGGAAGTATCGTGCCAAATTCTGTCCAACTGGTGCGTTAGATTGGCAAAATCCTGATCTGGTTGTAGGACCCTTTTTATGATGCTCCAAATGTCCTCAGTAGTGCTGAGCGATGTTGACATTTCTTAAATCGATATATCGTTCATATAAAATACCGATATAAGGATATATCAATTTAATGCAGTGTTACGAAAAGTGGTCAAAACATTCTCTAGACTCCTCAAAACGTGTAAATCCATTGAAAGCCAGAAGTTAAAAATTTTTACAACTACTTTCTTATCTTATACTATTAAGTGAGCAATATTTGTATATTTCACTGTTCTCGAAAACGGTAGCTCGGACAGTCACGAGATTTAACACAAAGGTGCCCCCCGAAGGGTCATTGTGCACATCGAAGTCAGATTTTCGAATTTTTGATTAGTTTTTTCTTAATTAATTAAAATGTGAAAATAATAACCTTCTAATTTCTGATAAATAAGCCATTTAAATTTTAACATTTTATCCATAATTTAATTGTTGCCAATTTTTTTTCGACAAAATAATAATAATAATAATAATAATAATAAAGTACATTTATTTAAAATGAGGAAAATAAATCAGAAAGATTAGAAAATAAATTAGAAATATCAGTCGCATCGTTACAAATAAGATACCAAATGAAAGGGAAAATTTTTGTAAATCCGATGCATTACACAGCTTATCAATCGGACAATTAGATTTTTTAAAATTAACTAAAGTATGAATTTTAGGTGGCAACAGCAGAAGATTGTATGGGAACCGTTAGGAGAAAAAAAAAATGAAAAATGAAAAATCTGCTTCACATTAAGTCACATGATTTTTAAGTGGGATTAAAAATTGCAGTTTTCAAATTCTTTTAAATTTTCTCTCACGAACACAAAAATATAATATACAGCCTGTACCCCACAAGACCAACTTGCATTTCAAATTTCATCAATTATTTTGGTTAATAAACAAAAGTTATTATTTTTTTTTATCAAATTAAGTTTTATTCTATCTTCGAAAAGATTTATGTGATCATAGATATAATAATATATATAGATCTATCATCCCCATATTATCGTGCAAAGATTTTTGATGCCGAAAAAAAAGCTTAGGAATCAGCCATTAAGTGGTATTGAAGGAAAAAAGGAAAAAAAGAAGAATGAATTTGAAACTATATCTGGAGCTTTTCATTCACCTTTAGTAAATAAATTATTCATGAATTTTATTTGCTAAAACATTCGTGTGTATTCCCGTGTGTATTCACTCGGGAAAAGACTGCCATATTTTGGTAAAATCGCCGTCTTTTCCCGAGTAAAAAGGAATAATTTTTTTCTCCCCAATGATCAATCTATATATTATTACTATATCTATGTATGTGATACGATACATTAATAGTTTGGGTTTTAAAAGTTTTTTTAAATAGATTATTTAAACTCTATGAACCATATTTTTATTTTATCAGTTTCATTAACAGATCCTGCTGGGCGATTTTTTAAATTTTGGTGTTGAAGTACACCGAACGTTTTTCGACAAGAAGTTTAATATAGCAACAGCCATTTTATTCTAAGTAGCGCATCAAATATATAAAAGCATAAATGATTTATTTTTATACAAAATTTACAGAAATAATCTGGTGTGTCACTCACACGATTTTCTCTTACCTTGAAATTTAATACTATAAATACAGGTTGCAGATTAAAAGGTAAGATAACGAGTACTGTTATGTAAACCTGTGTTAAACAATTCATATTAGGCTTCTGAAGAGTTTTATATGATAATTAGTTCTGTACGAGGGGGGTGGTAGGGTTTCATTAATGCACCTACATTTATATAGAATTTAATTTGGTCATTAAAAAATAATTCTCTTTTTAAAAAACAATTTATTAAAATTATTATTTAAAAAAATTATCTTTTATGATAAGGCAGACGATTTCCATATTAGAGATGTTGTATAAAACCAAATATCCAAAAAAAAGTCCATTTTATTTTCAATATTTAAAAAAAAAAAAAAAAAAAAAAAAAAGTACGATTTTTTTTCTAAGTTTTTTTTCGTTAAAAGTAAAAAAATCGATAACTTCGTTTTAAATTATTGCAGATCGGTTGTTCAACCATTCGTTTTAAAGGTATTGGCGAGCTCTTTTGAAAGACACCTATCATGAAAATTTACTCCCCTCGAGGGGGGACTTCCCCCCAGGGGGGAGGCGAGGCTCCTACATATACAAAAAAAAAAAAAAAATTCCAGTTAACTATCTCTATTACAAAAAATATATATTCGTTTCATTTGGTTTAGGGCAGTCTATAGACGTTAAACTCTACTTTCCTGCAATTTCCCCCATAGACGTAATGTATTAGAATTCTCTTGATTGTCACCTGTGCACGAACCGTTTGCTTGATATTAACGAAAAGCTTACTGTAGCATCCCTATATGATACACATTTAGAATACCAAGTTTGAACGTTCTGCCATAATTTGTTTTTGAGATATGCTGATAACAGACAGACACACACACACACACACAGACACACAGACATACACACAGACCATTTGCTAAAAACATGATTTTCGTATTCAGGGGACCTCAAAACGTGTAAATATAACAAAATCTCGCGTTCGAAAATTTGACCCAAAAACAATACTTTCTCTACCTTATGGGTAAGAGAAAGTAAAAACTATTTCAACAGGCACTATTTTAAACCTAAAAACCATTAAAAATATAAGCAGAATATGAAGGATTCTTATGTATAAACAAAAAAGAGTCTGATAAAATTATTAGCAAAACAGTCTTCCCCTTTTCATACAAAAAAAAAAAAAAAAAAAAAAATCCATCGCTGATATGGCGACAAAAATTCAAAAGCCGCCAATGGAGTGACATAATAAAGTTGTGTAGCACGATAATGTTTACCTATTTATTTATTTTTTTATATAATAATCACTATGCTAATTTATCATACAAACAAATGAGCCTCTGTGTGTTACTGCACTTGCACGCTGTCGAACAGAAATATTTGAATAATTCAAATTAATATTTAAATAAGAAAAAAAAAATATGTTTAATGGGAAATAAATATAAAAATAAAAAGATCAGTTGTCTAAAATACGGCAGAAATAGTGCTCATAGCATATTGTTACAAGGGATTAAGTATTATTGTTACAATGGATTAAAAGTCTAAAATGGTGACAAAAATTCAAAAGTCGTCAAAGAAAACTATATTAAGGCTGTACTATCAGGTTTACAAACCATGAATTATATATAAACACAAAAAATTAATTGTCTCATGCGACAGACGTAGCCGGTCACAGCATATTGTAATATTTGGCGTGAAATTGCTGTCATTTTATGGTTGATTGGATAAACAAAATAAACATAGGAAATAACGTAAAAGCAAATATTATGTGCACCACGTATAGTGTTGTTCACAATGTAACTGGGATTCAAATATAAAAGGGAAACTCCAATTTTTTCGATACTATCTATTTAGAAACTGTTATATGATAAGCACCTAAATGGAAGCTCATTGGTAAACCATTGTCGCAGGTAATAGGGACAAGCGCCCGAGTTGCAGTGGATGACCAAATCGCTGCCGAAGGCAGTAGGGACCTGAAGCGAGCATTTGAACAATTTCAGTAATTTATTTTATTTTATTTTTATAAAGCTATATAGAAAACAGTTTCCTTTAAATTTAGTGACCAGCGAAGCGGGCAAAGCCTGCTAGTAATGAATATAAACGCAAAAATCAACAATGGACCATAGAAAAGTTATTTTAGTTTAAAAAAAATTAATTTTTTTTTCCGAAATTATTATCTTAATCACAGACATTTATTTTTTTACTAAAAGGCCTTTAAAAAATTCTGACTTCTGATAAAGATATAATGTTTATACTAATTATTATAAAATTATTCATTATTTTCCACAGTTAAAATTTACACATCGCAACACAATATGATCAATAGAGCGCAGTTTTCTTTTACCATAAGTTATAGAATTTCACATTGACTCATGACGTGACTTTTGTGAGTAATCTTCAGAACATTTAAAAACACCCCAATTTATTATTATTATTTTAACTAATTAATAAATTCAGAATTTTATTATTTCTTATTACTTTTTAATCCATTAAAATTTTTATATTCCCCAGTTACATACGAATGAATTGCAAAATGGCAATCAGCAGAAAATTGCTAATTAATAGAACTTCACACATGATATTAAATTTCTATAGTGCCTTGTATTCCCTAATAAATATAATTCTTAATTAAAATTTTCTAAAATACAATTTCTTAAAAAAAAAATTACGAGATTTTCTTTTTATTGAAGATTGAAAATTTTTACTTATTAATTTACTTATAAATTTTACTTATAAATTTTACTTATAAATTTTTACTTACATCAAATACTACAAAATACAAAAAGATTTAGATAACTATAACTCAGTATAGAAAAATAAAATTGATAGAATGAACAACAACTTAGTACATTGGAAGGGGGGGGGGGAAGCATCAACTTTCACCGTATTTAAAATTATTTTTAAATACCCATACTATATGCTGTTAATAACTGACTTCGAAATAAATAAAAATTTTATATTAGAATAATGATATCTAACTTAGATAATGCCGTTGCTTAAATTACTTTATTTTTGACAGTATGACAATGTCATATTCTATAATGAATTTAATGAATTTAATGAAAAAATATTAATTATATAAAATATTCATAAAGAATAGTTAATTCACTTATCTAATAAACCGAAACTGAGGTTTATTATTTTTAAATTATAGGAACTGGAACTATAACAAAAAATAACAGAATAAGATACTAATATTGATAAAATAAATCTCCAATAATCAAACGAATTTTGAATGAATCAAAAAGATCCCATTTGAACTAGTTAAACTTAGCGTCTTAACCGGCCGGAAAGTTTTGCATCAGAATCGGTTTTCATTTTGCTAGTGCGCACGAATCTTAAACCGATATTCTCTTTTTCCCTAATGCGCCTGCGTAACACTAAATAGAAATGGAACTTCAATCTTCATGATTTAGCTGTCTGTGACTGCACATGCTTTAGACTAAACCGGAATATTTTTGAATGAATATCTGGCAGTATTCCAACTATATTCAATTGGGATTCTCATGATTTATCTGTCTATGACTGCGCATGCTTTACACTAAACCGAAATCCCTTTAAAGGAATAATGAATAGTTACCTGGCATTATTCCAACTTTATTCATTCGGTTTAGCCTGGAATCATACGTTCGCGTGTTCGGATGTTTCTGCATCGATATTTTACGGAAGATGAAATATTTAAATCGGATAAACGATATTAGTGTTAAATCGATATTTTAATTTACATCGATATAAAGCCCGGTCCTAGTCCTCAGTGGAAGAGAGATTCGGGGACTGAGCTCAACCCCATTTCACTGAGCCGTCTATTAAGGGTCTTTGAAGTCACTGAAGTACCAGTCGCACGTACTTGTTGCTCATATCCAATTGCCAAAAAAATTCGCAGATTAGATGAACCGGCTTTTTTGAGCCCAACTACACACCACACTCAAATGCTGACATCTGCGCATGTTGTTTGTGCACCTGTATGCAAGGCATAGTTACTGTCTTTTTGATTAGACGAAATAAAATTCTCGAAGAATTTATGACCTGGAATTAAAATTTCGCATTTTTAATATTATGCCAATTGCACAGTTAAGATGCGCTACAGCGTCGCATGCTCATTCAATGGCAATCAAACTGTCCAGTTTGCGTTACTCCTTATTGGTGTGTCTTTTTTCTTTTTTCTTTTTCCTTTCTTTTTTTTTTTTTTTTTTTTTTTTTTTTTTGTTATAGAGTATATATTAACACGCATATAATTTATTTTTTTCATGCGTTAATTTTTAAATATTTGTATGCATAAAGATAAGGTCATTGAACACAAAAATATTGCTTGTACACAGTCATTCTTCCTTTATACTTAAAAATACAAAATACCACAATTGTTGACTTTTTTTTTTTCTTTTTTTTCCCATGCTAAACAAAATTATTCTGTAAGTCAAAAATATTTTACATCAAATACTAGAAGTACAATTGATTTAAATAGTTTCTTTATATTTTAAATAAATTTTATCGGCAAAAAAAAAATATGTATACTCAAAAATTAATTCAATAGATAAATATATATTCCTTATGTTTGAATTTTTTTAACACACACACACAATATATATATATATATAATGAAAATAAGGAAAAACAGCATATTATAGTTAAATATAAATGTTCCCTTTTATAACAATTACAAATAGTAATAAATATTTTTTTACAAAAGCAAAAATTGTTTTCTAGGTAATTTATTGTTTAAGCAAACATACCCAAACGAGTCTCCTCTTTCTTGAAATTACTCATTATAATGTAAATAGCAGATTTTCCTTACCTTATGCACTTTAAAAGTTTCCAAAGAAAAGATATTAAAACATTCCAAAATGGAGATTGGTTCATAGAGATAGAAAATGTTCGGTAGCAAACAATAAGCTCGAATCTTTTTGTTTAGTATCATTCGAACAATTACAAATTCTAAAAATGATATATATTTTCCACTAAACATTTTCCGATATTTAGCTTAATGTTTTAAATAAAAAATGAGTTTATTATAAATTTCTGTTTAAATACATATGATAAAAGGTATTTCGCACCAAAAGAGTTTTGTTAAAGTAATATTGAAAGAAAAATTATTATGAACAATCCCAATAAACTTTAAAACGAAACTTCAATATGTACTTTTAACCACATCATTTTTCCAAAACCGGAATACATTGTAGCATTTTATATTTTGAATAACTGTGCTTGTTTTTAAATTTCCAGATTTTATTCATTTATTTTATCTTATTTTTCTTTCTTTTCTTTCTTTTTTTTTTATTCAACGTGAAATTCCCTTTTAATTTTAATTACTGGTAAAAGGTGTTAAAGATGGAATTTGCAATTAAAACATTTGATTTTTAACCCTTTAATGCTCACCGCATATTTACTTTTACAAATTGCTAAACTAAATATTACATTTCAAAAATGGCTATAATGCACATAGTTAATCCTGAATGTAAAAAAAAGTTGTTGTTTTTTGTTTAATTTTCGAGGATTTTTTTGTTTGAAACATATATAAGCTAACCTTATTAAATAAAAAATAAACATATATGTAAATAAATAATAATTTATAAAATAGCTGACTTTGTAAGTAAACGTTATAAATTGTAAAAAACTCGCTATACTTGTTTCAGGTTAGAATAATAACACGGCTCTTCACATCAAAAAACATGCACGTGTGCATCAATAAAACAGCAACTACTCACTCACGTTGTGAGGTATAGCAAAGTGCTACAATTAAAATTCGCACTTTACGAGTAAAACATAAATGTGAAGAATTTAGGATTCAGTCGACCAATAAAGTTAGTTCCTATGATAAATGATAAACGCAATTGTAATGTGCCATATGCTAATAAGTTTGGAAAGTAACTTGTATAAAAGGAGAAGGAAGATTGCTTTTGGGAGTTAGTTGGAAGGAGAGAAAGAGAGTTGGATAGTAGAGAGGTAGCCGAGAGAGGTAGATGGTGAATTAGAAGTAGTAGGGGGTTGAAGGAGTTAGTTGTTAGCTGCTTAGAGTAGGATAGTTGAAGATAGTAAGTCGAGTAGTATAGTGGTGTCAGGGAATCCTCCCACATACGAAAGATTAATAAGCAGTAAGAGTTAATGAATTTAAATAAAGTAATTGAGATTGACAGGGAAGAGGTGCCGCTCACCGCTCTAGGAGCAGTGTCGAGCGATTCCAGCTATGCTGGGCCCCTCTTCCGAAGTTTATTTAAACTCTAAAAAAAAAAAAAAAAAAAAAAAAAAAAATTACAAAAGCCGCTAGAGACAGGTCTCCCACGCGACAAGGAGCGGCATGTTCTATGCTGGTAGAAAAGTGACAAGTGGCTTAAGGCTTGTAAAAGTGACAAGCAAGTAGAGCAAGGCAGAGCAAGTGGCTTAAAGCAAGAGCAAGCAGATGTGAGATTAATCTGTGAGATTAGTCATATTCATAAGGAATTCAAATATATTATTTAGTTTAGAAAGCAGGCTTTTTCTATTGAGGATATTAAACAGCCAATCGGCTGGCCTGGGGGTGGGATTTCTTAAGTGGAAGGCAGAAGTTAAACTACAGTAGTAATAATAGTGATTAAGTAATATAAATGGTGGTTATGTATTGATGTTAAAGTATTTAAGAAGGCTGCCATCTTAAGTTATAAGTTATTAAATGCCATTATAGTCCAACGCCCACCTTTTCTTTAAGCTCTTAATAAAGCTCATTTATTTTATAAATCTGACTTTGTCATTACTTCATAAAATTAATTAAGTAATTAAGTTTCAGTTCCAATCAAAAGTTAAATGAACATGGCGACGATATTTCGTTCGTCACACTGGCACCCAACTTTGCTCGAAATCCAACCATTCCCCCCGAGCTAGTGTTTTTTTGATGGCACCACTAGCGTGCTTCAATTATTTTATGAGCTTGAATACTTTTTTCATTTTTATAAAATTGATGTTGCAGAAAAATATGCTTGGTTAGCACATTCCTTAAGAGGAGAACTAAGACAGTGGCATAAGTTAATCGCCTGCCATTCTCTTGGCCCAAATCCAACGTATGACGATTTAAAAAGCAAAGTTATCAGTCTTTTTGCTACTCGGTATGATAGATTGAGATTAGAACATGACCGTTCCCTCCCCCCCTCACGAGCGTCAGTGGGAAGCAGTCATAAAACCAGCGGAAAAGCCGCAACAAGTTATTAAGCAGCAGGAGGCAAGCTCGAGTACATTACAGCAACCTAAACCTGGTGATAACCTTACATCTAGTGACAAAAGTCAAACACAAGTTAAATCAAATGAGCAAACTTCGCTTGCAAACAGCGATACAGACGAATCTACGTCTGTTATTCAGCCTTTGGCTACGGATAAGAAATCCGAAAAATTATCTCATGTAGCGACGGAGGTTGTAAAAGAAAATACAATTAAAATAACTGTGGCTGCTGAAACTGTTAATCTAAGTGAAAGTGTCAAATCATTAAATGTTGCGGTTAATCCTTGCGCCAATACCTCGAATTTCTGTTCTGAAACTGTTAAGCCACCAAACTTTTCAAGTGGTATAAATTCATCTCCTGATAATTCACATTTAAAAACAGTCAAGTCGGCCGATTCTGTTATTTTCACAGAAACTGTGGTAAAAGAAAGTGAAAAATTTAACCACTGTGCTTCTAAAGCTCTCGTAACTGCTTTTAAAGAAAATCTAGTAGTTAATGTAAATGAAAGTAATACATTTCAAAATGCAGTGTTAACTAACTCTAGTTCTGCACATCCAGTACATAAATTCAATGATGAACTCATAAATCGAACGGAAAAGTCAGATAACTGGGTCGCTAGTTTCAATCACCCGCCGCCTAAAGTAAAAGAAAATGATGTTATTTTAACGAATAAAATTTCGAAAGTGCAACTAACCTCCTCTGAGGTTTCTAGACAGTCTAGCAGCAATGCATTCGAAAGTACGGAGCGACAGTCTTCGGCTGCTGTGACTGTGAACAGTGACAAGGTGCCGAATTCGAAACCCCCTCAACATAGCGACCAGATTCCGAGTTTACAACCTCCTCAGGACAGCGACTCTGCAACGTCCGACCTGAATCTGCGAGCCACCAGCACTGAAATCTCTATAACAACTCTACAGGCCAGTCTGACCCGTATCTCTTGTTTTGCTGCTATAAAGGAATCTATATGTCAGGTGCTATGGTTCTATATTTTTTTCATTGTAAAGTGTATTTCTAGCAGAACAGTCCT
Source organism: Salticus scenicus (assembly GCA_963930645.1). Taxonomy (NCBI): domain Eukaryota; kingdom Metazoa; phylum Arthropoda; class Arachnida; order Araneae; family Salticidae; genus Salticus; species Salticus scenicus. Next base: position 25,257,787 of record OZ005653.1, read on the forward strand.
AAAATCTACGACATGTAGTAAAAAAGCCATTTGGACATTCAACCATAAGCTAAACGCCATGAACTTTCTAAAATATCAAAAGTCAAAATTTAAACTTTTAGCATGAACTTTCAAACTCCAGAAATTTCATGTATTGTTTACATCTCATAAATTTTTTTCTGTTATATAATATATGCATGCATGTACTTTAATGCTCTTTTATTTTATAGCCATCGCCTGCAGAGCGGGTAATATAACATGTTTTTTTAGCCTTTGTAAATATTTCCCCCTTTTGTTGGTATTTCTGTACATATTCTATTTGCATATATAAAATGAAATTTGATAAATTGTATAAAATGAAATTTGATAAATTGTATAAAATGAATATTTCTTGTTGTAAACTTTTGTATGCTAAACTAAAAGTTTAATGTATGTATATATTAATATGGGGTTAAAAAGAGAATTTTTTAAAAGCTATTTTGCATGTAAATTCGCGTTTAACAACTAACCTTAATAAACTAACAATTTAGTTTTTCCCGTATGCAAATAGCTAGCTGAAAATATTGCTTATTTATACATTTATTATGTCATTTATCTATATACAAGTTGTAGTGTACCTTCTATTTTGATTTATACGTTAAAAAGAGTTTTAATTTTAGAAATTCTGATGTCCAGTTGTCAAGATCTCCTGATTGTTACTTTGAAATGAAAACTGATAATTTTTGGAAGGAGGTATTTTTTGGACATTTGCCAAAGACTTTGGATCTCTGAATTAGAAGGTGCTTTCTTGGATGCATGCCAGCAACGGACATCTTTCAAGATCAATCCGATAGTGACTAACTGGAAATTTTTGAAAAACTCTTCAGTTACTGACATTTCAAGTTATTTTTCTAGCCGATGATCTGGACCTAGACTAGTCTGCAGTGGCTACCAACAGTTCAAGTTTCAATAAAATTATTTTAATGTTAAAAATCTTAAAAATCAAGTCAAGTATTTAATGCTACCAAGTTAAATTGAATAATTACTGATCGTATTTTTTTTAAGCGATCCTTCTGTAATAAATTTTTTTTATGAAATTTTCCCTTTCCAGGACGAAAGACGTGCCTGTAATTCCCCGCTGTATCGTTGGACTATATATTATTAACTAAGTTTATTGCGCATAGGGTTTCTGTCGTAAACCACCTTAGATTGAGCTTACAACTATTTTTATCATACATTTTTGCTAAGTGGACAGTTTTAAGCCCGGCGCTCTTAATTTTTTTCTCTTATTAGATTTTAAAAAACAAGTACTTATTGTTGGGCAATTTAACTTAAGTTTTCCCCCTCTTTTTTTTTTTCTAAAGTCTTATGCAGTTTAATTTTAGCAGTAAGTAACTGCGGCTATTTTTCAATTAACATAGCATTGTTTTACTTTAAAATTTTCACGGGTACAAACCCGTTGTGGATTTTTACGTGAAAATTTTTCTTTTGGGGAGGAACTGTGAGGTATAGCAAAGTGCTACAATTAAAATTCGCACTTTACGAGTAAAACATGAATGTGAAGAATTTAGGATTCAGTCGACCAATAGAGTTAGTTCCTATGATAAATGATAAACGCAATTGTAATGTGCCATATGCTAATAAGTTTGGAAAGTAACTTGTATAAAGGGAGAAGGAAGATTGCTTTTGGGAGTTAGTTGGAAGGAGAGTAAGAGAGTTGGATAGTAGAGAGGTAGCCGAGAGAGGTAGATGGTGAATTAGAAGTAGTAGGGGGTTGAAGGAGTTAGTTGTTAGCTGCTTAGAGTGGGATAGTTGAAGATAGTAAGTCGAGTAGTATAGTGGTGTCAGGGAATCCTCCCAGATACGAAAGATTAATAAGCAGTAAGAGTTAATGAATTTAAATAAAATAATTGAGATAAATGGTGATTATGTATTGATGTTAAAGTATTTAAGAATGCTGCCATCTTAAGTTATAAGTTATTAAATGCAATTATAGTCCAACGCCCACTTTTTCTTTAAGCTCTTAATAAAGCTCATTTTTTTTATAAATCTGACTTTGTCATTACTTCATAAATTTAATTAAGTTTCAGCTTCACCTAAGTTAATCTTTAAGATTAAGAAATATGGCGACCACTAAATTTCGTTCGTCACAACGTCTAGTCAGAAATTTGAAGTAACTTCTGCATTTCGATTCCTTTGAAACATCGTTTGTTAAGCTCTGTCATTTAGCGTAAAAAAACAGAAGTGAACCGAAAGTTTAAAAATCGATCAAAAGAATGAAAAGATATTGAAAGTACTACCGGTTTTGAAAAGACGGGGCCTTTCTTCTTCAGGTGCAAAAAACACGTGCTACTTCTTTGGAAATAAAAGCAAGACTGGAAACACGACAAAACCCGAAGAGGAAGGAGCAACACAACTAACCAATAGGAAGTAACAGGATACAAGAGAAACAAAAGCAAAAAACGGGGAGGAGCATTAAATGTTTGGTATCAGTGCGAAACCAATCAAAGTTGAACGGTTAATGTGTCGTTGTTCATATCATGTCCTACGTAGATTTACACATTAAGCTTGAAGTGTCAAACAACGTACTATAGAGTAAAAAGGAAAAAAAAATAACTTAAAATTTAACATTTTTAAATGTTTGTATAAAATAATAATAATAATAATAATGGACATTATTTCTTAATGAAAAAATGGAGATAATTCTTTAAAATATATTTTAACTAATTATTATTACGAAAATTAGATTTATTTTAGAAATATCTTGAAAATCCGTGTTAAACAATTTAAAATAGTATGCGAAAAAAAAAAAAAAAGTAATAAATTTGGAGTATTTAGGTACTATTCCTTCAACAAATAAACTAATATCGATTTTGATGAATTTACGCTAAAGTTCATTTTTTTAAATATTATATATAAATAACATTTCATTACACGATTTCAATTACATATAGATATAGATATAGATATAACACTTAAAAAATCTTTTTTTTTTTTTTTTTTTGACTGTTTATCACGATATTTTGCTGTTGTTTCTAACTGGGCAAATATGGCTCAACGGGATAATATGCAAGCACCGCAGTTGAAAATAGGTTCATTTGGAAATATCGACCGGCAGTCGGACGAAGGCCAAATAATTAATTTATAAAAGCCAATATCTCGAGTTCTTGTGGTTATTTTAATTTTAACATTCGAAAACAAGTAAACGTTTTATTTATTTTTTATTTTATTTTATTTTATTTTTTTAAATAAAGAACACGCTAACGCTGTACAAATCAAACATTACATAAACTTTTCTGAATACGAAACAAAAGTCAGTGCTAATTAAATTTAATTAAATGTATTTCTTTTTAACTTTTTTCTGCTCCTCATATCGATATAATATCATTTCTAATTGTATGTGTGATACGGAATATCAAATATTGTCTTTTAGTTAAATTTATTTTTAAAAATACTTTTTTATCAATTTCAAAAATCTATTTCTGAAATATTTCAATCTATAATTAATATAGATTAAGAGCAAAAAGAAACCAACAATTATAATAATAACAAATCATTTATTCAATTTGATAACTGTGGTTGAAATAAAGTAAGCTGGTTTTATTCATTAATGACCCAAGAAAGAAGCTTTTCACCGATCACGTCTTTTGCTATATGCAAGAAATAATAATAATAATAATAATAATAACAATTCCTTTATTCAATTTGATAACTGCGACTAAAATAAAGTAAGCTAGTTTTATTCATTAATGACTGCAAGAAAGGTGCTTTTCGCGGATTACGTCTAATGCTATATACAAATAATAATAATAATAATAATAATAGTAATAATAATAATATATCAATTCTTGTGGATCACATGTCTGTTAACGAATTTTTCAGTGGTTTCTAGCACGTGGCTTTCTACACGGCTGATTAAATTTTGTGAATCTGTAGATAAAATATCGTCGTATCCGCTATATCAACAAAATTAAGATATTTCGGATCGTTATAGCAAACATAAATTGGACACTGAAACTTCCAAAATGCAGATGTTTTTCCAACGATTCTTTAAAGTATTAGATGAAAGTCTACAATCTCGTTGGAAGCGGATGCTAAAAAAAAAAAAAAAAAAAAAAAAAAAAAAAAAGTGTTCTTTAAGCTTAGCGTCCATTTACCATCCTATCATATTACGAGTAGAATAACCAAGATTTTGTGCGTTAGATTTTGTTCATCACCCCACGGAGAAATAATAAGGAACAAAATTGGCGTCTCAGATCACGAATAAAGTTTTAAAACAAAATTGTAATTATACTGAACGTTTTACGAAAACACATGTAGTTATATGTCCTAATCGGCGTGCATTTGTGGCGATGCGTAATTTCAAAAAGCTTTTATTGCCTAAAGAGTTTTACTCTTGATGGCTTTCGTTTGTGAATGATTTTCGTTTGTGAATACTTATTTTCTCCCTTCTCCAGAATGTCCCCCGCACACTTGTAGTTTCATTTCTGTACTTAAAATATTTTACATATATTTCGATATGTTACAAAACAATATATGTGACTTCTCTTCAAAAGCTGCATACTTTTAAATAAAAACTTAGTTTCGTAAAATGAACTTATGTGCCATCGTTTTAATTAAAGTTCATAGGACACTGAACGGCTAAATCCCTATTTTCTACCTAAAAATAAGAAATAAGTAAATGTGTTTAAAAATTTAATTAAATTTAATTTCATAAAAATCATTTTCGTATAAAAATTAATTTATGTATAACATAAACAGTAAGCGCTATATTAAATACGTTTATATCGTTTTAGATACATATTTTTTTATGTGATTAGTAACAATCCCCTGAAAAATATTTCGCTTGTATGCCTATGTATTCGATTATGATATTGCAATTCAACAAATATAAGATTTATATTACACATTATTTATCCTTAAGTATGAGTTTATAGCTTACACTAAAAAAGGAAAATACAATTTTATTTTCTCTATAAATTTCTTTTAAACATTATTAAGCTTTTTAATACACTTTTACTATATACATGACATAAGAAAATTCTATTTAATATCTAAAAATTCAAAAATTTGTAAATGAGACTTTGAAAAACTTTAAAAGCACCTCAGTTTGTAAAAGTGGCATTCTGTTAATATAAACCCAAATTTAAAAGTATTTAGTTTTTCGTAGAAAATAACATCAAAGTATCAATGACTAAAATTTGAAACTGTAAATGTTTTGCTCTGTAAAAGTTTTAGAAAGAATGACATTAACATATTTCGAAATTGGAAAATTTTGTACAAAACACAGAACATACAAAGTACTACTTTTAAGTTTTTGAAATCTAAGAACTCAGTGATTTCCGTAAAAGATTTCGTTCCAAATGCGAAAATATCCAGATTGTGGAAATTTACAAAGTGAAATGCAGTCATTTTATATAGTTAATTAATTAACTTTTTTTTTTTTTTTTTTTTTTTTTTTTTTTTTTTTTTTACTTTTATTTATTTATTTTATTTATATATTTATTTTTTAACTTTTATTAATGAAAAATGCAGTTTGAATTATTTTAGAGAAGTACTTCCGAAAGTTTGTGTACTTAGAGGTTGACATATTTTCTTTTTCTTTTTCTTTCTTTCTTTTTTTTAGTTAAAAGCATTAGACAATTAAATAAATGAAATATTATGTTTTTAATGTGCATTTAATATGATTGCTGCCTACTGTTATATACAATAATAAAATCTGAGTGTTTTATAGCATTAAGCGATTTCCACAAATATTTTAAAATTATTATTATAAATGTTTTAAAACTTTTAGAAAGAAAAGAGTTAGTTTAGGCTAATTTATAAGTTTGATAATTTTAAACAGAGTTATTAAACGAAAAAAAAAATAAGAAAAAAAAAATCCGATGGACAAAATTCCACTTATATGAATAATGGGAGGTAGAGTCTTTGATCGGGTCGGGTAAGCCGATTTTAACCGAACCTGATCCGACCCGAACCGTGGGTTGGGTCGGGTTCGGGTCGGGTTGACTGGCTTTTTTTTTTACTGCGGTTCGGGTTCGGGTTCGGGTCGGGTTTAGTTTTCAACGAATCGGGTCGATGTGAAAACATCCTTCTAAAAATGTTATCTTAATAAAGCAGAAATGATGTGTATACCCAAGATGAATATACTCTTACCCAAATTATCATAGTAAAACAAACATCCATATCCGACTAAAGCAATGAACACACACACACGCAAAAAAAAAAAAAAAAAAAAAAAAAAAAAAAAAAAACAATTATTATTTAGAACATAAGCTGAACTTCTTCCACAGTAACCAGATGTGTGATTCATCTATTTTGATTACTCACACCCTCTTAAAATAGATTGTGAATTTAAACTGATAATTATTTTTTTTTTTTCTTGCAGATGTTTCTAAGAAGTTATAGGAATGTAGACTTAGATGATTATTGGACAATTAGTTGGCGTGTGTAACGTTGTATTATTTTAATATTATGCTGTGTGTGATAAGCATTAAACAATAAAACTACAAACACTTATCCAGAAACCCATTTTTGTACACTTAAAGTTCACAACACACATAAATAGTTAACAATTATTATTAATCCATTTTTCAGATTTTTTTAGTTTTAAACTTCGTTATAAGTTAGTGATTCTATTTTTAATTCTTTTTAAAAGGATTTACCACAAACACAGCAGTGTGACAATTAAAATTTATTTTATTTTATAAATTAAAAATGTTTTCCATGATTTTTAGATGTATTATTAATTTTCATTTAAATTCGGGTTTTGGTTCGGGTTCGGGTAAAAGAAATCGGGTTTCGGGTCTGTGTCGGGTTGGGTGCGGGTTGCCAAAAATTCTTTAGTGCGGGTTCGGGTCAGTTTTCGGGTCGAATAAAATTTATTTGTCAGGTTCGGGTCGGGTTTCGGGTTGATTCAAAATTTACTTATTGGGTTAAGGTCGGGTAAAACCCGACCCGTGCAGGACTCTAATGGGAGTTTTGATTATTTATTAAATTTTGACGAAATAATTAATAAAATGTTAATAAATTAAAAATCGCTTTTATAAAGTGTTAAACTATAATGACACGTAACCACTTATATAGAAGAAATATGGGAGAAATATGGAAGAAAACACAGTTGTTAGGTAGACGATTAGACTACATGTATTTATAGAATAAATATTTAAGTTTTTAATTATTTTACAAAACAAGTCCACAAAGTTACATAGAAAAAAGCTGTTTGTGTTTGATATTTTGATAAAGTATAAAATAGATTCTATGCAGTAACAAGTTTTAAGAAATGTGACCAACAAATATTTCATTTAAGTTAATTAAAAGATCGAAATTTCACCGTAGACAACGCTACACAGAAATGAATTTAAATTTAAAAATAATGGAATAATGAGTAATTATTTTGTCTTAAAAATAATTTTCTTTGTGCTATTTCTAATTATATTATATACTACGTCTGTAAGGGTAATCTACATTTCATTCTACAGATAATGATGCATAACATGTGAATTGAAGATAATGATTATTTGTACTGACAAGAGCTGCATATAAAATAATATTATTAAAACAAATACTTTTATCTATTGAATGTGAAACGATTTTGCCCTGTAAATTTATTTAAAAAAATTGAACGTTTTATTATTTTTCTTGATGTTTTTGTAATACAGTGCATTTTATGTATAAATTTTTGAACCGATTTTGAAATAATCAAAGTACAATTTTTTGTCAGTGAAATCATTTCAATTTGGATATCATCCTGTTACATCAAACAGTTAATTCTATGTTAAATTTTTTTTTCAAGAACTACTGTCTCCCACTGTATACGGTATTTACTTCTTCTTATATATGTTCTAAGTGTTATTTTAATTTCTGAATATTATAAAATACATTAAAACTAACCCAAAGTAAGCGTGAATTAATTCAAAATTCATAATTCGTTATTGTTATTAACCTGTATGGCGACTTAATCATTTGAATTTGAATTTAAAATAAGCTTTGGACCATCTTGTAAGAGAGAAATTAATTAGGAATGAGGTAATATTTCTTGGATTGAGACAATATTTTTTAGGGTATTTCTGCACATTGACAGTAACATTTCTGTACATCTAAATTAATACAGGCCTTTTGTGAAATTTTGATACATATCATCATTTGAAACAATTTTTATTAGAATATTTTAAAACTCATACATACATTATGATAATCACACATCCATTGATATAAACGAGTAATAAAATTTTAAGATAATATAATTCTCTTGTACTTATTTATTTATACATTTTTTAAACAATATATCATTTTTAATAATATTTAAATGTTTTCTTCTAATGATAACTTTTTAATTTTAGTAAAATAGACAATTGTATACAGTTTTATTTTATTAGGGTTGAGTTTGAGGACGAGTGAATTTAATGTCGCACTTGCACTACGCATTAGACAATTGGAGATGGCACAGAATTCATCCCAAGGTTAAAGGGATGACATCAGAATTTTTCTCCGTGGTGGATGGTATTTTCACTTCAGTAACAACTAGAGATTATATTTTTACGGAACGCAAATGTATTTGCAGCTAAAACAGATTACACTTGCACCACAACCATTAAATGTACACAAAGTTCTTTAGTAACTTCGAGTATCGAACTCGTAATACCCTGATTACGATCTCGACGCACTAGCAACTAGGTTTTCGTCTCCCCTTGCACCTCTAATTTGATATAAAATAAATCACAATGAAGTAAATATAACGTTTCCTTCTTAAATTTTAAACGCTTCAAAGAATAAAAAACTTTAAAAATGTTTTATTTAAAAAGTACAAAGCTTTTAATAGAAAAATAAATAAATAAATAAATGAAATAAAATAAAATAAAATAAAATAAAATAAAATAAAATAAAATAAAATAAAAGTTTTAGAAAGATTTAGTAATATTACGCTATATTTATGCATTATTTTTTACATGTTGATGCGCATTCGTAAGATTTTCTTTGATTTAATCAAAATAAGGGTAATAGGAGAAAATGAGTCTGTACGTTTTACCGTTAGTTCTGTGAATACTCAGCGTTTACTCCTTTTCGGAACAGAATCTTGATTAATCGTTTACGACTCGCCTCCGAAAACGAACAACAAATCGGTCATATCTTATATTGATAGTACACTATTTGCATTTATATATTAAATTATTAATATATTACTTAAAATGCAATCATTAAATATAGAACTAACGCATACAATTCTTTTTTTTTTTTTTTTTCCTGTAAAAAAATTAAATCAAGCCCAATTTTCGTATATTTTTTTTATTTATTTAAACTCCCAATATACTAAGTAAAAAATATTTGACTACTTTTAATTAAAAATCACCAATTATATATAATATTGTTTATTTACAAAATATTAAAATTAACCAAAACTTTAAAATGTATATTAAATACTTAAATATAAAATATTATTTATTTATTTTTTACTTCTTTACTTATTTAAATAATATTTATATATATATATATTTTTTTTTTCATATAGTTATAAAAATAAATGAATTTTCTAATTAAACAAGTTTAAAATCAGAATCTTACCAAAAATAGTTTTGAAATGTGGCTGAGTGCTAAATAAAACGTACTATATGTTTTTTTTTTTTTTTTTTTTTTTTTTTTTTTTTGTATACAAACAAACCAAAAAAAAAAAAAAAAAAAAAATCTCGAAATGCTCTGAAACATTTAAAATAGGAACAAATAAGGCATCAGAAAAAGAATGCATCCACAGTAATTGTAAAACTTTTCGTGCATGATTCTCTTAAGGGTAAGAATTTCTGCAATTATGTAAAACATTTCCTATCAACTCCACAGACTTTTTACTGTGTAAAATTGAAAAAAAAAAAAAAAAAAAAAAATAGGAAGTAGAATTTGTTGAAGAATTTCTAGTTCTTAAAACAAAAGAACAAATTTTATTTGTTTCTACTCGAATAAACAATTATATATTTTCAGTAATATATATTTTTAAAAACAAAAGGCATCATAAAAATCCGTGTTAAAAATAATAAATAAAATTCTTTATAAAATAAACAAATGTGGCACTCATAGGACTTTCTATTACCTTGTATTTTAATACTATACATACGGTAAGATAACAAGTACTGTAATAAATATTTACGTTAAAATAATTCAAACTAGGTTTAAGAATAGCTTATCTGACAAAAAAATTGGGGAAGAGTGACTACCGACACCCTAAACACCCCCGTTTGAATATAGTACCTACATGAATACGAAATTCAAAGCTCTTATTACATTTTAGAAAATATATTCCAAAATATCGTGACAATTTTCACCCTTAAAACATATATATTTTTATTAAAGGTTTGAAATAGTAATCACATATGAACTTCAAAATACCGCATTTGAATTTCTTGTAATTACTTGCTTCTAAGCTATTCAGGTAACAGACATACACAATGATCAGCCGTTTAAAACTAGACTTTAGTATTTAGGGAACCACAAAACGCATAATTATACAAAAACAAGCGATGAAAATGTAATTTTAAAAATTTTAATTTAACGTTTCATTCTTGAGTTCTTTTCCTGAACACAGTAAAATGCTTCCAACAATTACATTCAATAAAAAATAATGTTTCACTTACATATTGATAGCCTTGTATGACGTTCATGAATTATGTACACACTATATTGCATGCTTAAATATACTGTCCAATACGCTTAAGCATATTGTCAAATAATAATAACTTATAGCACACCTGAAATGTGCTTTCAGTAATTTCCAAGTATAGTTACACTATAATCCAAATACTTTTATATAGCCCTGTAAACGAAGGATCAATGATTTCCATACAATATCTTACAAAAAACATACTTTTATGCATATAAAAAGTATGTTTATTCCATTGTTTTCATTCAGTTTCTGTATGTAGTTCATTCTATGGATGTTAAACTGTACGTAAAAAAAAAAAAAAAAAAAAAAAAAAAAAAAAAAAAATGCATATAAATATAATATATTTGAATTCTTTTGGATGTCTGGGTAAACGATCTACTTGCTTGATCATAATAAAAAGCTTAGTGTAGCATCACTTTATGATACATATTCAGGATAATGAGTTTGGACATCCTTCTGCAAATTTTTCTTGTGATATGCTAATACGAGACGCACACACAGGGACATGTACCCAGACAGACAAACAAACGCACTGACCATTCACAAAATCCGTTTTTTTCAGATTCAAGGGATCTCAAAAAATGTAAATATAACAAAAACACAATTTCGACTTTTACGTGCCATATTTAGGTCAGTTTAATGTCTTCTGACCACACTATCTCTTAAAATGTTTATAATATGTGCAACAGTGGGTTATATAATTTCTGTGAGTGTTGCGGAAGATAATTTTTATTTCTTAATTTATATATATATATACAGTTATGATGTAACGAGTAATGGAATTCCTACGGCTTTTACGGAAGATTTTTTAAATTTTTAATTCATTTTCTTAAATACGATCTAAAACAATGTACAGCTATTATGTAAAAAGTATTAGCTCTTTACGGAGTTGTGATTTTTTTTTCTCCGTTGCGGGTAATATACTCGTATGTATGCAATATTTCATGGGATTTCACTAGATTTTGTTTCGAATTCCTCAAGTATGGAAGATCTTGAACGTGAAGGAACACGAACCATTACTAAATTCAACATCCGATACAGAGACAATGATCAACATAGCCGCGGCAATTATCAGCGGATCGGACAACGGTACAGCACGCTAAAAAAGCGTCCATTGCTGAAGAATGGTTCTTATTAGACCACGATGAAGCAAGGCCACATACTTCGGGTTGCGGAAGAGAGGTTTTGCACAAGAACAACATAAAGGTTCTGCCACACTCTCCATATAGTCCTATTCTCGCTCTGTGTGATTTCTGGCAGTTTTCTGATCTCAAGGAACTACAAAGAGGCCCCTCATATCCAAAGTAACAAAGCATGTGTAAAAGCAGCTTAGGCGGTTATGAAACAACTCTCAAAAGACGGACTTTTACATGGGAACTGACTCTTAGAAGTGGACGAAATGTTGGGTTAAGTGACCCAATGGTAGTTACTTCGAAAAAGACCACGTAAATTATGACGATTAAGGGTAATCTGTTTTCTGTAAAAATATAATCTTATTTCTTATTGCATTGACCTCGTATTTATCTGAATTAATATATATATGTATATATATATATATATATATATATATATACACATTTACATTTAAGTTAACTAGAAGAAAAATCGCATAATTTGTACACGATATTGTTAAAAAAAATATATATATATATTATTTTCTAGATTTTTCTAAACGTTTTTAACAAAGAGTCAAATTCATTATACTTTAACCAAGGATATGTTGCAGGAAGACGAGTAATAATGAATTTATCATATGCTTTTTCCATACATTTAATTTGCTTTATTTCAAAATGATGTATTATTTAGTAAAATATGGCAGGGTTTGGGAATTAATTATTAGCAGTTATCAGTAATATATTTCCAGTACCATTTAATGAATAAAAAGAAGAAATATATATATTTTTAAATAATTAATTGTTAATTATTCCGCGTACAAGTCTTTATTAAAACATATAATACAAAATAATTAATAGTTTTTCAACCTAGTCCACATATTCATAAATTTTATTAAATATTGTTTAAAATTTACATTCAAGGTGATATCTTAATATTTGTTACAAAAGACAAAAAGACAATTTAAATAATTCACTGTGCAAAATGCACTAAGTTTTTTTTTTTTTTTTTTTTTTTTTTTTTTTTGTGTTAACTTAATTTTCCCCTTTAAAATTAAAATAAAAATGTTGAACACATAATAAAACTTTTCTCTATTTAAAAGATTTTTTTGCCCATTCTCTTATTTACCATGTATTTAAATGTTTCAAGTGATAATATTTCGGAACCTAGAAGGTGAGAGGTTTATCTTACGTAATAACAATTTTTTTTAGAGTTGTAATCAATAAAACTTCCATGAGAATAAGCTAAACGGAATATTTATGAATGTATTTGCATAGTAGTAAAATGGATCACAGAAGGCTTTTAAAACGAAATTAATGGCATATTGTGCGTTTCTTCTAAAGGTTTTAAAGACTTGAAAAAATTCCCTTTTTTTTTTTTTCAAAGAGGACTACGTTTCTGAAATATATATTTAAGAATGTACATTCTGGTATTATTAAAAGTATTCATAGAGAGTTTGTAATTTTCTAAATGTTACGGAATTTTGTGCATAAAAGATTGATTGCATCTAATCTTTAATAATTTTAATTTTATGAATTTAAAAAATATATGCTAAATGATGAAAGATATTTTTAAAAACATTAATGATTTTGCATATCTTTATAACCTTGACCACCCTTGAGAACAATGTGTATACTATATAAAAGGACAATGAATAAATAAATGAATAAATCTAAAAACATACAGAAAATTACCAAAATGAAAAAAAAAAAGTCAAAATAAGATGAAAGAAAACAAATTGATTTCAGCTTGCAGATTCATTAGTCATCTGGGCCATTATACAAGTTATGCAAGCAAATTTTGTGGTTTTGTGCATAATACTAATGAACTCTGAACTTTAAAACCTAAACCACAATAAATAAATAAATAAAATGGTGCGAAAATACAGAAATAAATAAAAAACAGTGGAAGATTTACTTACTACTTAAATGCATAGAACACGTGAATAAAAACTAATACCGATTTACAGTTAAAATTTAAATCAAAATAACTAGAGAATATTTTATGGAGTAAAGTTAATAAAAGTATAATTTAATTTTTATAATTATTTATATAGGCGTAATTTAATTTAGTGTAATAAATGTTATGTTTTTTTTTTTTTTTTTTTTTTTTTTTTTTATATATAATAGATTGCGCATTCAATATTAGTTAATACTTTAAGTTTATTATAAAATTATTTTCTCGAAAAAACTAAATGTATATATATATATATAAACATTAAAATAACTGTGATGCTGCTATCAAGAGTATGATTAATAAAAATATAAAACTAATTCTGAAAAATAATTATTATTCTAATGTAGTTAAACTACTATTATAAATTGATTAAAAATTTAACATTTGATTAAATTAAATTTATATACAAACTAATTTGCTTTTCTAAAAAAAAATAACAGATATGTTATTGTAGTCTACACATAGCTTCATAATAGTATAAATATCAATAAATTAGTACACTAGAGTTGATTCTACATTATGACAAAGTAATTCGCTGTTTATAAATCTGTACTGATAAGTATAAAGGATTTATGTCCATTTTCTTGATTTTTCAGGAGACGAAAAATAAAGTTAAACTAACTAAAAACTAATCAGAAGAATCGATTAGGAAAACGGGATTATGTTGATTTTTACCCTTTATACCGTTCAGTGATTGTCAATCTTCATTTAATAAAGGGAAAAAATTGAATTAAATATTTTATACAAAGATTAATGCTAAATTTCTGACTTGAATCTTTTTTTACCAAAGGATTTTCTCAAAGGCTAAATGACATGGATTTAAATCCTTTATACCAATCGATAGAGAATTTTTTTCTGGGTCTGACTATGTACTTAACTCAAAATCGACATTTGTGGACTTAAATCCTTTATACTTATCAGAACAGAAATTACATTACTAATAATAACACGATTAAGAAGCAATATAATATAAACCTGGGTAAGCTTTTAATAACTAATAAAGTAATTTTATCATTAAGATTTAGAATATGTTTATTTTGTTTAAATAATATATTAATAATTTTATGCAAATATTCTCTATTAATATTATTAAAAAAGTCATTAAAACCAAAAGCTTTTATATTAGTGATATTAGTTAGGTTCTTAATATTCTTGATGAGTTGAAAATTGTTTTTTTATACAATTTTTGTACATAAGTCTTGTTAATATTAATTATGCATCAGTATTAATTATGCATCAGCAAAGGGATCTCGATCTCGCCAGCATGGCGGCAAAACTTTAAAGGTCTCCATAGAAAGCTATCTTGCCTAGGGAATTATGAAAACTGGGTCGTCGAACATGAATTTCATTTTGAAATTTTTCTTTGAAGGATTTTGTTTAACTATCATTAGCGTTGCATCCCTCAAAAAGTAATAATAATTTGTCTTCTGGTGAATTAAAATTTTAATTGGATGATGAAATTGGTATAAGACTTAGAAAAGTTTCAAATTGTAAAAGTAAATCGAAAAAAGAAATAAACTGCGAAAATTTCGCAAGGGTTTGCTTGTATTTAATAAAACATTACTGGCATTCTCATTATGTGTGTTAGAAGCTGCAGGAAAAAAGAGAAATTTTTTTGGTCTCTTATGAAATTTAGGTTTTCAACTAAATAAAGATAATTATACATACTATTTTATGTAAATATATCCTTTGAAGACATATTTACAATTGAGTAGACATATTTTGTATATGTCTTTTAAAAATACGTCTTTTTTTTTTTTTTTTTTTTATCAGTATTGTGTGCACGTTAGTATTGTATATATACACGTGATTTCTTTATCTATGTACAAACTTAATATCTTGATAATATTCAAGTTTGTGTCAGAATTATTTCCTTTTAATTATAAGGATAACGTTTAATTATAAATATGATTACTCAAGAATGCAATAATTCAAAAATATAATAAGTAACTATAAAAGCTCTTTTGCGTCATATACTAGTATATAAATTCAAATTTTCACCATAATATATATATTAAAGATATTATATATATTAAAGATAATCCACTTTCGCACTAAAATATCTTTTTTTTTTTTTATTATTCACATTTTGTAAGTGATACAAACATAAATTAAACCATGAAAGTTATATGTAATATATATGTTGTAAATAAAATTTTGTGCACATCTATATCAACATAATAACCATGAATATCACACTACAAATTACTATTGCAGGATCGTCGTATTTGGGTGAAGTAAATCAATCATTCAAAACAGTGAGAAATTATGATCTGTACAGTATTGTGATAAATATTACAAAATATCGCGCATTAATTTTCGTTACCATTAACACATCGGTAAATATTATAGAATTAAAAGCTTTTAATTAAATAAAATGTATTTATCTCTAAAAAATGTTATATGTAACCCCCCAAAAAACTGAAAACAATCTCGAAAACACTAATAGTTCTCGAATTTAAAGTAGAAAAGTTTTAGGCAAAATAAATAATATATATTTTTTTTAAATCATATTCTATATATAAAGCAAAACCGAAATTCGTAATGTTAAATACACTGTTTTAACTATAGAAGGTTATTGAAACTTAAACACTAAGGTTATTAAATTTTTTATTTAAATCTGGATTTCTTTTTGGATTTTTACATTTTTCAACATAATGGAGACTTTAAAAGATTTTTTGTTTCAATATACAACTTCTATTTTTAAACAACACATAATCAAGTACATAGATATTTGCTGGTAAAGGTATTTTATAAAACATTGTATTTGGCACCAGGAAGATTGTTTTTCTTAATTTTTAAACCATTTGCTAAATGGTCAAAAAGAAATGCTTGTGCAAAAGCATAGAATTGATTTAGTAATAAAACATACTTCAATTTACAAGACAATATTATTTTTCCTCTTGTGCGACATAAATGTGTCACGCCGTAATATTTCAAAGTAGTAATTTCAAAATAAAATAAATTTTTCTCATGTGATTTCACTTTTTGTTAGTTTACAATGAATAACGCTATTAAGGGAATAAGGTGTGCAATATATTTTTGTCGCTTTTTGCATAAGGGTCCATTGCTGAATGGAAGGAAAGACAAATGAAAATCAATGCAGTTATTTTTTCTTTCTCTTCAATGCTATTTCAAGATCTTTAAGATATTCATTTTTCTTTAGCTTGATGGGAAAAAAATTGCAAATAAAAAATACATTAATAATTTAATAAATATTAATCATACACTTTTTGTTTCCAAAAAGTGTTTACACACACTTGAAATATACATGTTTCAAGTGCATAATAAAAATATCGTATATATGCAACTATATCTCTCTATATACTGTCTGACCACAAAGTCCTGTTATACCCAATTAAATTTTTATACAACTATGGTTTTTGTACTAAACGAAGTGGCTAATTATATTAAAATTGCTATGACTGTGAGGAATATGTGGCAGCCATAATCTCAAAGATTAACTTAATTACTTAAGTAGTAAATAAGAGCACGAGACAAAGTTAGATACAAAGAAACAAAGTTTATTCACGATCAATATCAAGGCGGGTGTTGGGCTAAACTCGGAAATACCTCTTAAATAACTTCAGGGAATAACTACAACAAAGCATAAAATAAAGGTAATTTAATCTAACCAATACCGATATTGTCGACGACTGCTCTCTGTCGACCACTGAACTATCCTTGCACAAGAACCGTCGGCAGGATTCCCTTAGCGCGACAAATTCTTCACTCAAATCTTACTCTATTCTACAACGCTACAAAGCTCTACCATCACTTAACACTCGCATAAGAACTATCCTCATCAACACCACTCTCCTACTCTCCTCTTCACACACTTTTTCACTCCAACACACATCCATATTTATATTTAAGCTTACTCCATTCCACTCACTTCATTTGAATCTACGACTTCCCCTTATTCACTCGCACTTCGCAATTTGTGAACTTAGATGCAGCGCCATACTGACGTGAATTCAATTACACACCAACCTTACATGACTACAAGTTTAACTATGTTACAGCACCATTTGATGGCAAACAACGGAAAAAGCGTTCCTTAATTGGAAATAATAAAAGATACGGGAAAGAAGTTAACTAAAACTTGCAGAGTGTTTAGAATTTATTACGAAAAGACATATTTTGCAAATTAATGCAAAAAATGAAACATATAATATTCACAATTATTTCTTTAACATTTCCCTAATCCTGATGTTATAAACTAGAGATGAGCAAGGGAAATATATTTTCTACCAAAAAGAACCAGGTTTCGAAATTTAATGATTGAACACAAAAAATAATTAATTTAATAAATATATAAATTTGTAAGTAAGCCACATGAACAACAAAAACTCACAGAAGTTGTTTTAAATCAAAATAATGGTGTGCCTGTGTGTATGCATATCCAAAATTTTTGTGAACGCTGTAATCTCAGAAAGCAGTGGACTATATTTAACCAAACTTGATATTTACTTAGTTGGACTTGATAAATGGCTTCTGGGAGATGAAAATCTCTATATTCTATATGGAAAGTATTTTCATTGAATAATTATTTTTGTAAATTATTTGTACTAAGTAAATTTATATAGAAAAATATTGAAAAGAAATGTTTTGTGATTGCCCACAGCGTAGTCGTTAATTAATGTTAACATAATTTTAAAGTAAAGGTGAATAACCTTTATGTGAAAAACAAATAGAAAATATTAAATAATAAGCGTTTCTATTTCGCATTAAAGGAAATATTTTATTTATATCATACGTAGAAAATTTAAAATGTAATCGTTATTTTGTTAAAATAAACATTTTATATTCAATATTTATATTGAGATCACACATTAAATATGTAATCGCAAGATACTATCATGTTGTAACATTTCAAAATGAATATTTGATTTAGACTTTTTTTTTCTCGAATGTATTTATACAGTCAGTAAATAAATAGAATCCTCAGTTATACATCGTGGGGGGGAAATGCTGCTTTCATCTAGAAGGAATAAGTGGTAAATCCATCAACTAGAAATATAGATTTCCGAGGTATATGTATAAGGCACACCAATAAGCTGAATAGACGAAATGATGGAGAATTTCTAGTCTATACATTTCTAGATGGAATATTCTGATGAATATTCTGCAATATTCTGAATATTCTGAATGCTTTGTATTGCAAGAAATTCTAGCTTAATTTCCTAGAATTGGGTCATACACAAAGATTATAGTTGCTAAAACTCGCCTCTTGTACTCGCATTTATTTCCAGATATTTTTAAATACGTTTGACCTCGATAATATAGGCAAACGCTCTACAATTCTAATAGGGGTATCACGAACTCTTTTTCTAAAGGGACTAAAATTTATAAGAATGACATGGAACTATTTTTTCTAGGGCCACAATTTAGATTCTAGATGTCAGTTACAGAATTATTTCTCAGTATAAAATGTTTGGTTAAGAACAAATTATATAGAGAACTGCACGCATTTCCAAATAAATAAATGTAGTTTCAATATCTGTACCCCGGAGATAAAGGACACCATGTCACAAATGCGAATTTTTTAGAAATGGTGTTATAATGGATATAATTAATAACATTTCTCATAAATAGAGAAAATAGACATGTTTTATCTCCTACTGTCCTATATCCTTCATAGTAACTGGTCCTAATGCTTTTAATGCCTCTATATAAAGCAAAAAATGCACATCCAGAACATGGTGCTAAATCTTTTCTCAAAGTGGACATGGTGGCTTTTACCTCCGGGTACAGACATAAAGCCAATTGTTTATTTCAGAATATTGTTTATTTATTATTAAAATCTCGTAAAATATCACAATATACGAAAGGTGTAGATCATCAAAAGGCACAACATTTAAACAATGTAAATATAGTGTTTAATTTATGTATATACACTAAAAAAAAAAAAAAAAGACGCACCAAGAAGGAGAAATGCAAACTGGACACAAATTCATATTCATACAGGTTTAGATGGAAAAGGCAAAATTTTAAAGTTTGGCTACCATCGAATGCGCATGTGACGCTGTAGCGCATCTTAATCGCGCAATTGGCAGAATATTAAAAATGAAAAATTATAGTGCAGATCATAAATTCTTCGAAAATTTTATTCCGCCGACTCCGGTAGACAGTAACTATGCCTCGCATACAGATGCGCAAACAATATTCGCATATGTCTAAATTTGAGAGAGGTGTGTAGTTGGGCTGAAAGAAATCTTTTGGAATAATCCGCGATTTATTTGACAATTGGATAGAAACGATGCCATTATTAGATGGTATTGACAGGAATGGGTGAACCATGGCTGAACACAGCGTCAGGGAGGAAGCGGTCGGCCTATAGAGAGGACAGAACGTGAGAACCAATGAATCGTGAGAGCTGTACTCAAAGCTCCAAACTCCAATTCATCATTATCATCGAACCTACGTGGAACTGGTACTTCAGTGACTTCAAAGACCCTTTACAGGCGGCTCAGAGAAATGAGGTTGAGCTCACGGAGCTCCTTGTGCGGACTGCTGTTGAACTCTGTATAACAACAAACACGTTTACAGTGATATCAGGATCGTTCGAACTGGATGTCATTGAATTGAGTAGAATTGTCTTCAGTGATGAGTCCCACTCCGATTTGAGCCCGATGACCAGCGAAGACGCGTCTGGAGACGCCCCTAAAAAAGGGGATTCCACCTTGAATGTCGCCAGCTATACGGCCCGACAACCAGGAGTGAAGGTTTGGAAAGTCATTTCCTTTCACAGCAGGATCCCTTTGGTTGTCATCCGTGGCATTTTAACAGCGCAGCGGTACGTCGACGACATTCTACGTTCCGTTGTGTTTCCTTTCATATCACGCAATCCTGATCGTATAATTCAGCATGATAATGTTCGCCTGCGCACAGAGATAGTTTTTACGGCTTGTTTTCCTGCTCGTCTATCGTTGGATCTCTCTCCCACAAAGGGCGTTTGAAGCATCCTAGAAAGGAACTTAACACCAGCTCGGGATTTTTCCAATTTAAAGCACCAATTGTACAGAATTTAGCATGATATCTTGCAGGCGCACATTTAATCACTAATTAATACCAAGTCGAATAATTTCTTACGTAAGGATCAGAAGTGGACCAATGCGTTATTGAATTTGTTTACTTTGTGAGATCATTTCTCTTAATTAAATCATACAAACAGGACATTCATACAGGACACTCATTTAAAAAATGTTTTAAAATTTGAATAAATATGTACATTAAAATTATTCTATAGAGTGACAGGCATGACATCTGTAAACATTTAGAATTTTGCTTTGCTTAATTTATTTTAAATTTAAATTTTCATTTTTTAATAATACACTTAAAAAAAAATATATATATAGATAATATATTATAAAATTTGACCTGTTTCATATGTTTTCTATTAAAATAATAATAATAATAATAATAATAATAATAATAATAATACAGTTAGTTAAAAATCAAAACATGATCTTTTCATCCATTTACGCATGAAACTAAACTAAAACAAGTTCAATGTTGTCTCCAGTTATTTATTTTAGAAATACAATACCTTGTAATTTTTAAACACATTCAATTGTTACATTTTCTGTAAAACAAAAGAAAATACAATTAGTTTTATTTGAAGATACAGAAACAAAGATACTATCACCATTTGAGATATAAGAAGGATGCTTAAAGTAAGATGACAGTTATAAATATCATCTCATATTTTAATTTAGTCGTTGACTTCGGGTCAGTATTTTATTAAAGATTTCAAAAAAAAAAAAAAAATAAATTTTAAATAACTATCAGACTGCATTAATGTACATATTATATGTAATGATTTATTCAAAATCTCCGATGCATTTTGTTTTATATTATAGTACTTTGTTAAATATTAAAAAGAAAAGGAAACAGCTAAATATAATAGAATAAATTTAAAACTGAATATAT
Organism: Salticus scenicus; assembly: GCA_963930645.1. Classification (NCBI taxonomy): domain Eukaryota; kingdom Metazoa; phylum Arthropoda; class Arachnida; order Araneae; family Salticidae; genus Salticus; species Salticus scenicus. Next base: position 25,279,397 of record OZ005653.1, read on the forward strand.
TGAATTAAACAATTTTATTTGGATTAAATGAAGACAAGTTAAAAAAAAAAAAAAAAAAAAAAAAAAAAAAAAACTTGAAAGTTACTACTGTGTATAACTGTTATATTAAAAATTATTAGAAACATTTGTCCTTGTTTAGTACATGATGAGTACAGTACTAAATTTTGAAATTTCTAGATATCTTTACAACTCTAATAATGAATACATCAAACAATCAAATGTACGTATTTCAATAAATTTGTTATAGTTCTAGATTAACCTAATTTTTTTCGAGTTCAGAAGAATTAATCTATATAAAATAACATTTAAAAGAGCCTATCTTGAGTTTTCATGCGTTTTTTTCTAAATCTTCCCACGGGAAATAGATTTGAATGTTATTTCTATTTTATAATACTTAACCATCTTACTTTAAAAGACTCACGCATTATTTTAAATTAAATTCTCCACTTAAACTACGAAACATTCTTTTTATTTTCTTTATAAAATTACATCAATATTTCATAAATAGAACTATTAAATAAGGCATATTCCAGTACTTTGCTTTACTGTAATAGCAACCTAAATAAATAAATAAATAATAAAATAATAATAATAATAATCAATATCTACTCTGAGTCAAACAAATAAAAACGATTTTTTGATTCATCCCCCCCCTTAAAAAAAATCTATTAATATATATTAATATTATAGTCAATGAAGTTACAAAATAGTGCTTACGTATGTGCACTTTCTTTCTTTTCTTTTCTTTCTTTCTTTCTTTCTTTCTTTCTTTCTTTTTTTTTTTTTTGTATGTGTAGATAACATTTATATAATTTGATACTTCAGGAATTATTTTTTATATAGCATGTAACGTCAACTAATTGTAGATTTTGAATTTACAATAAGCACATAGACGAAATGAACAAACTATAAAATCGGCTTTCAAATTCAGTAATGTTGTCAATATCTAAAATCAAAATGGATAATAGCTGTTTCAAAAACATGTAACATAAAATTCAGATATATAAATCTTTTGATTCCGAAAGAAATCGAATCGATTTCATTATAGGTTTTGCTTAATGGTACAAAAGAGATGTGATTTGTTTCGTTTTGGATATTCGATTAATTTTTAATTTAAACTGAGTAGACGACCAGTTTGGAGTAGTTCCCTTTTGGAATTTAATCTTTCAGTGCATACAAAGTTTTAATTCATTATTATCACAATCTGAGAAATCTCTGTTAAATTCTTTTGATAAATAATCATTTCAATCTTCAAACTGTGATGAACATATATTGATGAACACATCACTGTATGTGGAAACAAATTTTTAACAGAAACAATTTATGCTATTTGTGCTCATCTGTTAAGCTAGATAATTTTTTTTTTTTTTTTTTATGCATTGAAAATATTTTAATTTTTTTCAAAAATAACTATTTTAAAATAACGCATTACTTCTCAAAAAATATAGAGCATTTTATTAAATAATATTAATTGAAAAAAAAAAAATCATGCGTATTTATTAAAATCTAACATGTTATTTACAATTTCACACAATGGAATTGAATAAGTCTAAAATTAAGGGCAAAATAAGAATGAATATTACAATAGTGAATGTTGATAATTGGTAAACGTCTTAAAATTAGACATTTTCGAATTTAAGATGCTCGGCTCGAATGTCATATTTTAGACCTTTCATTATATTACGACACTTTATATTATAAGAAAGCGCACAGAGCTGGCTTTTAAAAGTACTTGGTACAAAACTTTGAATAAACACCATAAAATACAAAAAACTCGAACAATTGTTGCGAATTTGTGTATTGAACGGTGTTCATTCAATGTTTTGTACCAATTACACTTTATATTAAATTATTTGTACCACCAGTTCATTAAGAAACACACATGTCTTTAATTTTAATATCTACTACGTGTAAGCTCAAAATTAAGACACATATTAGGTAGTTGCAAAAGTTCGTGCGGTTTTTTATTGCCTCATTTCATAAAAATACATCAAAGCAAATGACAATTTTTAATCAAAATACTCTCCATTACTTTCTACAACCTTTGGCCATTTTTCGGGTAACAAATGTATACCACGGCGATAGAAGCTCTCGTCTTTGGAGGCAATAAAATGATCCGCGTCCACACGAACTTTTGCAACGACCTAATACGTGTTTCAAAGCCTTTTAGTCTTTAGCCTTTTAGCCTCGTAGTCTTCTTTTTTTTTTTTCTTTTTTTTTTTTGTGTGTGTGTGTTAGTGTTACCTGCAACCCTTTAAAAGACGGTGAGATATAATATATCATATCTAATTTTGATTCCTCACTGCATAAATTCATTACAAAAATTATTTTACAAAGTTTTACTTAGTAATATAAAAAGGGAAAATATTCATTTTCTTTCTTTTATTTCAGACTTGTTCGTAATTTCTGGTGGTAGTTTCTTTAAAATGAGCGAAATTGGTTAAGTCGCTTTTACAGCACATTTAATTAAATATTGGTAATTAAAATTTTCATGAGTTATTTATTAAATTTGATACATATTTACTACTTTTCTCATAGAAATTGAATACTTCTCAAATTGGGGTACAATAAGAGTGATGATTCAACTGTATACGTAAATATTTCGAAAATATCTTTAAAAAAGAAAACATTTGGAATTTAAAATGATTGTCTAGAATGCCATATTTTATAACGTTTCACTTTATAAAGACATTTTAGATTAGTTAATTTATTTAACCAGTATATTAAGATAAACAAATATCTTATATTAAGATATCTGTAACGCCTATCAAGGAAAAGTATGTAATTTATCCAAACGTATTTACAAGATATTTGGGTAGTTTGTAGATAGAAATTTCCTTAACATGACTTATTGCCCATATGCACAGCACTAGTGCGACGTAAAACCCAACCAACCAATCAACCTTAACATGACTGAAGTGACAAAATATTCTAAATTGTTTGTAAACAGGGAATGATGACGTTATATTTGGACACGACTGTAACATGGTAGTGTACATTTTTTTCGTAATACACTTACTTAATTTGATTATAATGACGTGTTGATAAAAAAAGAAGAAATGGCATGGCAGAAAGCAGTATTATGGCAACAATTAAACAGGTCTACAAAAACAATGTTGACAAAATTTTATTTGATAATTTTAGCTGCTACATATATTGTTTGGTATGCAGAAACTGAAATTGTAGCCATCTTTTCTCTATCACGTATAGACTTTTTCGAATACAGGGTGTCTGCCGACACAATTTCTTCATTTTTGGCAGTTTTAAGTATGTTTCCATAATTAATCATGTAAATATACTAAAAAAGTTACCATATAATTGGTGAAGGGTCACAGAAGAAATTATGCCGGTAGACACCCTGTATTCGCAAAATTCTATGCGTGCTAGAGAAAAACTGGTTTAAGTTTTGGTTTCAGCACACCAAAATATATAAAGATCATCCAAAATTATCATATCAAACTTTTAGAAGTAGATCTGTGTTATTAATCATGCAAAAATTATGAACTACATTTGTACGAAATTTTAAAAGAAATGAAGCAGTTTTACACGGACACTACAGCTGATGAGACGTTCATTTAAATAGTTTTGTTGAAAGCGTTCACTTGTAGTACCAATACTGAAGCAATAATGGTTGGGTGTAATAAATTTTGTAGGTTGCACATTTGTCAGAGCAGTTATAAACTAGGAATACTTGCCAAATTCCTTGAACATTGGAGGTGTAAGTCATTTATTTACAAGTGTTTACAGTTTCACGCTTCTTTTTTGGAGCAATTTAACATCGTAGGCATGAAACATAATTTTTTCAGCAATTTTGCATATAGAACACATCCTGAAGAAGCATATCCTACATATATAGAATTGTCGGTAGATGTTCGGTCCAGTATTAGCAATTATGGCAAGCCGTTCTTTTCGGAAAAAAAATAATACTCGGTCCATTAGTGCAACATTTCCGCAAACCAATCACTGTCCATGTCTAATTACCTAATTACGTAATGGCTGGTCCTATTCTCACTTTACCAAAACCGCCCCGGAATACACGAGCCATTTAAAAGTCTGTAATTAAAATGTTCGAAAATTGAGTTTGAATTCCCTAAATTTTAATAGATTTTATAATATTTTGTATCTTCTTTTACACGTTTCTGTATTTTGTATGTATGCCTAACACAATGATTATAGAACTAAAACCGAACTCACGAAATTTCAAAACGCTCGGCTAAATGAATAAAAAAAATCGTTTAATTAACAGTTTTTTCTTGTGAGTTTCATTAAATATTTTTATTTCAGATGATTGGCTTAAATTTATAAAAAAAAAAAAAATGAAAAAAAGGCTTTAAAAATGTATTTATTGTTCCCCACTGACTTTATATATATATATATATATATATATATATAATGTAAATTTTAATAATTTTCATGATATAAACATGATATAACCTTGCAGTAATTAATATATATACCAACAAATAAGTATGTGTAATATCTATTTTAAATAACAAATTCTTCCTGCAAATTTCTGCTTGATATAAATATTTAATAATAACATAGATAAGTGCTAGACATAAATCCTTTAAATGCAGAAACATCATTACCACAATCCACAATAGGAGAGATAGATAATAAAATTTACGCTTACATATATATATATATATATATACATATATGTGTGTGCATAATGTGCTTCCTCACGTTTCCTTGAAAAATGACAAATATATTAAAGTGTAAGCTCGACCTTGAGTTTCTTTCAATAACTTTAAATATTTTACTTCTAAAAATATAATATACTACCTTATGTACATAAAGATCTGATTTTAAATATATGAACTTATTTCATGCAATTTGGGGCGATGCATAGATATCAGAGACATTTTCGCAACATATTTTTTAAATATTTAATCTGTCAGAAACACTGGTAAGAATTTGTGTTGCAGGATTTCAAAGAAGTATTGATAATTCCAGATGTCAAACGTGTGTCAAACAATCATCGTCAGGTCAGATTAGGAATGCTAGATATGTGCCTTTTTCCATTAAGATAATTCACTATAAGTAAGAATATGTCTATTCTAATGTAGAAAAACTGAATCTGGAATGTTAATTAACCATTGAGAAATTAATTGTAAGATTGTAGTATGTCTGATACCTTGTATAATATAAATATTTAGCTTATGATATATATATATATATATATTCAGGCAGTTTGAAGACAGATACTATAAAACATTAAGTTATTCAGCTTTATTTCACTTCATAAAATATCTTTTGTTCGATGTGTTACGATATGAGCACGGAATATAAAGCAAATTCTATTATTTACAGAGTTTTAAAACTCTCTGTTTTTGAACGTAAGTAATACAAAACAGAAATATTTGTTTTATACTATAATAAATATTTTGAGTTTGAGATTAAATAATTCAATGGAAAATTTTAAAAAGTAGAGTTAGGTAATATGCCAGAAAAATTTGGCATCTCTGTATTTTAAACTATATTGCATATTGATTATTTTAATTTTAGATTATTTAGTATTTGAAGTAATCAATTTAACACTACACCTTATATATATATATATATATATATATATCTGAGACCCATTATACATCTTAAATTAATTTAAATTTAAATGAAGGATTGTACCTATTGACTCAAAACTTATTGATGATAATTACATATTACATTTCATTATTAGTTAGTTAAAACAGTTAAATATGTTTTAGTTAGCTGAATATATATTAATATTTAAATATATATATAAATATATATATTATTATTATTATTATTTAATAAGCAGGGGGCTCTGCCCCCTGCTCGCTCCGATCACCAACCCCCGAGGTAGGCTTCGTCTCCCCTCCGACTCACTTTACTTATTAACACATGCAGAGCTCTGCCCACCTATTCGCTGCTTTCTTTCACTGAAAAGGAATATTAATAGTGCATATTACAAGACAAAATCAGAAAATGATTATGGAAATCCTCATATTCAATGTCAAATTGCAATATAGAATATTCATATATTTTTTTTAATAGAAGGAAATTAATAATATCTAGACCATTTGCATTACAGCTTTAGTATATGACCTTTTTTTTTCTTTTTTACAACCTTAGATCCGGGCCACTCTATCCCAGTCGGTAGAGCGCCGAGCTCGTAACTGGAAGATTGTGAGTTCGGTTCTCGAGCCGGCCAAAGACCGCCGTGTACACTGATGGAGGCTGGTGCATGTCGTAGCCACAATATACTCTATGTTCCAACCAAAATTATACCATACCTCTGGGGGACACCGAAACGGGGGAGCCATCTCCTTCGCGTAGGACCAAAACTGTGGTGGCGTGTTCAGAGTATCATGTGGTCTCCATTCCTCAATCTTAAATTAATCTAACTTAAGTAGTAAATGATAAATGCACAAGACTCAAAGTTATATGCAAATAAAGTTTATTAGAGACCAAGTTCAAGGCGGGCGTTGGGCTAACTCAGAATAACTCTTAGATAACTTTAGGGCAGTGGTCGCCAACCTCATTTTTGAACAAAGCCAAATGTCAACAATACAACGATTAAAATATATTTTGGGAGCCAAAAATTTTTAACCTAATTTATATTGGCTCATTCATACTTATTAACATAATTAGAGTATTCCTAACACAGACTAAGGAAACACTTAGACCCCGGCCAGACGGTTCTAAAAGTGAAGTCTCAACTGTAACCGAGCCGCCATATTGGTACAAGCAAAACCACAGACCACTGAGCTGAAATGTCTCTAGACCATTCCTAGCGGTGCGTTCCAGACCATCGTCAATTACCCATAACGCAGTACTAGTGCGACATTAAACCCAGCCTACCTACCTAAGTTTAAAAAAATCGTAGAAAGTAAATTATTAATCAATAATAATTTATTTTTAGTCCTTATTTATTAAGAATGAAAAAATGTATCCGTAATTGGATAATTGTAGCATTTTTTAACGCTTCTCTATTATGATCTGGTCAGCCTAAACTAGACCCGGCAAGACGGTTCTAAAAGGGAAGTCTCAACTGTAACTGAGCAGCCATATTAGTACAAGCACCTCAGTTACTTCACTTTTTCCCCATACCAGATAGTCGTCTTGCCAGGTCTAGGTAATTCCTTAGTCTGTGATTCCTAAGTCGACATTTCCTAAAATCTCAAGGGGCAAATAATCTGCGTGTGGCTCGCGAGCTGTAGGTTTCCGACCACTGCTTTAGGGGATAACTTCAGTAAATCGTTAAATAAGCGTAAACTATTCTAACCAATACAGATACTGTCGAAGATTGCTCTCTGTATTGGTTATCGAAGATTGCTCCCAATCCACAATGCTCCGCCAGCGAAATGATTCCCTAAATTCGCCTAACTCTACACTAAAGATTAGCACCTTACAAAACGACTATTACATCCACCAAACTAAGAACTTAATCACAAAAGATCACTTAAGAAAACTCTTTCTTCGTCGTCTCTGCACCACTCTCCTACTCTCCTTCTTCCACCTTTTCAACACACATCCATATTTATATCTAATCTTCATCCATTCCACTCACTTCATTTAATTCTAAGATTTCTCCTTATTCACAAGCGCTTCGCAACTTGTGAACTTAGCTGCAGCGCCATGCTGACGTGAACTCTACTACACACCGTGAACTCTACTACACAATGTCTCCGGAAAATCCGCAGAGGTGCGTCCCCGACCGTCGCCAATTATCCATAGCGCAGTAATGGTGCGACGTCAAACACAACCTACCTAATTATCTACCTACCTACAACCATGGATCATATTTTAATTTTCCCGTGTAAGAAAATCTATTTTTTAGAAGTAGAGAAAAAAAGTAGACATTTATTTTCTTTCTTTTTTACATCCATGGTTTCGGGCCGCGGTACCCTAGTCGGTAAAGTGCCGAGCACGCTTTTGAAAGTTTGCCAATTTGATACTTGAGTTGGCCAAAGACCGTGGTGTACACTAATGGTGGCGGGTCCATATAAAATCTGTCGTGGCTGTAAAGTCTTCCATGTTCCCATCCACACAATACCTCTGGGGATCATCAGAGCGGAAGGGGGGCACCCCCTCCGTGAAGGATCAAAATTGTGACGGCATGTCTCCGGAACATCTCTAGAGGTGTGTCCCAGACCGTCGCCAATTACCCATAGCGCAGTACTGGTGCGATGTTAAATCCAACCTACCTACCTACCTACGTACAACCATAGATCATATTTAATTTTCCCGTGCAAAATGACTTCATGACAGAAGAACAACATCACTGGGAGAAACTTTTTTCAAAATAGCAAATAGAGTACCTTCATAAACTTGTCGTTATTAGTTAATGACTTCTTTAATTGGAATGATAGAAATTTCTAAGCAGCTGAAATGTCTTCCTTGGAGTATTCAGAATGCATTGATACGTCTCATGACACTGCCCTCCGAAAAAAATATGAAGCCAGTGACAGTAACTTTTTTTTTTAATATATAGAGATGTGCCGTTGGACAGCTCAAAATTGAGAAATTTACAGAATACCGGAATAGCTGAAATTTAATGTAAGAGATGATATTCTTGTTTGTGTGATTTAACAATACCATGAGAGAATAAAAAGGCATATACGAGAGAGATCCGAAAAGAAGTACCCTGATGCTTTTCGCAGAACAGCACCGTTTAGGTTCTGTGTCGTGAAACGCGCGCGGCCGAGGCTCCCAGAATAGAAGGCTACAACTTTTCCCAGCGGATCCGCGACCAAACGCACGACCCCGAAGAAAGCCGCGGAGGAGAGAAAAACCCCGAAAACGCTTGACCGGACTGCTCACCGAGCTAAGCGTGCTTCCTGGAATCACAGTTGGACCTATTAGAGGACCAGGGCCAAGGATGAAGAGTTGGCGTAGTTATAAAAAGACGGCGCCACAACCGCGAAGCGACGGCAAACCACCGTCGCCATATCAAACACCAATTAATATTTCAGTGACTAATGAAGATGGGCATTAAGAATTTAAGTAGGATCCTGCTGGAATATAAGCAGAATTGGGTAGCTTTTGTACCGCCTTGTTAGCTCAATGTATCTAAAGACACATCTTACCAGGGGCCACCACGGGGAAGTGAGTTCGGCCGATGCCTGTAGAGAATCACTGAGGGGAGCCCCCCCCCGATACTTTTCAGAAAAGGAAGCTCCCTTTCAGAAATACACAAAGACATTGTTAAAAAAAAAGGCATAATCACCACAGACATCTATACTTTGGCCACTCTCTAAAATAAATTTCAAACCAGCATCCTTGTAAAATCTGAGCCTAACGGCTTAAGGAAGTTCTTCAAAAAGTGTTGTACCTTTTCATTGCTTTGGAAGAGACATTTCTAAATGGCTGATTTAAATGTATTGATAAGATGAAAGTTTCAAGAATTAAGATCAGAACTGTAAGCCGAATGGTCCAACTTCTCCATTGCATGTGATAAATTTGTTTATTTATGTCTCTTACTGTGTGATGTTTTGAATGATTATCCAATAATACGATCTGTCAATTCAAGAGCTCTTACTTCTTACGCGAATTGATGCATTTCAGTGCATGAAAAAAGCATGCCGCATTTATGGAGTAAAGGTATTTGTCAAAATTACACTCCTCGTGTCCCAGAACGTTGTTAACGTAAACTTCCCTGAAGACTGCGACAATTCGAAATTTTTTGTTATGTGAGAAATGCGATACCTCCACATCACGCAGGTTAACTACTGTTATTTCCAAAATAATGAAGAGGTACAGCAAGCTCTGGAGAACTTTCGCAAATCGTTGAGCACCAAATTTGACCAAGATGGTTTCTTAAAATTGATTTCAGAGTACGACAAATGTATTAATGTTGGCAGTGACTATGTGCACTGTAAACAAAAAAAAAAGTTTAACCCGTAACAGGGGAGGTGCGGTCTCACAGACCGCACACTAGGTTCTTCCTATCACCCCTATTGTATGCTTTGCCCGTTTCAATGGAATCTTCCTGTAGCTTCCCATTTCGTGACCTTCAACCTGATCCTGGCATTTCATAACGCTTGGGCTGGTGAATCTGGTTCAATTCTTCGAAAGCGGTCTCCGAGACCGCACCTCCCCCTCTGCATTAGAATTTTTGGCTGAAGTGTTACAAATGGCTTTGAAGTTAGGTACGGTGAGAATAATTTATCCTTCTGATTGGGATTATTCTGAAGAAGTGCAAAAAATTCTTAATGAAGTTGGAAGTGATTTTAGTGATGAAGATACCTGTGAAGAAGATTTCTGTGAAAGTTCTCACTCAACAGACTCTGAAATTTCTTCAGACAGTGATGAATTTTCTGATCCAGAAAAAAAATGATTCTGAAAAATATACTACTATGGGAAAATCGCTTCAAATGGTCATCCGTTGCTCCTAATATAAAAGTTAGAACTCCAGCCCATAATATCGTGAGACTTCCTGGATTAAGACCTTACGGAAAAATTGAGAATTCAAATCCAAAAAATCTATGGCAACTACTTTTTGTTGATGAACTTTTAAACATCGTTATGAAGTGGACAAATTTAAAAATTGAAAGAAGAAGAAAAAATATCTGTGGAACAATTAAAGGTGAAGTTGACAACACCAGCATCGATGAACTGAAAGCACTTTTGGGTTTGCTCATTTACACATCAGTCTTCAAACCTAATCACGAATATATGGAATGTTTATTTGCAACGGATGGAACTGGCCGTGATATTTTTCGTGCAGTAATGACAATGAAGCGATTTAAATTTTTATTATGCAATTTGCGATTTGATAATCCTGATGACAGAGAAGAACGAAAGAAAGCTGATCTGGATGCGCTTATTTCGGAAATGATGAATTTGTTCATCCAAAACTCACAGAAAGCGTATACTTTAGGCACCTGCGTCTGCATTCATGAAATGCTTGTTGGATTTAGAGGTAAGTGCCGCTTTAAAATGTATATGCCTCAAAAGCCTGTGAAATATGGATTAAAAGTGTTATGTTTGACAGATGCATGAAATAACTATGCCTACAATGCATATCTTTATTGTGGAAAAGACACTGATGGAATTTGCATTGAAGAGAGGTGGAAGAAATTTAGCAAACCCAGTCAAGTTGTTCTCCGTTTGAGCAAGCCAATTTTTAACACGAACAGGAATGTAACAGCCGATAATTGGTTTTCTTCCATAGAACTTAGTACAGAATTGTTGAAAAATGGACTAACATACGTTGGCACTGTTAAAAAAAATAAGAAAGAAATTCCGAGAGAATTTCTTCCACGTAAGTCCAGAGAAGTGAGTTCGACATTGTATGGATTTACTAAGGACATTACCTTGATTTCTTTCATTCCAAAGAAAAGGAGAGCTGTGGTTCTGATGTCATTAATGCACCATTCAATAGAAACAGATTCAGAAATACAAAAGCCTGAAATTATTTCCTTTTATAGCAGAACCAAAGGAGGAGTTGATACCTTGGATGAAAAATGTTCTGTCTATTCCTGTAGTAGAAGAACAACGCGCTGTCCCATGACCCTTTTCTACCGCTTATTAGATATAAGTACAGTAAATGCTTATATTTTGCATCAAAGTTATTCCCAAAACTCTGTTATGACAAGGATGTAGTTTTTGAAAGAATTAGCTAAACGATTAGTTCTACCTGTATTGCACACAAGATTTCAAAATCCAAGAATAACTCGAGAATTGCGCCTGACGATAAAGCGGATTTTGGGAAAAGAAGCGGAGTGCCTGGATAAGTGGCAGTGCTCAAAAGAAACAAAAGGAAAGTCAAGGAAAACTTGTCGTCTGTGCCCCCCAAGCAAAAAAAGAAAGACAGCATATTTCTGTTTATCTTGTCAAGATCCTATTTGCTTGGAATGTTCACAAAAGTTATGTAATGAATGTGCCTAAGGAGACGAGGACTAATTTTTTGCTTCCCACGAGTCAGTGAGATAATGATATTTCAGGTGCTGTCAAAATTTTTCAGTATTGTAATACTTTCCATTTTTTTCTGTTATAACTTCCTTTGCATATTAAATAATATAAATAAAATAGTTAATCCATAATATATGCTATCTTTTTTATGAATTTTATAAAATGTATTGCAGCATGTGATTTTTATCCAAAAATTTAAGGCCGTTAGAAAAGTTTCTAGGGAAAACTTTATTTAACTTTAAAACGTATAAAAATATTTTATTTTGAGAAAATAATGTTCAAAGAATATCCGAATCAAATATCAAGATCATATTTCAATTAGTCAATTTTTTAAAAATTATAATGTAGCGCGGTCTCTGAGACCGCACGTCCCCTGTTATGTCCTACTTTTTCACACACCCCCCCCTGTTACTGGTTTAAAATCACGGTATTTCACCGTATTGTTGTTTTGAATACATAATTTGGGCATTTGTACGAGAAAAAGCCGTTAATATACGTAAATTGCTCTTATCTCCCACCAAACCATTTTCTTACGGGCAAATCCCTTCAAACTGCTATCATTTCAGTGACGTCATAATAGAACGCTTCCATTTTCAAACTGAAACTATGATTATTATTTATACTGGTTGAATGTACTTAATTATGCACAGATGACGCATAGAAACATCAATTGGTTTTAATACGCTATTGTTATCGTAAGTTAATTCAAAGAATTTTCATGTGACTGATGGTTTCTTGATTTGAAACCAGAATTGAAAACACAAACTACAACCTAATAGTTATTTTATGCACTAAACGCATTTTTTTTTCTAACATACAGCATTCTAATTGTTCTTAACCCTTTAGTTAACCCTTAGAAAACGGAAAATTTTAATGTTGTTTCCACAAAGCAATTTTTACAATGCGCTAAAATAAAGTTTATTTCTTTATGAGATGAATATGTAATTAACCATTTGAAGATAAGTCTTATGATTATTATGTATAATTCTCACTGTTAAAAAAACAAAACTTTTTTTATCTGAATATGACAATGAGATATATACATGTACATCATATATAAAAGTTTCTGCTCTCGAAATACTGCAGTCTTTCCTCCATTCAATGAAATACAGCTTAAAAAAAAAAAAAAAAAAAAAAAAAAATCTGCTGCTATTCTAAAAAGTGCAAATACGCCTAACACTTCGTAAACACAGTTTGAAATCTGTCCTATAATGAAAACCTGTTTGGATGAGTAAAAATCAGCCTCTAGTTATTTCTGCTTTGAACCCATTACAGAAACCATAAATACTGAAAACCACGAAAAACAAATCGTAGTCATTGAAGATACAATTTATCTGTGTCCATATAAAAGATTTATTATTATTATTCAAAGTTTATTTGGGGGTCTCGAATAATTTTCAGAGATCTCACATAGTTTTTAAAAGTTACATTTTGTTTTTGAAGAAGGGTGAGAAATTGTAATCCAATATTTTCATCTAATGAGAACCTTGAAATAATGAGAACCTTTAGTGTTTACGAAAAAAAAAAAAATGATTACGAAAAATATATCAGATTTTCTTTCTCAAAATTCAGTGTCATAGTCTTTATGAAGAAAAAAAAAAAAAAAAAAAAAAAAAAAAAGAGACTGTTGTTTTTCTAATGTGAAAATTGACTGACTTCTTAATTTTGTCAAAAATAGCAAATTTAGATTTTAAAATAATCTTTAAAGAAAATAATTTTTATGCATAATTTGAACGTTAACAACATTCAATATTAAAAGTATTTGAGAAACTCATACTTTAACTTTTAATTTTACGGTCAATAATACTTTTTTACAGGTTGGTTGTATGTTTCATCATGACGTAAAATTACTAGCGATACATCATTCATAGTCTAAATGTTTTTTAACGGACTTTGACTGGAATCTCTGCTGCCGGGCTTTGCCCGTAATTTTACTACAGCTTTTTTAACAGTGTGGGAAATAGCCAAAATTTATATTTTGCTACATAAATTTATATTTCTGTTTGTTATAAATATTCTTTTTGAAAATACAATTTTATTTTCAAATTTTACTGTTGGGACAACCCTCGTATATATATATATATATATATATATCGATAGATAGATATTGTATATAATCAATCTATTGTTGTTTACGAAAGGTATTAACTGAAGAACAAGAATTTTCCCATGTTCTAAATTTAGTACTTTATTATAGAAATTGCAAAGAAACGATGAGGGTTTGTGTGTCTCTCTATGGTCATTTTTTGCACTCTAAGACATATTAGGTTGGTATGATTATAATGATACGTTATAATGATATGTGTTTTATACATATGTTACAATATACAATCTTAGTTTGAATGGTACTATCGCCTCTTAAATGATTTTCAATTCTTTCTCGTACTTTAACGAAAATATAATTTGATATTCTAAGTTGCAAATTTAATAATTATTCTGTTAAAACTAATTTTAGAATTATTTTCAGCTGATGACAAATGTAAACGTTTTTAATTCTGACTAATGTCTCTCTGTATATATATATAATTGAATATTCAACTATGTTTCTAGCAAGTAATAAGATCATTCATGGATACAGAAAAAGTCATCGAAATCGAAATAATGATTTTGAATGATGATGAATAAAATTTTGTAAGTAAGAATCATAAATTAATGGTGTTTCGCTACAAACATTAATTGAAAAAGAGATGTCAAAAAGAAGTCTAACTTCTTTATTCCAATCCTTTAGCATAATATAAAGACATTACTTAAAATATTTTACTGAAATAGACTAATTATTTTGTGTACAAGCACACATAAACGTATTCAAAAACATTATCGACAATAGGTAAAATTTCTCATTAGCATATTTTTACACATTATTTGGACTTAAACAAGATCAAACATAATAACGTATATATATATTTTTTTTACATGCACAAAATCAGGTTTCGAATAGGACAGTATAAAAAAAATGATTCTTTGTTTAAAGGAGACGCAAAGAGTTTTTCATATATTTGAAGTTATAGACAGAAATTTCGAAAGGAATTTCAAAATATGTCACGATTTCCTCTGCTGTGTTAAATATACTTGTAATTACACTATATTGTGATATATATATATATATATATATGATTGTATAGTCTTACCATATTAATAGGAAATAGTAAGCTTACCAGAAATTAGAAAATTATATTATTTTCTTCTTGATGAATTTGATAGTAGTGCTTTGCAAAATTATTCCATATCCAAAATAACAATTAAAAGAAACTTTTCACTTGCACAGCAAAAAAAAAAAAAAAAAAAAAAAAAAAATAAGGATGTTCAGAAAACTTCAGATACCCTGCTCAAAGTAAAAAAAAAGGTTTATTGCCCCATCGCATTATATATATGTATATATATATATATATATATAAATTTCTAAAAGTGTATCGATTTTAAGAAGTAAATGAGAAAGCGATAATCCAGCCTATTAATATTTAAAAGCATTTCAATAAAATTTAAACATTTCAAAACTATCACAACTTTACTTCAATATCTCAGAAGCACGTCGTTCTGAGTTGCATTTGAAATCATTCTCCCTCGAGTTTATAGCAAACATTTGTTTCTAAATATTTCATAGGGGAGTTTATTCAGCAAACAATATTTTTAAAGAACTCCCTTTGCATGTAAGCAAGCATTTTTCGCGGCCAAATGCTACTATTGCTTTGGTACGTGTATTGACTTGAAAAATTCAGAGAGATATTTCAGGAAAAATAAAAATCGTGAATATCGTTTTCCTATTCTGTGATTTATTTTTGCTATACAGTAAAATCACTGTAATTTCAAACAGTTTTTAGGAAAAGATGCTGAAATTCAAAAACGTGAGATGAATTGCTCCAAAATTTGAGACGTTTTCCTTTAAGATATTCATTCTTGTTTTTAAAATATATTTATAAAAAGATATCAAAAGAGTTTTGAAAAAAAAAAAAAAAAAGTAATAATTTAAGGTAATCTATGCATTTGGTGAATTAATTCATAACGTGTCTAGAATACAATGCAAGATATTAAAAATATAATTATTTTTTTTTTTAAAGAGAACTAGTAATTCATTATTTTATATTATGCTATGTTAGTTTTCTCTAGTTCATTATTATAATTGTATAATTTAATGTATTGCCCATTAAATTATAATTAATTCACTTTTAATCTGAAACAAATTATTTCAAGCATTACAAATCAAATAATATATTATTTTATTAAACGTATAGTTAACTATTATGATATAGCTTTGGAAATTAGATTTAATATATAATGTTGATTAAATATTGCTAATATTTAATTAATATTAAAAAAACAAATTAGATTCATATAAAATATATTTAACGGATTCTTATGAAATATATTCAAATATTACTGTTACTGTTAAGAAATAAAACTTTATTAGCATTGAAATGACTTTAAATTTAAAATACAATGCTAAAATAAGAAAATTAGAAAAATATTTGTCTAATGAAAAAAAAAAAAAAAAATATGCTACTATTTACCATTTAAATTACCTACAATGAAAATTAATATTCATATATTCAGAAGATAATTACACATTGTAAAACACTGAAGCATGACAGCAAAGCAGCGGCCGTACATTTTACGGCTCATGGTAATAAATAACGCCATACGTCAAATAAAGTATAAAAAGGCTTAACGTAAAATTTACTGCTGAAGTTTTACAGCGTGTTTTCCGTTTTTTACTAAACACATACAGTGCGTCCCAAAGTTTATAGACAACGGTTTTTTCCTTATTTTACCATTGAAAGAAATGAATAAAAATTCCAAAATCCTTTTTAATTATAAGTAACATCAAGACAATAATAATATTATACAAAAATGTTATCTTACAATCACAGACATTGTGATAGAAACTAAAACTGGAAATTTACTGTCCCTAAAGTTTATGGACAACTCATTATTTTTTCTTTAACATTTCCCTAATCCTGATGTTATAAACTAGAGATGAGCAAAGGAAATATATTTTCTACCAAAAAGAACCAGGTTTCGAAATTTAATGATTGAACACAAAAAATAATTAATTTAATAAATATATAAATTTGTAAGTAAGCCACATGAACAACAAAAACTCACAGAAGTTGTTTTAAATCAAAATAATGGTGTGCCTGTGTGTATGCATATCCAAAATTTTTGTGAACGCTGTAATCTCAGAAAGCAGTGGACTATATTTAACAAAACTTGATATTTACTTAGTTGGACTTGGTAAATGGCTTCTGGGAGATGAAAATCTCTATATTCTATATGGAAAGTATTTTCATTGAATAATTATTTTTGTAAATTATCTGTACTAAGTAAATTTATATAGAAAAATATTGAAAAGAAATGTTTTGTGATTGCCCACAGCGTAGTCGTTAATTAATGTTAACATAATTTTAAAGTAAAGGTGAATAACCTTTATGTGAAAAACAAATAGAAAATATTAAATAATAAGCGTTTCTATTTCGCATTAAAGGAAATATTTTATTTATATCATACGTAGAAAATTTAAAATGTAATCGTTATTTTGTTAAAATAAACATTTTATATTCAATATTTATATTGAGATCACACATTAAATATGTAATCGCAAGATACTATCATGTTGTAACATTTCAAAATGAATATTTGATTTAGACTTTTTTTTTCTCGAATGTATTTATACAGTCAGTAAATAAATAGAATCCTCAGTTATACACTGTGGGAGGAAAATGCTGCTTTCATCTAGAAGGAATAAGTGGTAAATCCATCAACTAGAAATATAGATTTCCGAGGTATATGTATAAGGCACACCAATAAGTTGAATAGACGAAATGATGGAGAATTTCTAGTCTATACATTTCTAGATGGAATATTCTGATGAATATTCTGCAATATTCTGAATATTCTGAATGCTTTGTATTGCAAGAAATTCTAGCTTAATTTCCTAGAATTGGGTCATACACAAAGATTATAGTTGCTAAAACTCGCCTCTTGTACTCGCATTTATTTCCAGATATTTTTAAATACGTTTGACCTCGATAATATAGGCAAACGCTCTACAATTCTAATAGGGGTATCACGAACTCTTTTTCTAAAGGGACTAAAATTTATAAGAATGACATGGAACTATTTTTTCTAGGGCCACAATTTAGATTCTAGATGTCAGTTACAGAATTATTTCTCAGTATAAAATTTTTGGTTAAGAACAAATTATATAAAGAACTGCACGCATTTCCAAATAAATAAATGTAGTTTCAATATCTGTACCCCGGAGATAAAGGACACCATGTCACAAATGCGAATTTTTTAGAAATGGTGTTATAATGGATATAATTAATAACATTTCTCATAAATAGAGAAAATAGACATGTTTTATCTCCTACTGTCCTACATCCTTCATAGTAACTGGTCCTAATGCTTTAAATGCCTCTATATAAAGCAAAAAATGCACATCCAGAACATGGTGCTAAATCTTTTCACAAAGTGGACATGGTGGCTTTTACCTCCGGGTACAGACATAAAGCCAATTGTTTATTTCAGAATATTGTTTATTTATTATTAAAATCTCGTAAAATATCACAATATACGAAAGGTGTAGATCATCAAAAGGCACAACATTTAAACAATGTAAATATAGTGTTTAATTTAAATTTATGGGAATATGTATATACACTCAAAAAAAAAAAAAAAGACGCACCAAGAAGGAGAAATGCATACTGGACACAAATTCATATTCATACAGGTTTAGATGGAAAAGGCAAAATTTTAAAGTTTGGCTACCATCGAATGCGCATGTGACGCTGTAGCGCATCTTAATCGCGCAATTGGCAGAATATTAAAAATGAAAAATTATAGTGCAGATCATAAATTCTTCGAAAATTTTATTCCGCCGACTCCGGTAGACAGTAACTATGCCTCGCATACAGATGCGCAAACAATATGCGCATATGTCTACATTTGAGAGAGGTGTGTAGTTGGGCTGAAAGAAATCTTTTGGAATAATCCGCGATTTATTTGACAATTGGATAGAAACGATGCCATTATTAGATGGTATTTACAGGAATGGGTGAACCATGGCTGAACACAGCGTCAGGGAGGAAGCGGTCGGCCTATAGAGAGGACAGAACGTGAGAACCAATGAATCGTGAGAGCTGTACTCAAAGCTCCAAACTCCAATTCATCATTATCATCGAACCTACGTGGAACTGGTACTTCAGTGACTTCAAAGACCCTTTACAGGCGGCTCAGAGAAATGAGGTTGAGCTCACGGAGCTCCTTGTGCGGACTGCTGTTGAACTCTGTATAACAACAAACACGTTTACAGTGATATCAGGATCGTTCGAACTGGATGTCATTGAATTGAGTAGAATTGTCTTCAGTGATGAGTCCCACTCCGATTTGAGCCCGATGACCAGCGAAGACGCGTCTGGAGACGCCCCTAAAAAAGGGGGATTCCACCTTGAATGTCGCCAGCTATACGGCCCGACAACCAGGAGTGAAGGTTTGGAAAGTCATTTCCTTTCACAGCAGGATCCCTTTGGTTGTCATCCGTGGCATTTTAACAGCGCAGCGGTACGTCGACGACATTCTACGTTCCGTTGTGTTTCCTTTCATATCACGCAATCCTGATCGTATAATTCAGCATGATAATGTTCGCCTGCGCACAGAGATAGTTTTTACGGCTTGTTTTCCTGCTCGTCTATCGTTGGATCTCTCTCCCACAAAGGGCGTTTGAAGCATGCTAGAAAGGAACTTAACACCAGCTCGGGATTTTTCCAATTTAAAGCACCAATTGTACAGAATTTAGCATGATATCTTGCAGGCGCACATTTAATCACTAATTAATACCAAGTCGAATAATTTCTTACGTAAGGATCAGAAGTGGACCAATGCGTTATTGAATTTGTTTACTTTGTGAGATCATTTCTCTTAATTAAATCATACAAACAGGACATTCATACAGGACACTCATTTAAAAAATGTTTTAAAATTTGAATAAATATGTACATTAAAATTATTCTATAGAGTGACAGTCATGACATCTGTAAACATTTAGAATTTTGCTTTGCTTAATTTATTTTAAATTTAAATTTAAATTTTTTAATAATACACTTAAAAAAAAATATATAGATAATATATTTTAAAATTTGACCTGTTTCATATGTTTTCTATTAAAATAATAATAATAATAATAATAATAATAATAATAATAATACAGTTAGTTAAAAATCAAAACATGATCTTTTCATCCATTTACGCATGAAACTAAACTAAAACAAGTTCAATGTTGTCTCCAGTTATTTATTTTAGAAATACAATACCTTGTAATTTTTAAACACATTCAATTGTTACATTTTCTGTAAAACAAAAGAAAATACAATTAGTTTTATTTGAAGATACAGAAACAAAGATACTATCACCATTTGAGATATAAGAAGGATGCTTAAAGTAAGATGACAGTTATAAATATCATCTCATATTTTAATTTAGTCGTTGACTTCGGGTCAGTATTTTATTAAAGATTTCAAAAAAAAAAAAAAAAAAAAAAAAAAAAAATTAAATAACTATCAGACTGCATTAATGTACATATTATATGTAATGATTTATTCAAAATCTCCGATGCATTTTGTTTTATATTATAGTACTTTGTTAAATATTAAAAAGAAAAGGAAACAGCTAAATATAATAGAATAAATTTAAAACTGAATATATTGAATTAAACAATTTTATTTGGATTAAATGAAGACAAGTTAAAAAAAAAAAAAAAAAAAAAAAAAAAACTTGAAAGTTACTACTGTGTATAACTGTTATATTAAAAATTATTAGAAACATTTGTCCTTGTTTAGTACATGATGAGTACAGTACTAAATTTTGAAATTTCTAGATATCTTTACAACTCTAATAATGAATACATCAAACAATCAAATGTACGTATTTCAATAAATTTGTTATAGTTCTAGATTAACCTAATTTTTTTCGAGTTCAGAAGAATTAATCTATATAAAATAACATTTAAAAGAGCCTATCTTGAGTTTTCATGCGTTTTTTTTCTAAATCTTCCCACGGAAAATAGATTTGAATGTTATTTCTATTTTATAATACTTAACCATCTTACTTTAAAAGACTCACGCATTATTTTAAATTAAATTCTCCACTTAAACTACGAAACATTCTTTTTATTTTCTTTATAAAATTACATCAATATTTCATAAATAGAACTATTAAATAAGGCATATTCAAGTACTTTGCTTTACTGTAATAGCAACCAAAATAAATAAATAAATAATAAAATAATAATAATAATAATCAATATCTACTCTGAGTCAAACAAATAAAAACGATTTTTTGATTCATCCCCCCCCTTAAAAAAAATCTATTAATATATATTAATATTATAGTCAATGAAGTTACAAAATAGTGCTTACGTATGTGCACTTTCTTTCTTTTCTTTTCTTTTCTTTCTTTCTTTCTTTCTTTCTTTCTTTTTTTTTTTTTTTTGTATGTGTAGATAACATTTATATAATTTGATACTTCAGGAATTATTTTTTATATAGCATGTAACGTCAACTAATTGTAGATTTTGAATTTACAATAAGCACATAGACGAAATGAACAAACTATAAAATCGGCTTTCAAATTCAGTAATGTTGTCAATATCTAAAATCAAAATGGATAATAGCTGTTTCAAAAACATGTAACATAAAATTCAGATATATAAATCTTTTGATTCCGAAAGAAATCGAATCGATTTCATTATAGGTTTTGCTTAATGGTACAAAAGAGATGTGATTTGTTTCGTTTTGGATATTCGATTAATTTTTAATTTAAACTGAATAGACGACCAGTTTGGAGTAGTTCCCTTTTGGAATTTAATCTTTCAGTGCATACAAAGTTTTAATTCATTATTATCACAATCTGAGAAATCTCTGTTAAATTCTTTTGATAAATAATCATTTCAATCTTCAAACTGTGATGAACACATATTGATGAACACATCACTGTATGTGGAAACAAATTTTTAACAGAAACAATTTATGCTATTTGTGCTCATCTGTTAAGCTAGATAATTTTTTTTTTTTTTTTTTATGCATTGAAAATATTTTAATTTTTTTCAAAAATAACTATTTTAAAATAACGCATTACTTCTCAAAAAATATAGAGCATTTTATTAAATAATATTAATTGAAAAAAAAAAAAAAAATCATGCGTATTTATTAAAATCTAACATGTTATTTACAATTTCACACAATGGAATTGAATAAGTCTAAAATTAAGGGCAAAATAAGAATGAATATTACAATAGTGAATGTTGATAATTGGTAAACGTCTTAAAATTAGACATTTTCGAATTTAAGATGCTCGGCTCGAATGTCATATTTTAGACCTTTCATTATATTACGACACTTTATATTATAAGAAAGCGCACAGAGCTGGCTTTTAAAAGTACTTGGTACAAAACTTTGAATAAACACCATAAAATACAAAAAACTCGAACAATTGTTGCGAATTTGTGTATTGAACGGTGTTCATTCAATGTTTTGTACCAATTACACTTTATATTAAATTATTTGTACCACCAGTTCATTAAGAAACACACATGTCTTTAATTTTAATATCTACTACGTGTAAGCTCAAAATTAAGACACATATTAGGTAGTTGCAAAAGTTCGTGCGGTTTTTTATTGCTTCATTTCATAAAAATACATCAAAGCAAATGACAATTTTTAATCAAAATACTCTCCATTACTTTCTACAACCTTTGGCCATTTTTCGGGTAACAAATGTATACCACGGCGATAGAAGCTCTCGTCTTTGGAGGCAATAAAATGATCCGCGTCCGCACGAACTTTTGCAACGACCTAATACGTGTTTCAAAGCCTTTTAGTCTTTAGCCTTTTAGCCTCGTAGTCTTCTTTTTTTTTTTTTTTTTTTTGTGTGTGTGTGTGTGTGTGTTAGTGTTACCTGCAACCCTTTAAAAGACGGTGAGATATAATATATCCCATCTAATTTTGATTCCTCACTGCATAAATTCATTACAAAAATTATTTTACAAAGTTTTACTTAGTAATATAATAAGGGAAAATATTCATTTTCTTTCTTTTATTTCAGACTTGTTCGTAATTTCTGGTGGTAGTTTCTTTAAAATGAGCGAAATTGGTTAAGTCGCTTTTACAGCACATTTAATTAAATATTGGTAATTAAAATTTTCATGAGTTATTTATTAAATTTGATACATATTTACTACTTTTCTCATAGAAATTGAATACTTCTCAAATTGGGGTACAATAAGAGTGATGATTCAACTGTATACGTAAATATTTCGAAAATATCTTTAAAAAAGAAAACATTTGGAATTTAAAATGATTGTCTAGAATGCCATATTTTATAACGTTTCACTTTATAAAGACATTTTAGATTAGTTAATTTATTTAACCAGTATATTAAGATAAACAAATATCTTATATTAAGATATCTGTAACGCCTAGCAAGGAAAAGTATGTAATTTATCCAAACGTATTTACAAGATATTTGGGTAGTTTGTAGATAGAAATTTCCTTAACATGACTTATTGCCCATATGCACAGCACTAGTGCGACGTAAAACCCAACCAACCAATCAACCTTAACATGACTGAAGTGACAAAATATTCTAAATTGTTTGTAAACAGGGAATGATGACGTTATATTTGGACACGACTGTAACATGGTAGTGTACATTTTTTTCGTAATACACTTACTTAATTTGATTATAATGACGTGTTGATAAAAAAAGAAGAAATGGCATGGCAGAAAGCAGTATTATGGCAACAATTAAACAGGTCTACAAAAACAATGTTGGCAAAATTTTATTTGATAATTTTAGCTGCTACATATATTGTTTGGTATGCAGAAACTAAAATTGTAGCCATCTTTTCTCTATCACGTATAGACTTTTTCGAATACAGGGTGTCTGCCGACACAATTTCTTCATTTTTGGCAGTTTTAAGTATGTTTCCATAATTAATCATGTAAATATACTAAAAAAGTTACCATATAATTGGTGAAGGGTCACAGAAGAAATTATGCCAGTAGACACCCTGTATTCGCAAAATTCTATGCGTGCTAGAGAAAAAACTGGTTTAAGTTTTGGTTTCAGCACATCAAAATATATAAAGATCATCCAAAATTATCATATCAAACTTTTAGAAGTAGATCTGTGTTATTAATCATGCAAAAATTATGAACTACATTTGTACGAAATTTTAAAAGAAATGAAGCAGTTTTACACGGACACTACAGCTGATGTGACGTTCATTTAAATAGTTTTGTTGAAAGCGTTCACTTGTAGTGCCAATACTGAAGCAATAATGGTTGGGTGTAATAAATTTTGTAGGTTGCACATTTGTCAGAGCAGTTATAAACTAGGAATACTTGCCAAATTCCTTGAACATTGGAGGTGTAAGTCATTTATTTACAAGTGTTTACAGTTTCACGCTTCTTTTTTGGAGCAATTTAACATCATAGGCATGAAACATAATTTTTTCAGCAATTTTGCATATAGAACACATCCTGAAGAAGCATATCCTACATATATAGAATTGTCGGTAGATGTTCGGTCCAGTATTAGCAATTATGGCAAGCCGTTCTTTTCGGAAAAAAAATAATACTCGGTCCATTAGTGCAACATTTCCGCAAACCAATCACTGTCCATGTCTAATTACGTAATTACGTAATGGCTGGTCCTATTCTCACTTTACCAAAACCGCCCCGGAATACACGAGCCATTTAAAAGTCTGTAATTAAAATGTTCGAAAATTGAGTTTGAATTCCCTAAATTTTAATAGATTTTATAATATTTTGTATCTTCTTTTACACGTTTCTGTATTTTGTATGTATGCCTAACACAATGATTATAGAACTAAAACCGAACTCACGAAATTTCAAAACGCTCGGCTAAATGAATAAAAAAAATCGTTTAATTAACAGTTTTTTCTTGTGAGTTTCATTAAATATTTTTATTTCAGATGATTGGCTTAAATTTATAAAAAAAAAAAAAAAAAAAAAAAAAAAAAAAAAATGAAAAAAAGGCTTCAAAAATGTATTTATTGTTCCCCACTGACTTTATATATATATATATATATATAATGTAAATTTTAATAATTTTACATGGTATAAAGTTAACCTTGCAGTAATTAATATATATACCAACAAATAAGTATGTGTAATATCTATTTTAAATAACAAATTCTTCCTGCAAATTTCTGCTTGATATAAATATTTAATAATAACATATATAAGTGTTAGACATAAATCCTTTAAATGCAGAAACATCATTATCACAATCCACAATAGGAGAGATAGATAATAAAATTTACGCTTACATGTATATATATATATACATATATGTGTGTGCATAATGTGCTTCCTCACGTTTCCTTGAAAAATGACAAATATATTAAAGTGTAAGCTCGACCTTGAGTTTCTTTCAATAACTTTAAATATTTTACTTCTAAAAATATAATATACTACCTTATGTACATAAAGATCTGATTTTAAATATATGAACTTATTTCATGCAATTTGGGGCGATGCATAGATATCAGAGACATTTTCGCAACATATTTTTTAAATATTTAATCTGTCAGAAACACTGGTAAGAATTTGTGTTGCAGGATTTCAAAGAAGTATTGATAATTCCAGATGTCAAACGTGTGTCAAACAATCATCGTCAGGTCAGATTAGGAATGCTAGATATGTGCCTTTTTCCATTAAGATAATTCACTATAAGTAAGAATATGTCTATTCTAATGTAGAAAAACTGAATCTGGAATGTTAATTAACCATTGAGAAATTAATTGTAAGATTGTAGTATGTCTGATACCTTGTATAATAAAAATATTTAGCTTATGATATATATATATATATATATATTCAGGCAGTTTGAAGACAGATACTATAAAACATTAAGTTATTCAGCTTTATTTCACTTCATAAAATATCTTTTGTTCGATGTGTTACGATATGAGCACGGAATATAAAGCAAATTCTATTATTTACAGAGTTTTAAAACTCTCTGTTTTTGAACGTAAGTAATAGAAAACAGAAATATTTGTTTTATACTATAATAAATATTTTGAGTTTGAGATTAAATAATTCAATGGAAAGTTTTAAAAAATAGAGTTATGTAATATGCCAGAAAAATTTGGCATCTCTGTATTTTAAACTATATTGCATATTGATTATTTTAATTTTAGATTATTTAGTATTTGAAGTAATCAATTTGACACTACACCTTATATATATATATCTGAGACCCATTATACATCTTAAATTAATTTAAATTTAAATGAAGGATTGTACCTATTGACTCAAAACTTATTGATGATAATTACATATTACATTTCATTATTAGTTAGTTAAAACAGTTAAATATGTTTTAGTTAGCTGAATATATATTAATATTTAAATATATATATAAATATATATATATTATTATTATTATTATTTAATAACTAGGGGGCTCTGCCCCCTGCTCGCTCCGATCACCAACCCCCGAGGTAGGCTTCGTCTCCCCTCCGACTCACTTTACTTATTAACACATGCAGAGCTCTGCCCACCTATTCGCTGCTTTCTTTCACTGAAAAGGAATATTAATAGTGCATATTACAAGACAAAAGCAGAAAATGATTATGGAAATCCTCATATTCAATGTCAAATTGAAATATAGAATATTCATATATTTTTTTAATAGAAGGAAATTAATAATATCTAGACCATTTGCATTACAGCTTTAGTATATGACCTTTTTTTTTTCTTTTTTACAACCTTAGATCCGGGCCACTCTATCCCAGTCGGTAGAGCGCCGAGCTCGTAACTGGAAGATTGTGAGTTCGGTTCTCGAGCCGGCCAAAGACCGCCGTGTACACTGATGGAGGCTGGTGCATGTCGTAGCCACAATATACTCTATGTTCCAACCAAAATTATACCATACCTCTGGGGGACACCGAAACGGGGGAGCCATCTCCTTCGCGTAGGACCAAAACTGTGGTGGCGTGTTCAGAGTATCATGTGGTCTCCATTCCTCAATCTTAAATTAATCTAACTTAAGTAGTAAATGATAAATGCACAAGACTCAAAGTTATATGCAAATAAAGTTTATTAGAGACCAAGTTCAAGGCGGGCGTTGGGCTAACTCAGAATAACTCTTAGATAACTTTAGGACAGTGGTCGCCAACCTCATTTTTGAACAAAGCCAAATGTCAACAATACAACGATTAAAATATATTTTGGGAGCCAAAAATTTTTAACCTAATTTATATTGGCTCATTCATACTTATTAACATAATTAGAGTATTCCTAACACAGACTAAGGAAACACTTAGACCCCGGCCAGGCGGTTCTAAAAGTGAAGTCTCAACTGTAACCGAGCCGCCATATTGGTACAAGCAAAACCACAGACCACTGAGCTGAAATGTCTCTAGACCATTCCTAGCGGTGCGTTCCAGACCATCGTAAATTACCCATAACGCAGTACTAGTGCGACATTAAACCCAGCCTACCTACCTAAGTTTAAAAAAATCGTAGAAAGTAAATTATTAATCAATAATAATTTATTTTTAGTCCTTATTTATTAAGAATGAAAAAATGTATCCGTAATTGGATAATTGTAGCATTTTTTAACGCTTATCTATTATGATCTGGTCAGCCTAAACTAGACCCGGCAAGACGGTTCTAAAAGGGAAGTCTCAACTGTAACTGAGCAGCCATATTAGTACAAGCACCTCAGTTACTTCACTTTTTCCCCATACCAGATAGTCGTCTTGCCAGGTCTAGGTAATTCCTTAGTCTGTGATTCCTAAGTCGACATTTCCTAAAATCTCAAGGGGCAAATAATCTGCGTGTGGCTCGCGAGCTGTAGGTTTCCGACCACTGCTTTAGGGGATAACTTCAGTAAATCGTTAAATAAGCGTAAACTATTCTAACCAATACAGATACTGTCGAAGATTGCTCTCTGTATTGGTTATCGAAGATTGCTCCCAATCCACAATGCTCCGCCAGCGAAATGATTCCCTAAATTCGCCTAACTCTACACTAAAGATTAGCACCTTACAAAACGACTATTACATCCACCAAACTAAGAACTTAATCACAAAAGATCACTTAAGAAAACTCTTTCTTCGTCGTCTCTGCACCACTCTCCTACTCTCCTTCTTCCACCTTTTCAACACACATCCATATTTATATCTAATCTTCATCCATTCCACTCACTTCATTTAATTCTAAGATTTCTCCTTATTCACAAGCGCTTCGCAACTTGTGAACTTAGCTGCAGCGCCATGCTGACGTGAACTCTACTACACACCGTGAACTCTACTACACAATGTCTCCGGAAAATCCGCAGAGGTGCGTCCCCGACCGTCGCCAATTATCCATAGCGCAGTAATGGTGCGACGTCAAACACAACCTACCTAATTATCTACCTACCTACAACCATGGATCATATTTTAATTTTCCCGTGTAAGAAAATCTATTTTTTAGAAGTAGAGAAAAAAAGTAGACATTTATTTTCTTTCTTTTTTACATCCATGGTTTCGGGCCGCGGTACCCTAGTCGGTAAAGTGCCGAGCACGCTTTTGAAAGTTTGCCAATTTGATACTTGAGTTGGCCAAAGACCGTGGTGTACACTAATGGTGGCGGGTCCATATAAAATCTGTCGTGGCTGTAAAGTCTTCCATGTTCCCATCCACACAATACCTCTGGGGATCATCAGAGCGGAAGGGGGGCACCCCCTCCGTGAAGGATCAAAATTGTGATGGCATGTCTCCGGAACATCTCTAGAGGTGTGTCCCAGACCGTCGCCAATTACCCATAGCGCAGTACTGGTGCGATGTTAAATCCAACCTACCTACCTACCTACGTACAACCATAGATCATATTTAATTTTCCCGTGCAAAATGACTTCATGACAGAAGAACAACATCACTGGGAGAAACTTTTTTCAAAATAGCAAATAGAGTACCTTCATAAACTTGTCGTTATTAGTTAATGACTTCTTTAATTGGAATGATAGAAATTTCTAAGCAGCTGAAATGTGTTCCTTGGAGTATTCGGAATGCATTGATACGTCTCATGACACTGCCCTCCGAAAAAAATATGAAGCCAGTGACAGTAACTTTTTTTTTTAATATATAGAGATGTGCTGTTGGACAGCTCAAAATTGAGAAATTTACAGAATACCGGAATAGCTGAAATTTAATGTAAGAGATGATATTCTTGTTTGTGTGATTTAACAATACCATGAGAGAATAAAAAGGCATATACGAGAGAGATCCGAAAAGAAGTACCCTGATGCTTTTCGCAGAACAGCACCGTTTAGGTTCTGTGTCGTGAAACGCGCGCGGCCGAGGCTCCCAGAATAGAAGGCTACAACTTTTCCCAGCGGATCCGCGACCAAACGCACGACCCCGAAGAAAGCCGCGGAGGAGAGAAAAACCCCGAAAACGCTTGACCGGACTGCTCACCGAGCTAAGCGCGCTTCCTGGAATCACAGTTGGACCTATTAGAGGACCAGGGCCAAGGATGAAGAGTTGGCGTAGTTATAAAAAGACGGCGCCACAACCGCGAAGCGACGGCAAACCACCGTCGCCATATCAAACACCAATTAATATTTCAGTGACTAATGAAGATGGGCATTAAGAATTTAAGTAGGATCCTGCTGGAATATAAGCAGAATTGAGTAGCTTTTGTACCGCCTTGTTAGCTCAATGTATCTAAAGACACATCTTACCAGGGGCCACCACGGGGAAGTGAGTTCGGCCGATGCCTGTAGAGAATCACTGAGGGGAGCCCCCCCCCCCCGATACTTTTCAGAAAAGGAAGCTCCCTTTCAGAAATACACAAAGACATTGTTAAAAAAAAAGGCATAGTCACCACAGACATCTATACTTTGGCCACTCTCTAAAATAAATTTCAAACCAGCATCCTTGTAAAATCTGAGCCTAACGGCTTAAGGAAGTTCTTCAAAAAGTGTTGTACCTTTTCATTGCTTTGGAAGAGACATTTCTAAATGGCTGATTTAAATGTATTGATAAGATGAAAGTTTCAAGAATTAAGATCAGAACTGTAAGCCGAATGGTCCAACTTCTCCATTGCATGTGATAAATTTGTTTATTTATGTCTCTTACTGTGTGATGTTTTGAATGATTATCCAATAATACGATCTGTCAATTCAAGAGCTTTTACTTCTTACGCGAACTGATGCATTTCAGTGCATGAAAAAAGCATGCCGCATTTATGGAGTAAAGGTATTTGTCAAAATTACACTCCTGTGAAGATACCTGTGAAGAAGATTTCTGTGAAAGTTCTCACTCAACAGACTCTGAAATTTCTTCAGACAGTGATGAATTTTCTGATCCAGAAAAAAAATGATTCTGAAAAATATACTACTATGGGAAAATCGCTTCAAATGGTCATCCGTTGCTCCTAATATAAAAGTTAGAACTCCAGCCCATAATATCGTGAGACTTCCTGGATTAAGACCTTACGGAAAAATTGAGAATTCAAATCCAAAAAATCTATGGCAACTACTTTTTGCTGATGAACTTTTAAACATCGTTATGAAGTGGACAAATTTAAAAATTGAAAGAAGAAGAAAAAATATCTGTGGTACAATTAAAGGTGAAGTTGACAACACCAGCATCGATGAACTGAAAGCACTTTTGGGTTTGCTCATTTACACATCAGTCTTCAAACCTAATCACGAATATATGGAATGTTTATTTGCAACGGATGGAACTGGCCGTGATATTTTTCGTGCAGTAATGACAATGAAGCGATTTAAATTTTTATTATGCAATTTGCGATTTGATAATCCTGATGACAGAGAAGAACGAAAGAAAGCTGATCTGGATGCGTTTATTTCGGAAATGATGAATTTGTTCATCCAAAACTCACAGAAAGCGTATACTTTAGGCACCTGCGTCTGCATTCATGAAATGCTTGTTGGATTTAGAGGTAAGTGCCGCTTTAAAATGTATATGCCTCAAAAGCCTGTGAAATATGGATTAAAAGTGTTATGTTTGACAGATGCATGAAATAACTATGCCTACAATGCATATCTTTATTGTGGAAAAGACACTGATGGAATTTGCATTGAAGAGAGGTGGAAGAAATTTAGCAAACCCAGTCAAGTTGTTCTCCGTTTGAGCAAGCCAATTTTTAACACGAACAGGAATGTAACAGCCGATAATTGGTTTTCTTCCATAGAACTTAGTACAGAATTGTTGAAAAATGGACTAACATACGTTGGCACTGTTAAAAAAAATAAGAAAGAAATTCCGAGAGAATTTCTTCCACGTAAGTCCAGAGAAGTGAGTTCGACATTGTATGGATTTACTAAGGACATTACCTTGATTTCTTTCATTCCAAAGAAAAGGAGAGCTGTGGTTCTGATGTCATTAATGCACCATTCAATAGAAACAGATTCAGAAATACAAAAGCCTGAAATTATTTCCTTTTATAGCAGAACCAAAGGAGGAGTTGATACCTTGGATGAAAAATGTTCTGTCTATTCCTGTAGTAGAAGAACAACGCGCTGTCCCATGACCCTTTTCTACCGCTTATTAGATATAAGTACAGTAAATGCTTATATTTTGCATCAAAGTTATTCCCAAAACTCTGTTATGACAAGGATGTAGTTTTTGAAAGAATTAGCTAAACGATTAGTTCTACCTGTATTGCACACAAGATTTCAAAATCCAAGAATAACTCGAGAATTGCGCCTGACGATAAAGCGGATTTTGGGAAAAGAAGCGGAGTGCCTGGATAAGTGGCAGTGCTCAAAAGAAACAAAAGGAAAGTCAAGGAAAACTTGTCGTCTGTGCCCCCCAAGCAAAAAAAGAAAGACAGCATATTTCTGTTTATCTTGTCAAGATCCTATTTGCTTGGAATGTTCACAAAAGTTATGTAATGAATGTGCCTAAGGAGACGAGGACTAATTTTTTGCTTCCCACGAGTCAGTGAGATAATGATATTTCAGGTGCTGTCAAAATTTTTCAGTATTGTAATACTTTCCATTTTTTTCTGTTATAACTTCCTTTGCATATTAAATAATATAAATAAAATAGTTAATCCATAATATATGCTATCTTTTTTATGAATTTTATAAAATGTATTGCAGCATGTGATTTTTATCCAAAAATTTAAGGCCGTTAGAAAAGTTTCTAGGGAAAACTTTATTTAACTTTAAAACGTATAAAAATATTTTATTTTGAGAAAATAATGTTCAAAGAATATCCGAATCAAATATCAAGATCATATTTCAATTAGTCAATTTTTTAAAAATTATAATGTAGCGCGGTCTCTGAGACCGCACGTCCTCTGTTATGTCCTACTTTTTCACCCCCCCCCCCTGTTACGGGTTTAAAATCACGGTATTTCACTGTATTGTTGTTTTGAATGCATAATTTTGGCATTTGTACGAGAAAAAGCCGTTAATATACGTAAATTGCTCTTATCTCCCACCAAACCATTTTCTTACGGGCAAATCCCTTCAAACTGCTATCATTTCAGTGACGTCATAATAGAACGCTTCCATTTTCAAACTGAAACTATGATTATTATTTACACTGGTTGAATGTACTTAATTATGCACAGATGACGCATAGAAACATCAATTGGTTTTAATACGCTATTGTTATCGTAAGTTAATTCAAAGAATTTTCATGTGACTGATGGTTTCTTGATTTGAAACCAGAATTGAAAACACAAACTACAACCTAACAGTTATTTTATGCACTAAACGCATTTTTACTTTCCGAACACTATAGTGAGGAAAGTATTGTAATCATGTCAAAAATCCGAATTCGAGATTTTGATGTTTCTATACGTTTTGAGGTCCCCTGAGTCCGTTTTCACTATTTTTACGATGATGTATGTATGTGTGTGTGTATGTGTGTATGTGTGTATGTGTGTATGTCTGTGAACACGCTAGCGTCTAAAGGCTTTGTTCGATTAACCTGAAAGTTAGTACGTATATTGTAAGTCACCATAGTACGAACCCTATAGATTTTGGTGAATCTAGCACTTATAGTTTTTTTACAGGGACACAAAGAAAAATTCTTTATCATTATGGCCTATGGGACCAAAATATTAAAAGTGCGATAGCATCTAAACGCCTTATTCAATTGAGCAAAAATTTTATACCCATATTATAGGTCACAGATACTCAATCTGTATAGATTTTGGAGAATCTAGCACTTATAGTTTTTTTACAGGGACACAAAGAAAAATTCTTTATCATTAAGGCCAATGGGGCCAAATTTTTAAAAGTGTGATAGCGTCTAAACGCCTTATTAATCTGAGCAAAAAAATTGTACACATGTTATAGGTCGCATTTGCACCAACTGTATAGATTTTGGTGAATCTAGCACTACAGTTTTTTTACAGGGACACAAAGAAAAATTCTTTATCATTATGGCCTATGAGACCAAATTTTTAAAAGTGCGATAGCATCTAAACGCCTTATTCAATTGAGCTGAAAATTTGTATGAATATTATAAATCACTGTTGCACTAACTATAAGCATTTTGGTGAATCTAGCATCTATAGATTTTTACAGGGACAAAACGAAAAATTCTTTATCATTATGATCTAAGGGCTCAAAGTTCAGTAGCGTTAAATAAAACCTCGTGTGATATATGGAGAAAAAACACTCTATTATGGTTTTCTCTCTTTTGTTTGTTTAGCAATTCCTCTTTCTTTATTTTATCTACAAAACTGTTAGTTACTCAATGTTCGGAAAGTCGAGTGGAGTCACACCAGATTTTTTTTTCTAACATACAGCATTCTAATTGTTCTTAACCCTTTAGTTAACCCTTATAAAACGGAAAATTTTAATGTTGTTTCCACAAAGCAATTTTTACAATGCGCTAAAATAAAGTTTATTTCTTTATGAGATGAATATGTAATTAACCATTTGAAGATAAGTCTTATGATTATTATGTATAATTCTCACTGTTAAAAAAACAAAACTTTTTTATCTGAATATGACAATGAGATATATACATGTACATCATATATAAAAGTTTCTGCTCTCGAAATACTGCAGTCTTTCCTCCATTCAATGAAATACAGCTTTAAAAAAAAAAAAAAAAAAAATCTGCTGCTATTCTAAAAAGTGCAAATACGCCTAACACTTCGTAAACACAGTTTGAAATCTGTCCTATAATGAAAACCTGTTTGGATGAGTAAAAATCAGCCTCTAGTTATTTCTGCTTTGAACCCATTACAGAAACCATAAATACTGAAAACCACGAAAAACAAATCGTAGTCATTGAAGATACAATTTATCTGTGTCCATATAAAAGATTTATTATTACTATTCAAAGTTTATTTGGGGGTCTCGAATAATTTTCAGAGATCTCACATAGTTTTTAAAAGTTACATTTTGTTTTTGAAGAAGGGTGAGAAATTGTAATCCAATATTTTCATCTAATGAGAACCTTGAAATAATGAGAACCTTTAGTGTTTACGAAAAAAAAAAAATGATTACGAAAAATATATCAGATTTTCTTTCTCAAAATTCAGTGTCATAGTCTTTATGAAGAAAAAAAAAAAAAAAAGAGACTGTTGTTTTTCTAATGTGAAAATTGACTGACTTCTTAATTTTGTCAAAAATAGCAAATTTAGATTTTAAAATAATCTTTAAAGAAAATAATTTTTATGCATAATTTGAACGTTAACAACATTCAATATTAAAAGTATTTGAGAAACTCATACTTTAACTTTTAATTTTACGGTCAATAATACTTTTTTACAGGTTGGTTGTATGTTTCATCATGACGTAAAATTACTAGCGATACATCATTCATAGTCTAAATGTTTTTTTACGGACTTTGACTGGAATCTCTGCTGCCGGGCTTTGCCCGTAATTTTACTACAGCTTTTTTAACAGTGTGGGAAATAGCCAAAATTTATATTTTGCTACATAAATTTATATTTCTGTTTGTTATAAATATTCTTTTTGAAAATACAATTTTATTTTCAAATTTTACTGTTGGGACAACCCTCGTATATATATATATATATATATATAGATAGATAGATAGATAGATATTGTATATAATCAATCTATTGTTGTTTACGAAAGGTATTAACTGAAGAACAAGAATTTTCCCATGTTCTAAATTTAGTACTTTATTATAGAAATTGCAAAGAACCGATGAGGGTTTGTGTGTCTCTCTATGGTCATTTTTTGCACTCTAAGACATATTAGGTTGGTATGATTATAATGATACGTTATAATGATATGTGTTTTATACATATGTTACAATATACAATCTTAGTTTGAATGGTACTATCGCCTCTTAAATGATTTTCAATTCTTTCTCGTACTTTAACGAAAATATAATTTGATATTCTAAGTTGCAAATTTAATAATTATTCTGTTAAAACTAATTTTAGAATTATTTTCAGCTGATGACAAATGTAAACGTTTTTAATTCTGACTAATGTCTCTCTGTATATATATATAATTGAATATTCAACTATGTTTCTAGAAAGTAATAAGATCATTCATGGATACAGAAGAAGTCATCGAAATCGAAATAATGATTTTGAATGATGATGAATAAAATTTTGTAAGTAAGAATCATAAATTAATGGTGTTTCGCTACAAACATTAATTGAAAAAGAGATGTCAAAAAGAAGTCTAACTTCTTTATTCCAATCCTTTAGCATAATATAAAGACATTACTTAAAATATTTTACTGAAATAGACTAATTATTTTGTGTACAAGCACACATAAACGTATTCAAAAACATTATCGACAATAGGTAAAATTTCTCATTAGCATATTTTTACACATTATTTGGACTTAAACAAGATCAAACATAATAACGTATATATATATTTTTTTTACATGCACAAAATCAGGTTTCGAATAGGACAGTATAAAAAAAATGATTCTTTGTTTAAAGGAGACGCAAAGAGTTTTTCATATATTTGAAGTTATAGACAGAAATTTCGAAAGGAATTTCAAAATATGTCACGATTTCCTCTGCTGTGTTAAATATACTTGTAATTACACTATATTGTGATATATATATATATATATATATGATTGTATAGTCTTACCATATTAATAGGAAATAGTAAGCTTACCAGAAATTAGAAAATTATATTATTTTCTTCTTGATGAATTTGATAGTAGTGCTTTGCAAAATTATTCCATATCCAAAATAACAATTAAAAGAAACTTTTCACTTGCACAGCAAAAAAAAAAAAAAAAAAAAAAAAAAAAAAAAAATAAGGATGTTCAGAAAACTTCAGATACCCTGCTCAAAGTAAAAAAAAAGGTTTATTGCCCCATCGCATTATATATATGTATATATATATATATATATATATATATATATATAAATTTCTAAAAGTGTATCGATTTTAAGAAGTAAATGAGAAAGCGATAATCCAGCCTATTAATATTTAAAAGCATTTCAATAAAATTTAAACATTTCAAAACTATCACAACTTTACTTCAATATCTCAGAAGCACGTCGTTCTGAGTTGCATTTGAAATCATTCTCCCTCGAGTTTATAGCAAACATTTGTTTCTAAATATTTCATAGGGGAGTTTATTCAGCAAACAATATTTTTAAAGAACTCCCTTTGCATGTAAGCAAGCATTTTTCGCGGCCAAATGCTATTGCTTTGGTACGTGTATTGACTTGAAAAATTCAGAGAGATATTTCAGGAAAAATAAAAATCGTGAATATCGTTTTCCTATTCTGTGATTTATTTTTGCTATAGAGTAAAATCACTGTAATTTCAAACAGTTTTTAGGAAAAGATGCTGAAATTCAAAAACGTGAGATGAATTGCTCCAAAATTTGAGACGTTTTCCTTTAAGATATTCATTCTTGTTTTTAAAATATATTTATAAAAAGATATCAAAAGAGTTTTGAAAAAAAAAAAAAAAAAAAGTAATAATTTAAGGTAATCTATGCATTTGGTGAATTAATTCATAACGTGTCTAGAATACAATGCAAGATATTAAAAATATATTTTTTTTTTTTTTTTTTAAAGAGAACTAGTAATTCATTATTTTATATTATGCTATGTTAGTTTTCTCTAGTTCATTATTATAATTGTATAATTTAATGTATTGCCCATTAAATTATAATTAATTCACTTTTAATCTGAAACAAATTATTTCAAGCATTACAAATCAAATAATATATTATTTTATTAAACGTATAGTTAACTATTATGATATAGCTTTGGAAATTAGATTTAATATATAATGTTGATTAAATATTGCTAATATTTAATTAATATTAAAAAAACAAATCAGATTCATATAAAATATATTTAACGGATTCTTATGAAATATATTCAAATATTACTGTTACTGTTAAGAAATAAAACTTTATTAGCATTGAAATGACTTTAAATTTAAAATAAAATGCTAAAATAAGAAAATTAGAAAAATATTTGTCTAATGAAAAAAAAAAAAAAAAAAAAAAAAAATATATATATATATGCTACTATTTACCATTTAAATTACCTACAATGAAAATTAATATTCATATATTCAGAAGATAATTACACAATGTAAAACACTGAAGCATGACAGCAAAGCAGCGGCCGTACATTTTACGGCTCATGGTAATAAATAACGCCATACGTCAAATAAAGTATAAAAAGGCTTAACGTAAAATTTACTGCTGAAGTTTTACAGCGTGGTTTCCGTTTTTTACTAAACACATACAGTGCGTCCCAAAGTTTATGGACAACGGTTTTTTCCTTATTTTACCATTGAAAGAAATGAATAAAAATTCCAAAATCCTTTTTAATTATAAGTAACATCAAGACAATAATAATATTATACAAAAATGTTATCTTACAATCACAGACATTGTGATAGAAACTAAAACTGGAAATTTACTGTCCCTAAAGTTTATGGACAACTCATTATTTTTTCTTTAACATTCAAATTTTTGAGCCATTTTTCCTAATCACTTCAAAAACTCGATCAGGCATACTGAAAACAATAGTTTGAAGAATTTCTGGCTATAGAAAAAAACAGCTACTTTCAATTTGCAGCATTCGATCTTGAACTGATGCAAATTCACGAAATTAGCATATACGTCACTAGCAAATATTGAACAAATGTTATCCATTGGGTTCAGGTCAGGACTTAGGGCTGGCCAGTCCATAACAGTTACTTGGTTTTGTCTAAAAAATTACAGTGTAAAGGTTGACACGTGAATGGAGCAATTGTCTTGCTGATATATCCCATCTTCACCTCTTAACAAATTTCCAAATAGAAGTAATCGTATTTCTAGCATTTTCTGGTAATCTTCGGAACATTGGCGACCTTTAAAAAAACAACAACATCGGTAGTGACGGTAGTTCCTTTAGAGGAAAATACTTCCCGCACCATGAGTGAACCCCCTCCTTTATGTCTGCTGAAAAAAGTTTGTGTTTCCTTGCGAATATCGAGCCAGTAATATTTCCAACCATCAAGGCCATCTAAATTGAACTTCTTTTTTCACTAAATAGAACACTCAACTATTCATATGTCCGATTCACATGATTTCGAGCTCACTAAACACGAGCGTCTTTAAGCCGTTTTGTCAACTTCGATGAACGACGCTTTTTGGAATAAGCAACCAATTTACTTTCTGCAGCCGTCGATGCACCGTGGATTTTGATACTGGAACGGTCATTTCTCTAGAAATTGACCATACAGACAGGTTCTGGGTTGAAACTCTCTATGTCTGAAAATCTCTATGTCTTGTAGTTTAGTTGTTTTCTTTGGTCGCCCAGAACCTGATTTTGTTTCAAAATTGTCACCTTTTGACAGAATATGGTAAATACCAGCCCTGCTGCGTCCATTTTTTTCTAGAAATGTCCACAACTTTCATTCCACGAGCTTTAAAAGAAAAAATTTTCAAAATTTCATTATTAGAAAACTGCACTTTGTGAGGAATCTGTACAATCAGTCAAAAAAAAGAAAGACAGCTTCGCCTCTATCTCAGAAAACTATTACGTCACATGTACATAAAGTTGGAATATATAAATTCGAAGATCAGTACTTCAATCAGCTTTTAACACCGGTTGTCTATATACACCTTAACCAATAAGTTCTCATACATTTTCAAATTTTTATTACAATAACGCAAAATAAATCATACAAAAAAATTTTGCATCAATTTAAAGTACCAATCATTGAGTATCTTTACATTAAATGCTTTGGAATAATTCCGCGTTTTAATATATTAACGAGCCTAAGTCTCTTTTCAAATCCATCACATGCTTCCGTTGACATTTCCTTCCATATCTTTTGAATTATATTTTTGAATTTGCTCAAATAGGTGATTTTATAGTTATTCAGTTGGGTGAGCATATATGACCACAGAAAATAATCAAGTGGGTTCAGATCGGGGGAGTTGGGGGCCATTCGTTCTTTGGCAAAATGTCAGCTAAATTTTGACTGCAGCACTTCTGAACCACACGTGTGGTATGAGAAGGGGCACCATCTTGTTGGAAGCAGAAACATTCTGCTCCATACATACTTTAGACATTTGGAAGAAAAACCTTTTCCAAAATTTCAGTTTTATAATATTGGGCATTGATTTTTGCCCCCTTATCAATGAAGACTAACGGGAGTTTTCCTCTTTTGGAATTAGCGGCCCAAACCATCAGAGAAGAAGCATTTTGGTAACGCGGAACGTAATGCTGGCTCTCAGAGATGTTATCAATAGAAGCTGACCATACTCTGACATTTTGGGGGTTGAGACTCTGCTGTAAAAGGAATAGTTTCTCGTCTGAAAAGACAAATTCATCCCCAGCATGCCAAGCAAGAATTTCTTCC
The DNA here is from genome assembly GCA_963930645.1 of Salticus scenicus. Taxonomy (NCBI): domain Eukaryota; kingdom Metazoa; phylum Arthropoda; class Arachnida; order Araneae; family Salticidae; genus Salticus; species Salticus scenicus. Next base: position 25,319,117 of record OZ005653.1, read on the forward strand.
ACCCTTTGCTTTCTTTTCATCTTATCAGACTCCGAAACTCCATGAATTTAACTTTTTCTATGAGCCTTGCATTAAAGGTCCTTTTTCAGAATATTTAACATTGATCATGTCGTTATTTCGAGCTCTGGTGCTAGTTTTCAAACGGATCTTTGTTCGCTTCGTCGTATCCTTTCCCTGACCCTTTCCACAGCCTCTTTCGTCCGAACGGACCTGGGTCTGCCAGATCTTTTTCTATCATCGACAGAGGACATCTCATTATACCTTTTGGTAGTTCTGTAAATGAAATCTCTCTTCACCACCAGGGCTTTCAAGTCTCTGAAAATGTCATTCGGCTGCTCTCCTTTGATCAATTTATTTATCATAATTTCTCTCAATTTCTTCATTCTACCTAGGTAAAGAAAAAGTATAATTAGTGCCACATTTGCACATGCAATAGCTTTATACCTTACACTAAACTGCCTGCAAATTAATTGGGACTACAGTAACACATATTCTCAACTTTTTAACGTGCTTCAAAAGTTGTATGAGAACTTATTGGTCATGGTGTATTTTTGGTACAGCATTATTTTCGTTTTATTTTTTTATATTAAATTTATATGTGTTTAAAGTTCTTTAAGTATTTCATTATTTGTATTACGTCAATACATATATGCATAATTTATTTCGTCTTTCTTACTCGTTTAATTAGCTCTTAAATAAAAAAAAACGGTTGTCTATAAACTTTTGGGACGCACTGTACACATCTATATCTACATCTACCTATCTATCTATACGTAATGAGGAAGATTATATATGCTTATATGTATGCTTGTGTGCTGGCCTGTAGTATGTAGTTTTTTTTTTTTTTTTTTTTTTGAATAAAATTTTATACAAAATAACTGAACTTTATACTGAATACAATTTAAAACGTACAGTCATAAAAAAAAATCGCCGTGTAAAATGCAGCTGCTGGTGTCCATAGATTTCTAATAAATAGCATAATCAACAGCATTTACGACAAATAAAGCAAAAAATAGCTCAACGTAAAATTTATTGCTAACGTTTTATAGCGTGGTTTCCGTTGTATACTGTGTACACACACACACATATATATAAATAAATATATGTATGTACACACACACACACACACACACACACACATATATATATATATATATATATATATATTACACGTCCTTTGGGTGACATGGGGCGTAGATTGCTGTAAAGTTTTTGCATATTGCATACAGTAAGACAGAAATATCTCCTAATTTACATGCAACAATCAATCTATGCCTTTGAAAAAGTATTGATGTTGTATGTTTTAAATAAAGCATGCTTAATTCATGTTTTATCTAGTTCTACATGTGGTACTTGGTTTCAGCTACTGAAATGTCTGAAAAGTTTTTTGTGCTTGTCTGTAGTTTCTAGTTTTTACTTATTTATTTATTTATTGAATACAATTTTATACTAAATATTGAACTTTATACTAAATACAATTTATAATGTAATACAATCATTGAAAAAAAAGATTATTATTATTATTTTTTTAATCGCCGTATGAAAAGACGGTCGTTGTTGATCGATTACTAATAACGACTACTTTATAATGGTTTTTCTCTTTTTTTTTTTTTTTTTTTTTTTTTTTTTTGCTGAGGGGGATCTTCTAAATCTTAGAACTTGCTCAAACTTAACTTTTTTTACAGCAACACCAATTTTTCTATTTTTTAGGGTTATGTAAATCAAATCAGCTCGGAAAAATAATATAGTGTACATATTTCTGTCAATTTTTCATAGAGTTGTAAGCTGTTAAAATATGGAAATGTTAATGTTAAATGAACGTAACAAACATGATTTCAATTCTTCTCGAAAAATTAATATATTCAGATTTTATATGTTTCTTTATTCTTATATATTTATATCTATATATCTATATATATATAGATAGATTTACTTATTTTGGTGCTTTAGAATGAAATGACCCAAACATCAAACATATTCCTTGCATATATTTGATTAAAAGACATTGATTTAATTTTGGAAATAATAAATTCATATTCCAAAAATTTAGGAATTATGCCCAATATAAAATTTCCACAAATAGAAAGGGTATCATAAAAAATATAGGTTTCCAAATGTACAGCTTATTCCTATCATTATTTTTCTAGTTACAGTGATATTTCATTTTTTATTGATGTTGCGAAGCCATCGCACTTGGTACCATTTGTGTTATCTATGATCTCTGTATACAAAAGAATTAAAATAACTAGCAATCCCTTGCGAATTTTTCGCAATTTCTTTCTTTCTTTTCTTTTCTTTTTCTTTTTTTTTATTTGCCTTTAAAATTTTAAACTTTTATAAGTCTTATACCGTTTACACCACCCAATATAAATTTTAATTGGTCAGAAGTCAATTATTATTATTACTATTATTATTATTATTTTATTTATTTATTTATATTTATATATTATTATTATTTTGTTGGGGTGACGGGGGGGGGGGGTGAACCGTTAATGATAATTAATCCAAAATGATTCAAGGAAAAATTTCAAAGTAAAATTTATTTTTGAGGATCCAGTTTTCATGCTTCTCAAGGCAGGACAGATTTAGTATGGACCCCTATGGCGACTTTTAAATTTTTGAAGCCCTGCTGGCGATACCTTTTAATTTATTATTTAATTTATTCATTTTAGCATAATTTTTTTGTAAAAAAAAAAAAAAAAAAAAAAAAAAAAGTTAGTGCCTTTTTTAACACGCTTTTATTAGCTTCACCTGTATGTATGTATGTATGTATGTATGTTTGTAACTTCTCTGGGAGCAAACAAAAAATTTATATTGTAAAAAAAATACTTTCCCTACGTGAACGATGCGGCGTCGAGGTAAGGCGCCGCGCTACGAACCTAAAGGTCCAGCGTTCGATCCCCGTCAGGGGAGATTTTTTAAAAATGGTTTTTCTTAATTCTAAGTTATTTTAATTAAAGATTTAAATGTATGTAAATATTACGGTTTGTCACTCACACGATTTTCTCTTACCCTGAATTTTAATACTAAGATAGATATTTCGTGCTTTTTTGTTCACATTTCTATAAAAGCGTGTTCTTTAATTTTTCAAAACTATAATATTATTTATTGTACTGATTGTTGGGATTTTTAGTTAATTTATGACACAAAAGTTCAGATTTTGTTTAAATATTTAAAGTATTGCTAGGTTTAAACGGTGCTTGCAAAGACTGCAAAGATGCAAATTTTAAAAATAAATTTTCCTATAAAATTATCTCATCAGACAAATGCGTCACTTTTTAAGATTAGATCACTCAACTGAGTCCGTGTGTTTAAAAATTGCTATTATATATTATTATCTATTATTATTATTATTATTATTTAGTCCTCGCGTCGTATTTTATAGTCACTTTCGTACCGTTTATATTAAATGTAATCGAAATTGGTCCACGTTAGAGAAATATTATATAGATTATTCCACTAAACTTTCATGCACGCATCATTTCTTAATTAACATTACTTTGTTTTACATTTAAAATTGTCATACCTCTTTTCCGGTTGTTATCCGTCTGCATATAGTACTTTTCTGTGCGATATCTTAATTAATTTTTAAATGTAGGAATGAACCCTAATATTTTGCGTTTGTAAGACTATCAAAAATAAATTGAAATCATATAAATTATACCCTTTTCTGAACCGCAGTAATCTCAGGAATTCGGATATGAAATCAAAAATGTGTATTATACTGTTCAAAAAAATAAAGTTGGTGGGAACTTTGATATGTAGACGACCCTTAATCAAAATTTAATTATTGTGTTAATAACTAGATATTATTACCAATCAATAGGTACCAGGTACATGATTCTAAACAAATTTACGGCAAAATCAGTGGATGGCGTTATATATATATATATATATATATATATACATGTATGTCTTTACAACGATATATTTATTTAGTACACTGTAGCGTTTTATTTGAAGGCAAAAAAATATATAGAGCTACTACTTATTTTTATTTATTTATTTATTATTTTAAAGAATTATTACTAAAATGGATTATTTCCATGCAATATTTATATAATAAAATACACATTTTTTTTCCTTTTATTAAAATAAATATAATTAAATATTGACACAATGTTTGTATCATTATCTTTTTTAATTCCATTTTTCTTTTTTTCTAGACTAATAATAATAATAATAATAATAAAAACATGTTAATTTTTAAAATTATAGCAAATGAGATGCTTTATTTATTTAATATTTCTTTAAATAAAATATAATTTTTTTTATGAAAACACCGTTACCGTTTATTTTAATCACTTCCATTTCGACTGAGAAATTTCTCAAACAATTTATTCTTATCAATGAATTGAACAATCTGTTACACATAAAATGTAACAATTTGCAGTTATTGTATTTTCATTTATTATTATTTAATATACATTACCTATCCATAAATGACTTGGAACTTTTGATTTCACACGTTTTTTCAAAAATGTGAGAAAGCACAGAACGAGACATCTTGAAACTCCAGGAGTGTAAAGAACATGTTATACCGTATATACTTCAATGACAGTTTCGCCCCGAAAGAAAAATGGCGAACAGTTAAAAATTGCAGAAGCATGAAAATGTTTGGGAACACCTTGTAAAAATTTTTTCTTGAAGTACATTCTAGCTGTAGAATGCGATTTTGACGCTTCTTCTTAATATCTGCATAAATTTTTATGAGGCTACTACATTGATGAAAATATAATTATTTCCTTGAAAAATTGTTTAAAAGAAAATGTCATTTTTTGAACTACAACACACAAAGGATTAAACTCAGTGAAAAGCTGTTCTCAGGAAAACCGACATACTATATTATACTGCAATCAGAATACAGAAATATTAAATATTTTATGAAATATGAGTATTTTTATTAAATAAGTTTTGATTACACTTTTGCAAGTTTTAACGGAATTTCCTTTGCATTATACAATAGCTAACAGATACTGAACTACTGTATAAAAACCCCAAAGAAATATTGTGTAAATTCAAAAAGTTGTACACGATAGGATTACCTGAATTTCAGTTCTTCTCAAAAATACGGAAAACGAAAATAGGGTTTAACGAAGCCATTAACTGAATAAAATAAAAATGTGATTAATTTTTTTTTTTATAATTCAGCTTTTTTATTTTTTATTTTTATTTATTTATTTATTTATTTATTTATTTTTGATGAACTGAATAACGCTTTATTCTATCCCGTACAAATTTTAATTGCCCATTGCGCAGCACTAGTGCGACGTAAAACCCAACCAACCAGTACTTATTTTGGAATTCGCACAATACTTGCTTGGGGTTTTTATGTTAATAGCTCAATACTCTTCGCTATTAGATTACGCAAATGAAATTTACTAAAGCTTGTTCATGCTTTTTGTAATATAAAAATAATATAGTATAATATAAAACAATATATAACAGTATAATGCGTATCCTACAGCATAATGCATAATGCGTAACATAAAACATCATAAAAATATCAAAATTATTTAATAAAAATATTCATATTTTGTTGGATATTTAACATTTTTGCATTCTGATTAGTGTATGCTGTGTCTAATACAGTATATCAATTTCCTAAAAATGTTTTTGCACTGAGCTTATACCCTGCGTATTAGTTTAAAAAGTCGCGAAATTTTATGCAACTTTTTTAAAGAAATTGTTATATCTCCATAAATATATGCGATAGCTTCATAAAAATTTATCCTGATAATAATAAGAAGCCTGTTAATCCCATGCTGCAGCCATAATGCATTTCAAGTATTGGTTTTTAAAGCATGAACCGAAATATTTTCATTTTCTTTAATGTTTTAATAAACTCCTTCTGCTTTCGGGGCGAAACTTTCACTGAAAAATATGATGTATAACATACTCTTAATGCTCCTGAAGATTCAAGATAATTGCTTTAGTACTTTTTTGAAATATTTGACAAAACATCTGAAATCGAAAGTGTCCGCCCATTTATGGTAAGCTATTGTGTGTAAAAGCTATTTTCATTTATATATAAAAATAAAATCTTTTTTGTGAATTTAAAAAGGAATACCAGATAGTAATTAATTCATTTTTCATTCCAAAGAACTAATTTAAATAAAAAACATAAAATAAAAGATCTAAAAAAAAATATAAAAAACTATTTATCTTATATCATGTAGGTATCTTTCTAAAACTATTCTTTATTATTTTCAAATTGCTTTTATCAACAATAATTTAAAATAAAGTTCATTTGAATTCATTTAAAATTCATCTTTTATATTTAAATAAAACCCGTTAAATTTTAAAATTAACAATTATATTCCAGTTTCATCTGCATTTATTAATATTGTTTCTTATTTTCGTAGTTTATATCTTTCTACATTTTTTTTTTAATAAAATAACTTTAATTTGTATCGAACATTTATTTGGAATGATTATTTTATAACCTTGTTACATTGATATAAATCATTTAATTATTCTATATTTAAATTACGAATGTTTGAAATTTTACACAAGAAAAATATTTTACACGCTTTACTTCATCGTAAAATATTGATTAAATATAATTAATTTAACTGTATATTGCACATTATTTTTAATTAAATTCTGTTCCTTAAATGTGTAATAATTGTGTTTTCCCTTATAAGCGTGTTGCAGAGGAAATATTAAATGTTCGCAATTCAAATACCTAAATTAAATTTTCACTTTATGAATACCTTTGAAAATAAACTAAATTTGCAATTAGGATTTTGATTGTAAATAATAGGCATTTGTTATGTTTACCTCTTTTTAAAAAATAAATAAATGTATTTAATGTATTTAATGTTAGATACTTAAAAAAGTATATTTTATTTTTTGCGTTCGTTGAAACTGAATTAATTTGGGTCACGCCAACATATTTACATTTATTTTATTTTATTTTTTTACTTTGTACAAATTTACAATAAGTAGCATTTTTTTTTTTTTTTTTTTTTTTTTTTTAATGTTACGAAGTACGATGTGATAAAAAAAATTAAAATTTTTGGTTTCAGAAACTTACGAAATTTCAAAATTTTTCTGAAATGTAAGATTCAAAACACTTTCATTTAATAACATTTCCTTCATATTAGAACATTGATTCTATTTACTTATTTATTTATTTTATTTATTTATTTATTTTATTTTATTTATTTATCTCTTTGTGTGTGTGTGTGTGTATATTTTAAATTACCACTTTTTTTTGTCTGTTTGACATATATATTGATATTCTGAAGCCCAACATGCTCACACATGCACATATATTTCTACAGATATCTATGAGAATTATAAATTAAAATAAATAAATAACATTGTATACAAGAGTGTGAGATTTAAATTGTATTATAATTAAATGATTGCTTTATTAACTACTTAATGTTTGAGTGTAAATGTAAGACTTGTGAAGATTAAAAAATAAATAAAAATAAAAATAATACTTGTAAAGTACAGTGGAATCCACCTGATATTAGGTATAATATTTGTTTTATACTATTATGGGTATATGCGTTTATTAATATAAAAAAGATGTGAATTACCTATTCACATACACAGACGCGCACATACATGTGTGTATGCAGAACTATCATATTTCTCAAATATAAGCGATATTTCTCCTGATTCTCTTTAACATAAAATTAAACGATATGTTTTATTAACGAATAGCCGTCTTCGGCAACCGGCTGGCTCGCGATCCTTAAAAAATCCGACAGCACGAAACTTGTGCTCGGTGGCGACTGCGGCGCCTTTTTCACCATTTCAAGACCTACAACAGCTTATCAACGTACATTGCAAATAGCTTTATTGAAAATTTTAACTGTAGTAAATTCCTGTTCGGTAGCGCCTGTGGCTCCTTCGACCCTTTTCAGTGTGTTACACAAATTCTGGCCGTAGTAAAGTCCCGCTCGGTGGCGACTACGGCAGCCTGTGCGCAAACCTTGCAAAGGACTTTAAAAATTCTGATCATGGCAAATTTCCAAACCTGTAGGACCTACTGTCTCCATAATATACTCCCGATAAGTAATTTAATTATAATAAGAATTTGAGATATTGAATTATTAAAATATCAAAGCGCGATCTGGCGACAGAGATTTGCAACATGTACTCTTTAATTTTAATTCAAGTAACTTTTAAAATGATATGTTACTTATGAATTTATGTTAATTAGAAGCTGAGATACAAAGAAAATATATTGTGGTATAGACAGTAGTAAGTGCCGATGACATTTTCACTTTTGGTATACGTCAAATATATTATTCTAGTAAAACTAAAAAAAAAAAACCAAATACTTTTGTGCAAACTTAAGAACACTTTAATAATACTACGTTTTAACATCTTTTTCTGTGTAGGTAAAAACATACAACATGCATCACAGATACCTGTGAACCCTAGCATGTGTAACATTTACAAAAATTCCGGAGAACGACCGTTATCTACACAGTCGTAATCCCCGTCTCAGAATTATTATCTGAATTTCCAGTTCTTCCAAAAATCTTGATGATATGCAAAAAAGGGGGGAAACCATTTTCCCACACGACAACCACCAATCAGACAGTCTTTGGTCATGCGAAATATACATTTTCACACCCAGTTCATCAGTTCATTGGTGTTTCATTGGCGCCAGAAGGTGGGGTACCACACTCGCTTGGGGTGCGCAAGGCGGCAACATCAAAATCAACCGTGAAATCGCCGTATCTTTGAAACTAGGAGGTTGAAAAGCCGCATGGTATGCCCGTTTTCTCGAGTCTGCAGACAGTCTGGCTCCTTAGACTTCACACAGGCAGTGGAGTACAAAGAACACAACCTTGACGATGTCACAATATATAATCATCGTTATAAAAAGATTTGTGTCTGACTTTTCCGTGTTTTATTGTTTTTTTTTTTTTTTTACGAAACTTGCGTAATTACGGGCTAAAAGGTATTAAAAATCCCTAATACGAGATGTGAGCGGAATATCGGAATTCGATAGTTTGCTAAATAAAAAAGAATAAAGGTGTTCCCGGTTTTCTGTGGTTTCCTCTGAAATTCCCGTACTGAATTTAACGGCTTATATCAGTTTAAAAGTTCGCAATAAAATTATTTTAAAAAAATATTTCGAATGATGTATTATAAGTAATTTAATCATAATTAGAATTGGAGATATTTTAATAAAGGTGTTCTGAGTTTTACATGATTTTCTCTGAAACTCCCGTATGGAATTTAACGGCTTATATCAGTTTAAAAGTCTGCAATAAAATATATTTCAAATAATGTATTATAAGTAATTTAATCATAATTAGAATTAGAGATATTGAAATTTTAATATATTAAAGTGCCATCTGGTGACAGAGATTTGCGATCCCAAGTCTTTGATTCCAATTCAAATACGTTTTAAAATGATATATTACATATGAAATTATGTTAATTAGAAGCTGAGATACAAAAGTATAAACATTTTTATAAGATGATTTGTGACTGACTTATCTGTAGTTTTCTCCAATACTTGCAAAATGCATTTTTATATGCCGTTAAAAATCCTTAGTAACCGTTAAAAATTTTAGCGGAAATTGGAATTCGAAATTCTGTAAAATATAAAAAAAATAAAAAACGTTCTGAGTTTTTTGTAAATTTTTCTGAAAGTTTCGTACAAATTTAAACAGCTTATATCACCTTAATAGTCCGTAATAAGAGTACTTTAAAAATGTCTTATGAATATCTTTGATTTATTTTAGACTGAAAATGGCTAATCTATCGAAGGTGATTATCGATTTCTGTTGAACTTTGTCTAAAATTTAAGAAATTCCAAAGCTGCTTTTTCAGTCAATTAAAAAAAAAAAAAAAAAAAAAAAAAAAAAAAAAAACATTATTATTCTGTTAAAGGTAATTTTTGTCTCTTTACATAAAAAAGGTGAAATAAAAATTAATTTTAAAGGATTATAATCTAATTTATTAATTTTTCGAGTTGTACCTTAGAATTTTTAACTGCAGAAAGGTGAGTAGTAATGTCGTAATAATTACCAATTTATGCTTAAATCTATTTAAAATTCAAAAACTGCTTTTTTTATTGCCAGAAACTTGTCATGTGGTCGAAAAGCATTTATTCCCGAGCGGAAGAAGAGTCAGCCAACATGTCTGGCACTGAAGAATTGTTAAATAAAGTAAGGAAGTGTTGCCACCTAAATTTCATACTTTAAAAATCTATTTGTCGTATTAATTAAAAAAAAAATATATTAAAAAAAAAATAAAAAAAATCTAATTGTAGTGTTGAAATGCTGTTTGTACCCTTGGATTAAAAAAAAATCTCCCCCTTCATTTTTACCAAATTTTTAAAGATTGGACCGTTATTTCTAATTTATTTGGGCATTTAACGCTGCTTAAGCTCAGAATTGGCTCATTTATTGATTGACATAGGTTGACATTTTAATATCTCCGCAACTAATTAAAACTTTTAAACTATGTTTTCACTATTCCTTCGGGAAGGCACCTGAGCATCCACATGTCAATTTTGTTACTTCTACGCTCAATAGCTGCAGAGCATATAGAAAAACAGACAGATAGACAGCTAGGCAAACATTTTCTTTTATTATTATAGCTAGGTTACGCAAGATTCAAAATGTTACTCTTTTGTAAATGTATCATTTTATCAATAATGTCATAATGTTATGTATATATATTCATCATTATAATGTTAATAAAGCAGAAAAAGAGACTTGAATTAATTAATAAATAATTAGATATGGATATTAAGCAATATACAAAGCAAAATATATTGAAAAAAAGAAAAAGATGAATTTCGAAAAATAACTTCGAAATTTACTAGAACTGCTATATCTATATCAAGGGCGGATGTAGCAGCAATATAGTAAAAAATGAGTTACTTCTGAAACAGTATTTCTATCGTTTTATGTCTAAAAACCTTTTTTTTATCTTTCTTTTTTTTTCTCAAATACATATTTACAGTTTAATTATTTGTTATATTATATTTTAAATTTTACTTTTCATTTTTGACGGCGCTATAAAGCTTGTTTTGCTTTTCAATTTAGAAAAAGAAACATAAACGCAAAAATTCGAACTTTTTTCATGTAAAATAGTATCATGTAACAACAATGATTGTTGGAAATTTTACATTCGGTCCACATTTTCTTAAATTTTCTGCAGTTTACACAACTAGCGTTTCTAAAATTCCTATTGGCCACTCTCCCCACCTTTCCGTTATCCTGTTGGTTGAAACGAATTCGGTCCCTCTTCTATTTATATGAGCACTTCTCCAGTTCCACTTATCATTTTGCACTGAAGACGGTACACTAAAGGCTACCGAAACAGCTGTATTCTGAAAATATTTTTTTCTCTTCGGCGTTCCTAACGTTGTAATTTTTATCGGTTTTAATAATCCAGCGCCAAGTGTCCTTTTAAACTCATAAGGGATAGTTTAAAACTTGTCAGATCTCTTTGCGATTTTGTGTTCTTCAGATAATATGTGCACAGACTAATATAGTAACGTATTAACAAATTGACTAATCTATGTACAGACATCATAAGGGATTGATATCATAAGGGATAGTTTAAAACTTGTCAGATCTCTTTACCATTCTGTGTTCTTCAGATAATCTATGCACAGACTAATATAGTAACGTATTAACAAATTAAATAATCTATGAACAGACACAGCATCAATCTTGTAATTTTCGATGTTGGTGTTAAGTTCAAGGCCAAGTTCAAGACTACATGAAATTTCGAATAACTTACAAGTTTTTAAAATAGTATGTTTCTAATTAATATAATTCTAGCAAGTATCACAAATGATAGTTTAAAACTTGTAAGTTCTCTGTACGGTAAATTGTTTTTGAGTTAATGTATACCCAGACATACATAGTAATGAATTAACAAACTGAATAACCAAACTAAATAACACCAATTTTGTGATTGTCGGTGTTGGTGTTAAAGCCAACAGACTGCATGAGGAACAGACATCAGTTATATTCCCTCCATGGAGGAGGTGTGTGGGTGTGTGGGGGATTTTCGGATCCCTCACATCTTAAAATATGTATAAACGTCATAACACTGATATAAAAAAAATCACGATTGTTGAATTTCCACATACCTATGGTACAATGCGAAAAAAAAATTTCAATTTGGTCCATTTTTTCTGATAAAAATAAGCATACATACTGTAAACACAAAGCAATTATAATAAAATGTTTTGCTAAAAGTCTCTTGCCGAATGATGGTGAAAATTCAAGATCTGTTTTTTCAGATGCTGATTTCATGACAATTTTACATAAACATCAGTTTATTTTCAAATATAATTATAATAGGATTATACAAAATAACAACAACAATAATAATAATAATAATAATAATAAATGTGACTATTTTTATATTAACTGAAATAATAAATCTTTTATACGAATGAAAATTGCTAACAGCAACGAAAAACAATAGTAATAATTTTTTAAAATGACAGATTCTCTCGTGAATTAGATGTATTAGAATTTTTGCAATTACCCGTAGAATGAAAGTATGCTATAATTTAATAAAGAGGAAAAATAATGAATTTTTATTTGTTTTATTACCATTTTAAAAGTGAACGAATGAGTTTGTATCAGTATTATTTTTAACGTACAGTAAACATAAACATAACACCAGAATTCAATTAAAATTTAATTTAAAATAATCTTTTTCATTTATAACAAAAATACTTAAATGAAATTTACTGAGAAATTTGTATTTTAAAGCATTTATTCATAAGAATCTAGCATTTATTATTTATTAAATGTAAATAAATAAATATATATATTAATTACGCACGCCGTGGAGAAAACAATGAAATTTTAAATTGCAGATATTGTAAGTTATACATGATGCATAATCAAACGGAAAAATAGAACTCAAAAATTTACATTACATTAAAGATGACAGCAAATACCTTCTTTATGTAAAAAAATAAAATTCAGCTAATTTTTAATTTATTGTTCGTTTCTGAAAATTTGAGTCTAAATTTATAATTTTTCAACTAAATTTAGAAAACTTTGGATGTTATTTTAGATTACAATATGTCAAACTTTTATCGAGTAATTTTAATTCTATAGAAATTCTTTTATCGTAAATTTTAATTTTTGCCATTTGTACAGAGTTTAAAAATTTGAATTTTCTGTATTGTATTTTATTTGCTTATTTCAAACATGCAAAATATGAATAAACTAGCAAACCTATGCGAAATATTCGCACTTTATTTCTTTTCTTATGTACCTTTAAAATTTAAAACTCATACATGTTATACAAATTTCACCACCTAATTAAAATTTTAATTTACCAGAAGCCAAATTATTACTAAAACCAAATTAATATTGTACGATAGGGAAAACAAAAGCATTCAAATAAAGGTTTCCTAATAAAATTCATGGTTTACAACCAAATTTTCATACTCCACAGGCAGTACAGTTTTAATATAGGACTCCCACGACGCCTTTTAAATTTTTGTCGCCATGTTGGCGATGACTTATTGTTAATTTTGGTATATTCTTTTGTTAAAATAAATAAATAAATAAGTAAGTAAAATAATTCCTATTTTGATTATATTTTTTATGATTGTGTTTTTTGGTCAATTTATGACACAAATGTTCATATTCTGTATGTATCTTTAAAGTATTGCTAGGTTTAAATGACACTTGCAAAGATTCTGAAGAAGCAACTGTTAAAAATACATTTTCCCGTAAAGTAATCTCATCAGAAAAATGTCAATTTTTCTTAAGAGTTCATTGAGCTAAGTCCGGGTACTTCAATATTATCCATGTATAAATATTATTTTTTGTCCCTATTTCTGTTAATTACACCACTATCGTATCGTTTCGACCAAAAGTAATTGAAACTGGCCCACATTAGAAAAATATTATATAGATAATCAAGTTTAAGATAAAAATATTAGAAATTTAGGGATTTAAAAATTGAATATAAAATTCACATGGTTTATATTTCCAGAATTTGTACGCGAATGTAAATTGAAATATCTATTCAGTTTAAATTTTAATATTACACTCTCAGAAATAATATACTCAATTTTGACGATTCAGACATCCTCAGGCTTAATTTCGTTGTTTTCGACAACCGTTTCAACAACAGTTTCGTCAAGTGATCACGTGATTTTTGAGGAAACGTGAACTCTCAAATATTTGACGAAACTGTTTACTCACAATAGCATATGCTAGCTTTCATTACCGCCATACCTTTTTTTTTTTTTTTTTTTTTTTTTTTTTTTCCTGTGTTTTCGACTTTACGTTACAAGGACTTTTATTTGCTAGCCTGGTGGTTCAGTCAGTAGGGTGCTGTCTTCTGAATTCCCAAGTGTCGGTTCCGAATCCCGGTACGGGCATGGATGTTTGTGATGTCCTACGTCTACAAAATATTCTGTGCGCTTGTTTCTGAGAATTTCTGTAAAAATATGGATCAATTGAGACATAAGTCATTGTAACTATAGGTCTCAAATCTGTGAAATAAATGCCTTTTATTTGTTTGTTCTTTTTTATTTATATTTTCATTAAATATACTTAGAATTAATAACTAAAGCAACGAACTTGCAGGTAATTTTATAATTCTGTAATTTGTATTTTATTCTGTATCACGAAACTAGGATGAAACTAGTATGTTGTGGCCACCACGAGACTTTCTTCTATATTTTCCTATACAAATTCACTCATTAACAATATTAAAAAAAAAAAAAAAAAAAAAAAAAAAAATCGATAACTTTGTTTTAAATTACCACATATTTATAGTTCAACCATTCGTTTTAAAGGTATTGACGAGATCTTTCGAAATATACCCATCTTGAAAATTTACCCCACCCCAGAGGGTACTTACCCCAGGGGGGGGGGAACCGATGCCCCCACATGCACAATTTTTTTCCTAATTAACTACTACTATTAGCAATAATTCATATTAATTTTACAATCACAGGTTAAGAATAACTCTTATTATGTACATTTATACGAAATTTTGTCCTATACTACCATGTTAAAAATTTAGAAGGAATACGATCACAGCGCCTCCTGTTGTGCGATTGATCCCCAAATCTAATCAGCACCAGTTTATGTCAGGATCCAACTAAATACCAAGTTTTGATAATTTCGTTAAAAAAAAAAAAAAACTTTTTTTTTTGTAAAAAGTAAAAAAAATCGATAACTTTGTTTTAAATTATCACAGATTTATATTTCAACCATTCGTTTTAAAGGTACTTACGAGACCTTTCTAAAGATACCCATCTTGAAAATTTGTGCCGTATATCACCATGTTAAAAATTTAGAAAAAGCGGGATGGCAACGCAACCTGTAAGACGATTTTTACCAAAAGTTGATAGGCACTAATTTATGTCAAGGTGCAACGACATACCAATTTGTATGAAATTCTGTCCAGTAGTTCCTGAGGTACAGTTGCCACAAAATTTTGTCACACACACACAGACAGACAGACATTTTCTAAAAATGGTCAAATCGTGTTCTACAGCTCTCAAAACGTCTAAATCCATCAACAACCCGAAATCGAAAATTTTTACGAATCCAATACTTTCTTCTATTGAAGATAGAAGAAAGTAAAAATGCATATTTACTTTTGACGAAATTGGTTTGTTCAAACAAGTGACGAAAGTAATTTTCTCAATTTGACGAAAAATTCGCTTGGAGTATTTCCCTAGAAACGGTTTCGTGAAATTTGAGTATGCGTTTCTGAGAGTGTAGAAAAGTATAGACAGATGTAAAAATCAATTCTGAACTTGATCAAAAAGCAGTAGTTTTATAGTTTTATTTTTATTCACATTTTTTCAAATTTATATAAGCAGTTTAGTTACAGTGCCTAGAATATACATTGTGGCAAGCGTCTATTATCGAATGCTTAAAATAATGCTAAAAAAATTGCGATTCCCAGATGGCGATGCGATCGAATTTTTTGCTCAAATCGAAGAGCTGATTGTCCTTTCCCAGCTTCGTCTGTTCAATTACGCGATCTAAGCGCATAATTAACCCATTTTATCCCATTGTCCTATTTAAAAGACAACTGAAAAATAACATATAGAAATCAGAATTTGCTTGGTCCGAATATTTTGTTATCTGGAACATATAATGGTATATATATAAGCTTCTGCTAGCGTGTTATGTGTCTCACCTCCTCCTCCTACTCTATCTGCAATCTTCGTTTAATCATTACATTAGAGGGCGTGGTTTATCTTCTCTTTGCGGTTGAAAATTCTTTCTGGAGAACTATCATGTAAATAGGAAAGCATTATACAGATAAAGCAAAACTTTATACTCGGAAAGCAATTTTCACTTTTGAAGAGAACATTAAAACATAAGTGCAAATTTCATCCTCTTTATTTCAATGTCCTGCGCACTGTTAAAAATTTCAACAGAAAACTCCGTGTAATCTATTATCGTAAGTCTTACGTAAGATTACAGAAAAAAAAACGGAGATGTTAAAAAACTTATTTTATAAATTCATTTTAATAACTAATATTAACTTAATTTATTATTGGTGAGAATATATTTCGGACATAGAATGCTTTTTCTAGAGTAGAAACAGTCATTTTCAATTTCAGTTAAAAAATTAAATAATAAAATTAGGTAAAAATTCAGAATAAAGATTGAGAATCTCGATTATTCACTTTTAACTAAGAATTACTGTAAATTTACAGAGACTCTGGATAAATATTTACATTAAATTAACAGAAATTTTTAACAGTGCGTACAAGATGGATAAGATTTCTTATACAGATAATAATTTTTCTTTTCTTTTTTTCTTTTTTCTTTTTTCTTTTTCAAATTTTGTTGTATTTAGTTTATTTAGGTGTAATTAACTTTAAAAAATATAATTTTTCTCAAATTTGAGCAAGATAAATAAATTGGAATAAACAGTAGGGAGCTTTTCAAGCAATGAACTATATCGCACTTACCTTTGGTGATAAGCTTAATTTTTAAGGCACTGATTCGCCGGTCGCTTTCCACCCTAAATATTCTAGGCGCTGTACTTTATTTACAGTTATGTTATATTTTTAACTTTTCAAGAACATTAAAGATTTCATCACGTTCAATAATTTAAAAAGAATATATATATATATATATATATATATATATATATATATGCGAAATAGATTAACTTTTAATTTAAATAGAATTAACAGATGTTTATTCAAAAGTTTATTCAAAAGTTTAAAATAAATCTGAATTTGTTTTTTTCACATTTAGAAATATTTATTTATTTATTTTACAAATATCGAATAGTGGCGCTTAATTCATCAGTTTACAGGTTCTCCAATACTTCTTAAGAATGTTCTCACACTGAAACAATACATTACAATAATTAAAATGTTCAAAAGTCATTGGTTGACAGGAGTCACACAAAACACAGTCTGGGGAACCTGTCACGTGAATTCTACAGAGATGGCTCCGTAAAAAATCATGTCCAGTTAATCCTCTAAAAAGAGCGACCGCAGTGCTTCTTGGAAAACCAGGAAATATTTCCTCATCTCCCAGAATCTTCCATCTCTTGTCACCTGCACCTTGAGTCATATTCCGTTTAACAATTTTCCTATGAATCAGGTTGACATACAATTTAGTCGAATGGAATGAGAGCGGATGGTTTATACATTGTTCTATCAAAGCTCCTTTTTTAGACAGAGCATCAGCTTTTCCATTGCCTAAAATTCCACAATGGTCTGGAATTCATTGGAATGAAATTCTGTGTTTCAGTACCTTAAGTAAAGACTTACATTCCAAAATTCTTTGGGAATTATTTTGTTTGTTCAGTAGGGCCTGAAGCGTACTTTTAGAATCTGACAATATTACCTCTCTTTCAAATTAGTGTTTGCGGATCGACATCTGCTGGATTGCCACAGGAATAATTCGATTTCCCCATCGAAGGTAGTAGTTCAAGATCCTACTGGTGTATAGAAATTAAAAAATTCACAATGAATAACGGCTCCAGTACCGCAAGTCATATCTAACATAGAACCGTCCGTGTAGACACGCAGCCAGTCAGGATAACGAGCCTGTATAGTCTCTAATGCAAAAGATTTTAATAGCATATCACTCCTTTCATATTTAACAACTCTTTGGATAAGATCAAGGGTTATATTTACATCCAAAAAGTCCAATGGGCAAACAGGGGAAGGTATAACTAGGTAATTTCTGCTTAAATTCAGAGAGTCAGTTTTCTCTGAGCTATCTCAATGAAACCAATTTGAGTCTTAAGATTTCTAGAAGCATTATTATTGTAATTCCTCTAAAAGGAATTATCAGGTAACCTTACAAGCTTTTAATATAATAGAATCGTTTTCCTTTTAATAAGATTATGTACACATTCCAAACCAGTTAAAAGTTGCATTGCAAATACAGGAGTAGTTCTCACCGCTCCAGTAATTATACGCAACGTCCGATTCTGAAAAACTTCGAGGATCCGAGTCACATAATCTGGAGCCGTGATCAAGATCTCACTTACAATAACCAATAATTGGTTGAATATGTAATTTATAAGTAGTTCTTAAATTATCTCTGTCACATCCTTATCTTGCACCAGCTAGACATTTTAAGGCAGAGAGCCTCCTCATGGCTTTATTTTTCAAATGTTCTACATGATTTTTTCAATTTAAACGAGAATCTAAAATGCAGCCCAAATAATTAGTTGAATCATTATACTGGATGTTTATATTCCTAAAAGACAAATTCGTGGTAAAAGGCTGTTTGTTTAGAGTGAAAAACTGTCCTGTACTCTTGTTCTGGTTTACGATCATACCATTTTCTACACACGATCATACCAATATTCAAGCTCTTTCAAAGTCCTGTTTAAGGTCTCATTCAGATCAGCTTGGTTTGTTTCTGAAGCACTGCTTCAGATAACCAAATCATCAGAAAAAAGGACAGATTCCACCCACGGTGTCAAAGTGCTAGGTAAATCATTACTAAAAATATTAAAAAGGATTGAACTAATCACCGTTCCTTGAAGAAGGCCAGCCAGTATCAGACATTTTAAAACAAAAAATGCCACACTTATAAATATTAAAATAATAAGTTTATTTTTATTTTGAAAAGAAGTACATTTAGCTTTGATTTCAATAAACCAAACTGTAAGTGTCATTTTTCCACAGCACTCTTTTAATCCCTCATTTATCAGCTAGAATTGTATGAAAGATAAATGGAGAAGCAAGAAATAACAAAACTTACATTTTTTTTTTATCTTTTTAATGGATTACATGGGTTTCGAAGGATTAAAAAAAAGCAGCATATTTTCTATGTTATTCTATGGAAAATTCTGCCCCATTATAACTCATTAACTAATACATATTTTTAAAATCTGTTTTCACATTCAGAAAACTCACAACTGCTAAACAGGTTATCACTTTATAAAAATTGATTTTATTAATTTTTAAGCTCAAAAAGACAAAATTTTACATTGTAAAAATTCGCATTTTACAACTTCAAAATAAAATATTACAAATTAAAAAAATTAATTTTCAGAAAGCGATAAACTGTTTAATACTTGTGAATTTTTTGAATGTGTAAACGTAATGTAAAAGTATGCATTAGTTAAGCAATTATATTGGGCAAAATTGTATGTAAACTAATTTAGCTCATAGAATTGAAAAAAGGGTTTCGATACATTTTATCCAGCCCGTCTAATAAAAAGTGAATGACTGGAATATGGTATTTTGACTATTCATGTGTAAGCTATGCTACTAATTGGGCTTTGATATTGAATTACATATAGTAACTCAAGCATTGCATCTTACAGTTCATCAGAATGAATATAATAAATTTCCAAACATTAAGTTATTACATTCAGCTTATATTAGTTTTTTTTTTTTTTTTTTTTTTTTCTGAGGCGTAACATATGAAAAAATTACAATAATGTAGATTCCAATAATAAAAATATTACTTCGATTTCGAATTGAAGGATTTTAATTTTAAAATTATTTCTAAACTTCGTATTCTTTTGAATATATCTTAATAAAATTTCAAAAAAGGTAAATTTAATCACAAATTAGTAAACTATTTCCAATAAAAATGTTATTTACACAAAGCATAAATAATACAAAATGTGAAGATCAGTGTATTGTTCATGTGTCATTCAAAGATATTCCCGTTACGTAAAATTCGACAGTAGAAATATGAATGTAGCATAGTGGACATTGCGGTAGTATATTGCGGTGACAAAAGTATATTGCGGTTAACAAAAGTATATTGCGGTAGTATATTGCGGTTATATTGGTGGTATATTGCGTAAACAAAACAAGCTATAAGAAAGAAAAAAAAAACTAAATTCATTAAATTCGTATAACACCAAATCGCCGTTGAAACATTATACTATCGATTCGAACATTTCCTATTCAGCTTTTCAATGATTTTTATTTTAGTTGTAGGAATAAGATTTTTACATTTTGTATAATATCGATTTCCAGTTATAATGAAAATGAAGCTAACCTTGTAAAACATTTAAACGAAAAAATATGCTTACATGTGGCATGTTTTTTTTAATCTATTAATTTATTGTTAATTTTTATTTTCTTCTGTATATTTTTAATTAAATGCTTGATTTGTTAATTTTTTTGACTTTCAGTTTTAAATAAATTTACACGTTTTGAGATGTCTTGAAAATGATCGCGGCAGACCCTTTTATAGTTGGTGATAAACTATTTGTCGATCTTCTCGTTCTGCTTATATCCCTTTCCTTCCAGATCATTTAATTGTTTTTAAATAGTTTTTTTTTTTCTAAATATCACAGTGGGCATGTTAGTTTTAAAACGCTTCGTTAACCTAGCTTTTTTTTTTTTTTTTTTTTAAATCAGATTTTTCAGCACAAAAACTTTCTCACTTCGGTATCAGACAGCTCTTTATAAAAGAGGCATCTTTAAACATATCGTGCCTAACATAATTTAAACCTGCATATTAGGGTGGTTCGAAAAAAACTTTTTTTTTAATTTCAGATCGCTATAGTGCACAAAAGTTGCCATTGGTATAGACATGAAAAAAGCACCAATTATTATTTTTTTATTAATTTGTCTTCCGGTCGCGCAATGCCATCGAAGTTAGCAATTTTCTTTGCTACTGTTGAGGCTACTCTTGAAAAAGATACACTCTTGTTGTTTATTGTCACAGCTAGGTTGAATCTCTGTTGAAAGCAGCAGCGAAGGACATTTTCATGAGTAGGAAGCTTGTTGTGCAACAAGTCTCGTGGGCGACCAAAAATAGGGCACTCAAAATCTTTTCTAGTTATTGTACCTATACCAACTTTCATTGGTACATCCATTGTATCAATAACTGTCGTATTCAAGTACAAACACTGAAAGCAAAAGTAGAATACGGATTTAAGCACAACACAATCTAGTACTGACTAGAGCTAGCGGCATGAGCAGACTGAAGAAAATAGCGGGAAACGATAATGGCTGCGACTGGCCGCGCTGACCGCGCATCGCTGGCATTTGTCACGTACGCCACGCCTATCTTATAGCCACGTTTATTTTACATGCTTGGATTTTAAATATATTATTGTAATAGAATTAAACTATAGCATCTCTAAAAGTCGTATGATTAAAATGTACTAAAGAGTCAAACTTTGAAATTTTGCAAAAACTACTAATTTTGCTCATTTTGTACTATGTTGCGCGACCGGAAGATATAAAACAAATGTATAAAAAGTGCATATATATTGATTTCACATACTTTAAGCAGTTAATTCATGGTATAGGAACGCAATTAAAACCATCTGGCGTGCTTAAAAAAATTATGAAAAATTAAGGTTTTTCACATTTTTTTTGCTAACTTTGATGGCATTGCGCGACCGGAAGACAAATTTATTAAAAAATAATAATTAGTGCTTTTTCCATGTCTATACCAATGGCAACTTTTGTGCACTACAGCGATCTGAAAGTTAAAAAAAAGTTTTTTTCGAACCACCCTACTGCATATTTGTTTTTCGGGTATGCTTTCATGAAATACTTACACTGAGAGACAAAAACATACCGCCTTCATGCCTTCATCTAAAATGAATAAATGGTCATTTTCTAAATCCTTAAACTAGAAGTATAGATTTCCGAGCTATGCGCATAAGGCACACCAATAAACTAAGTAGATGAAATGGTCGAGAATTTCTAATCTACACATTTCTAGATGATGAAAAAATATTCTGAATATTTTGAATCTTTTGTATTGCGAGAAATTCTCGTTTAATTTTCTAGAATCGGGACATAAATCAAGATTATAGCTGCTGAAACCCGCCTCTTGTGTTCACATTTATTTGGAGATATTTTGAAATAGGTTTGTCCTCAATAGTACAGGCAAACGCTCAAGAATACTAATAGAGGTCTCTAGAATTCGCTTTCGAATGAGACCAGAAAATTTTTTATAAGAAATTTATAAGGATGACATGAAACTATTTTTTCTAGAGCCCCAATTTAGATTCTAGATGCTAGTTATAGGATTTTTTATCAGTGTATTGGCATGCCTTATACTCATAGCTCGGAAATCTATATTGCTAGTTTAGGGATTTAGAAAAGGACTCCCTATTCGTTCTAGATGAAAGCAGTATATTTTTTTTCTCAGTGTACTCGTGCGTTTCATAATGATTTTTTTCGATTTAAAAAAAAAAAAAAGTAATTTAAAATTTCATGTGGCAATTGTAACAGAAAGTACTTCACAATCAGCTTTAAATACATGCGCTAAAATTTGCATATGGTTTCTTCTTCTTTAGAAGTGCAACGATTCATTAGTAGTCTTATGATTTCTTAAAGTACTGTATCTTATCTATTGCATATAATTGCATCAAACTGTATATCTGAAGAAGCAATGCTGATGATACATTTTTTTCTACATTTTACATTAAAAAAAAAAAAAAAAAAAAATTCTAACTGATATCTAGAAACTAAATTGTTGCTCTAGTAAAAATAGTTTCATTTCATATTTATAAAATCTACTTCCCTTTCGTTGCGAGTACTGAAAACACATATTAGAATTCTACAGCCTCTAAGGCAAATCGGAGGAAGACGCAATATATAAGGATGTTTTCATCAGTAGAGACAAAAAATGAAATGATATGATAAGTAAAATAAATACACCTTGTTCTGCAACGTTTAATTATATATGTATGCTTATTAATTCCTTTCCCACTCTGTACACAATTGACAAATTTAATGTTAAACAAACTCGTATAATTGTGGCATCTTCCCCCATATATACGGGGAAGATGTCACCAGTTAAGAGGTAAGATGCAACTCCACAATAAATAAGAAAAATAAGAAAAAATTGGGAAATTACCTGTGAATTAAGAATAACAACAAAGAAACAAACAAATTTGTAAACTGAAATAAATTTTTGGAAATTTAATTTGATAAAACTAAGGGTACAAATTTGAATGTTAGCCTGCACAACATTTAATTTAGTGCAAATGATCACCATTGCAATCTTCGCGCGACCATTTCTTGCATTCAATATGCAAGGTTAGTGGAGGCAATGGCTTTTCTTTGCTGATAGAGGCAACTGTCACAAAACTGCATTAAATTGACATTTGTGTGACCGATGATTTTCATTTTTAATCAAGAATTGTCTTAAAGACTATCAGTTATCCCGAGTAAATTTCAATGCAAACGTAGAGAGAAAAATACGCGGCACTCCCAGCTAAAGGAGGAAGTGAAACTGTCCAGTCATCATTTTATAAAACTCTCTTCTGCTCGATTTCAATCTCCGATGTATATGTAATATTGTCTTTCTGTGAATATGTAGCAGCAACTAAGCAGGGCGTTTGAAAACGCTCTTATATATTTTATATTACCCTTTTATTATAAAAGATCTGTATCTAATCCAGAGTATTAAAGTTGCATAAAAGAAAAAAAAAAGATTCCCAAAATCAATCATCATAATATACACAAATGATAGTTTAATATGTTCACAAGTTTATTTTTCAGCCCGTTGGTGAATCAAGAATGTGGCTTTAAAATGGATTAAATAATTAATTGGACGCATGCTGTACCAGTGCTGTTTGTCTTATCCAGGTAAGTGAAATCTTACCTATTCATTGTCAATATTATTTAATATAAATATAATATAATACAAGCGCTCTATATTAAAAATTATATATATATAATTTTATAAGAGATACTAATGATTAAGAAAGCGCAATAATTTGCACTACCGAGGAGGATCTAATATCAAATATAGTTATTTAAAAAAGATTACGAGACCTGATTCTCTTAATTAAAGAGGTCTCTTAAATAAAAGAGCGCAAAATAAAATTACAGCACTGGGACTTAAAAGGAAAGAAATTATAAAATATAATTAATATATGTGTTTGAAGAAATTCAATATTAAGCATATTATATATATATACAAATAGTATAAGTGTGTGTGAAATTATTATATACTGAAATCAACTGGTATGTGTTCATAACTGAACATAAAATTTTTATAACTGATAGACATTGATAAACACTCAGTAAATACTCTCTCTCCAAATATTATTTGAACTTTTCAAAGAATTAAATATACGTGATATATAAAAATATGTTTCGATAAAAATAAAAAATAAAAATAATAAATAAACAAAATGGCAGCTTCCGCAAAAGAAATAACATTAGTTGAGAAATTGAACTCCAGTAATTATGATAACTGGAAATTCAAGATAGAGATGCTCCTCACGAAGGAGGATCTCTTCCAGGTTATTATAGAAGCGCCCCCAAACCCATTAACTGATGAATGGCGATCTAAAGATCGAAAGGCGCGTGCCATAATTAATTTAGCTATAGAAGATACACAAATAGTATATGTTAAGCATTTGTCCACAGCCAGGGAGACATGGGATGCACTTAAAAATATACATGAGAGGGCTAATCTGAGCAGCAAATTATTCTTACTCAGAAAATTATATTCCACCAAACTAACAGAAGGGGGAAATCTGATAGAACACATAACTAGTATTTATAAGTTAAGGGACAAATTGTTAGCTATAGGAGAAGAAATAAATGAACAGCACTTATCAGCGTTGATGTTGTGCTCGCTACCTCCTAGTTATGATACCCTGATAACGGCTATCGAAGCCAGAAATGACGATGAACTTACACCAGAGTACATTAAAAGTAAATTGTTCGATGAATATATTAAAAGGACAGAAAATCACCAAACAAAAGGTGAAAACGCGTATAAAACTCAAATTAAGCGTAAAACACCACCAAGTAAACATTGCAATTTTTGCGGAAAGAATTCACACACCCGTAACGAATGCTGGCATTTAAACGCCAGACCAAATCATAACCAAAGGAATTATAATAATTTTCATAACAGCGGTAACAATCCCAGCAAGTATAAAAACAAAAACAAAACACAACTCATAAGGGAAACTGAGAATAAATTAAAGAATCTTACATTTATCATTGATAAAACTGAGCATAACTCATGGATAGTCGACAGTGGGAGTAGCAGGCATATCTGCAACGACATAAACCAATTTACAAATCTGAAAGACAACGAAAGGGTTAGTGTTATGCTAGCGAACGGGCACTCCGTAGTCTCACAGGGTTGCGGCGACGTAAATCTTAAAGTAATTAACTCGGATAAGGAAATAAACAATGTTACTTTAAAAGAGGTTTTATACATACCCAATATAGCCACAAATCTAATATCGGTAAAGAAAGCAACAGAGAATGGTTGTGTTGCCATATTTAAAAATCATGAATGTAAAATCAAATTCGGGGATAAAACTTATATAGAGGCGAATTTGACAGATAATTTATATGAACTACAAACGAGCGAAAAATTTTCCGAAAGTGTAAATATTGTAGAAGAGTGCGAAAACAGGAATTGTACTAAATTGTGGCATGAAAGATTAGGGCATAAAAATCTACAACAAATAAAAGAACTCGTCGACAAAAATATGGCAACCGGAATAGAGCTAAATAAATGTAAACACAACACAGAATGCGAAATCTGTATCATTTCAAAATTGGAGGATGACACATATCCGAAAAAGGCAACTTTTAGGGCAGAAAAACCATTAGATCTAGTTGTTTCAGATGTTTGCGGACCCTTTCAAACTTCCACAATAGGAGGGAAAAATTATTTTTTAACGTTTATAGATGACTACAGTCGTTTCACATTTACATACTTATTGCGAAATAAAAGTGAGGTGTTTGATAAATTTAAACAATATTATGCGTTGACTTTAAACAAGTTCGGCAGGAAAATAAAAATATTGCGTACCGATAACGGCGGAGAGTATACAAGCAATGAATTTGAAAACTTTCTCGCGAATGAAGGAATCGAACACCAATTAACAGTACCGCATTGTTCTCCTCAAAATGGCGTGGCGGAGAGAAAAAATAGAACATTGGTTGAAATGACCAGATGTTTGTTAAGACAAAGCAGCTTGCCAAATAAATTTTGGGGTGAAGCCCTTATGACCGCTAATTATCTGCAGAATAGATTGCCAACGAGTGCATGCGATAAAACACCATATGAAAAATGGAATGGAAATAAACCAAATCTCTCGCATATAAAATCATTTGGTTGTAAGGCATATGTGTATACTCACAAAAACACAAGAGGGAAGCTAGACAACAGGGCAAAGGAAGGAATACTTGTTGGTTATGACCTTAGAAGTAAAGGTTATAGAGTATTTATAGATAATAATGTTAGGATATGTAGAACCGTAAAGTTCGTTGAAACAAAAACAAAGGATAATAATTTTGAGTCTATCGATAATGAACTGTTAGAGACAAACAATAATACAAATGAAGGGAATTCTAGCGAAACAAACGATCATAAAAATAACTTCCCGGTGATACTAAATGAAATAAATCAAAATTCGGACCAAACTGAGGATGTTAATCGTGACATAACAGATCGAACAATTCCGAGAAGGTCGGAAAGAGCTAACAAAGGTGTTCCACCTGACAGATTTGCTTTAATGACAAATACTATGAACGTAAACGAACCCAAAACCTTCAATGAAATATTGCAGATACAAAATTCCATAGAAAGGGAAAATTGGCTAAAAGCAGCCAAAGATGAAATTGCTTCTTTAAACGAAAATAATACATGGGAATTGGTAGACCCTCCCCCTAACACACACATAGTAGGCTCAAAATGGGCATTCAAGGCGAAATATAATGATAAGGGTGAAATCCAAAAATATAAAGCCAGGCTTGTCGCCAAAGGCTTTAGCCAAAAGTATGGGGTAGATTATGACGAGACGTTCGCCCCGGTGGCGTCTCATACGACAATTAGATCTTTTCTTGTAATGGCCCTATATAAAAACTTAGAATTAAACCACTTGGATGTAAAAACCGCGTTTTTACACGGTGAGCTCGAAGAAACAATTTACATGCAACAACCGGAGGGATTCATAAATCCCGGTGAAGAACATAAAGTTTGTAAATTACACAAAGCCATCTACGGGCTGAAACAGTCAGCCAGGGCTTGGAATTCAAAAATAAACGAAACATTAACAAAGTTGAATTTCACACAAAGTTCCACTGACAAATGCCTTTACAAAAGAAACACAAATAACAAAACCGTCTACATACTAGTGTATGTAGACGATATATTAATTGCTGGAACCAAAAATGATATAAACAAAATAATAGAAGAACTTAGGCGTGAATATAGTATTACCAACCTTGGGAGCGTTACTAATTATCTGGGAATAAATATAACACGACCAGACAGCAATACTTTGCTAATAGATCAGTCAAACAAGATTAAACAATTAGTAAACAAATTTAATTTAGAAAATGCGAAACCCACTAATACTCCCATAGATACAAATTACTTAAAGGATTATAACAATGAAAATTATTTAACTGACAATACTGATTATAGAAAGGCAGTAGGGGCACTTCTATATATAGCCACTGTCAGCAGACCTGATATCAGTGCTGCCGTCAACCTTTTATCTCGTCACAACGAAAGACCAAGAGTGTGTGACTGGGAAAATACCAAGAAAGTCATCAAGTACCTAAAAACTACAATTAATTTAAAATTAAAATATGACAACGAGAATCCTGCTAT
Organism: Salticus scenicus; assembly: GCA_963930645.1. Taxonomy (NCBI): domain Eukaryota; kingdom Metazoa; phylum Arthropoda; class Arachnida; order Araneae; family Salticidae; genus Salticus; species Salticus scenicus. The sequence goes on from OZ005653.1 coordinate 25,347,139, forward strand.
ACTAACCGCATATGCGGACGCAGACTATGCGAATGACCCCCAGGACAGAAAGTCCATTACAGGAAACGTATTCTTTATTGGGAATAATCCCATCTATTGGTACTCAAAAAAACAAAAATGCGTCAGCCAATCCACCGCAGAAGCGGAATATATAGCAGCAGGATGCGCTGCTCAGGAAAGCATGTGGATCATTAGACTTTTAAACGACTTAGATCTAGATCAAATAAAACCAATCACAATTTATGAAGATAACCAATCAGCGATTAAATTAATTGAGTCTGACAAATATCAAGCGCGGACTAAACACGTGGATGTTAAATTTCATCTAATAAAACATTTGTATGAAGAAGGAACCATCAGATTACAATATATCCCCAGCAACGAAATGATTGCTGACATCTTTACTAAACCCCTACCAGGGCCGGCTTTTAAAACTTTAAAAAATAAACTAAATTTAGTAGAACATTGAAAATACCGGTCAAGTAGGGGTGTCACAAAACTGCATTAAATTGACATTTGTGTGACCGATGATTTTCATTTTTAATCAAGAATTGTCTTAAAGACTATCAGTTATCCCGAGTAAATTTCAATGCAAACGTAGAGAGAAAAATACGCGGCACTCCCAGCTAAAGGAGGAAGTGAAACTGTCCAGTCATCATTTTATAAAACTCTCTTCTGCTCGATTTCAATCTCCGATGTATATGTAATATTGTCTTTCTGTGAATATGTAGCAGCAACTAAGCAGGGCGTTTGAAAACGCTCTTATATATTTTATATTACCCTTTTATTATAAAAGATCTGTATCTAATCCAGAGTATTAAAGTTGCATAAAAGAAAAAAAAAAGATTCCCAAAATCAATCATCATAATATACACAAATGATAGTTTAATATGTTCACAAGTTTATTTTTCAGCCCGTTGGTGAATCAAGAATGTGGCTTTAAAATGGATTAAATAATTAATTGGACGCATGCTGTACCAGTGCTGTTTGTCTTATCCAGGTAAGTGAAATCTTACCTATTCATTGTCAATATTATTTAATATAAATATAATATAATACAAGCGCTCTATATTAAAAATTATATATATATAATTTTATAAGAGATACTAATGATTAAGAAAGCGCAATAATTTGCACTACCGAGGAGGATCTAATATCAAATATAGTTATTTAAAAAAGCAACTGCTGGTAACAGTCAACTACCTCTTGCTCTGCCGGTGGAAGAAATTGATGGTGTAGGCCTATTTTCACATGCGCCGTTTGTGAAAGCTACAGCTGTATTATTGTTGGATCCCACAGAGATAACAAACGCATGATCTGGGATTGCTTATGGGTTATAAGGATAAATCCCAGTGACTGAAAATCCAGAAGTTCAATTTCCTACTGTGGTTGCCTTCCATTCAGGAGAGATCTTGAAAGTTTGTTAAAATAATATTATAAAAATAATAATTAATATAATATTATAACTATAATTATTAATTTCATTTATATTTTTCATTATAATATACAATATATAAAATAAAACATAAGAGTTAAAGGTCATGTAAATTATTTCCGAACAATGTTGTGTCTTTCCCCTAGTATGGGGTGAAACACGTTTATTTTCGTATTGTTGCAAGATTAGGCCGCTTTTGTTTACCCTGTGTGTGTAATAAAATAATGAAATTCCTAATATCTCATTTAAAATAAAACATTTGTTTAGGTCTTTAAATGCGATCAACCAAATATTATAAGGGCTTTACTCACAAGGTTAAATATTCACGAGATCCAAAATAACGGAGATTAAAGGCGATAAATTAAGATAAGTTCACAATCCACCCGCTCACTGGGACAAGATTTCTTACACATGCTGGTCAGTATTACCATTTGCCGACACGTAGTTCTAGGAACCAACTTGCGTCTAACTCCATCTTGCGTCTTCCCCGAATCACCTTATCATCGTGGTCATTCTCATTAAAAAAATTCTGAAACTAAATGAGAACACAAGAGGTGAGTTTTGTTTGCTATAATTTTCTTTTATAACCCAATTAAATGTAATCAAGCGACAATTTCTAGTGATACAGACGGCAACAAAAGTATCTGAGTACTAACAAAAGTTCCTATAAATATAAAAAGAATTACACTTAATACAGTTTTGTTAAAAATATCCTTGTCGAATGCTGTTCTTAATCAGTCTAAGAACATGTTCGACAAGGATTTATTTAACAAAGCAATATTAAGTGTACTTTTTTTAATATATATTAATTTTTGCTAGTGCTCGGATACTTTTGCTGTCGACTGTACAAAGGATTAATAATATTTGTAATATATATAATATTTTTTTACCATCTAGAAAAGCGTAGACTAGAAATTCTCGATCATTTCGTCTATTTAGGTTACTTGTTTACCTTTTACGCATAACTGGTAAATATATATTTCTAGTTTAGATATCTAGATAATGACTACTTATTCCTTTTCTAGATGAAAGCGTTGTATTTTTTGACCGTTTATTAAAGGTCATTTACCATCTTCGAATAAATAAAAACTAGATATAGGGTTATATTTTATTTTTACGGTCCATCACTGGAACAAATTTATTCGTATTATTAACCGTAATCTATTATGGAGATGTTTACAATGTTGTTCCATTTTAAAACGTAGCATTTCTAATTAAAATTATAGATCGTGCAATGTAACAATAGCTACAATTCACAAACGAAACTGCATATGAAAATATGTTTTTAACATTTTAACATTATTTCAAATATTTACTGTAAACATTAAACCTAGCATATATTAAATAAATTTAGCTGTGTTTTTTACCAGATCTAACAGCTAAAATATGAAATACGTATTTCAAATTAAATTATAAAGAAATCTACAAAGTTCAAAACACGAACGATAAAGTTTTATTTATTTATCATTTAAAGTCACATTTCCTTTCAAATATGCTATGAGAATAGAAATGTCATATAAATACATGATACAACACGTATGAAAATTCTTTAGACAAATCAGAGTCAACAGACAAAGACCAAATAAAATTTTACAAATGTGCATTTGGTATGTTTTCATAGCCAATCTATTATTCCTTAGTGGAAAAGACAGTGTAAGTACGATGCAGATGAAAATATTTTTCATTCTGCTTCTGAAAAGAATTCTATTTGGCCTGTGACATGTATATTTCTCGTAGTGTATCATATCACGTTTCTGACAGAGCTTAAATATAGAAACGATTTTGATGGTATGAAAATTTACATTTACATATTTTATGTGCTAAGAGCATGTAAATATAAATGCAATCTAAACTTCTTTTAGTTTTAGATATATATCATGTTCTCATTTAAATATATTTTTGTGGAAATTTAAATAAACTATTCCGTATTATGACTAATATTTAAATGAGAATTTTTCTTATATATAAATGATTTGACCAATTTTTGTGTTCACTCTATACACGAATAAATAATTCTTCATATTGCTTCTACATACATTTATTTGTACGTGTAAATGAGCTTACAAAATTTCTTCTGTCTCTCCAAACCTATTTTAAAGGTATCATAAATAGTTAATTAGACAGGTGTGCTAAATGAAATAATAATGATAATAATAATAATAATAATAATAATAATAAAATAGTTGCATTTTTTTTTTTTTTTTTTGGGGGGGGGGGTATAAATTTTATGTTTTCGAGGTTGCTGAATCCTCAAACGATCAGAATTTCTGTTCATCATGTACGTTCTTATTTCTAAATTGATAGGGATTTACAACAAAATATCACTGATTTTACTAAATTGAACCAAGCATATTCTTTATCATAATTATTTCTTCCTGATACAATTAACATTGATTTATAATTTTTTCTAAAGAACTTTTCTTCTCTCTCACTCTTTTGGGTAATTTTTTGTGTCCTAGGTTGCTGAATCCACAACTGAATTTTTGTTCATCTCGTAAATTTTTATTTCTAAAGTAAAAGGGGTTTACAATAAAATGTCATTAATTTTACTAAAATGAACTTTTTTTTTTCTTATAATAGTTCCTTTCTAATACAATTAACATGCTTTTTTTTTTTCTAAAAAATCTCTGTTTTCTCTCCCCCTCTCTCTCTCTTTCTTTCTTTCTTTTTTTTTTTTTTGACGACCGTTTAAACAACATTTCTTTTGAACCCTTCCATTGCTGTTACATCTTTCCTACTTTAATTTTGATTTTAAAGATTTATTTTAATAAATATTATTTTAAAGCAAGAAACAATTATTGAATTAGATTTTTGTTATTACCAATAGGATTACAGATTTCGTGATTTCAGGCAAAATTGAACAAACATATGCTTTTTGAAATATATATATATGTGTATATATATTACGTAATGGAATTTTGTTATTATTATTTTCGGTTTCATTGCGTAAAAATCTAAAAAAAAAAAAAAAAAAAAAAAGAAAGAAAAATGCAATTTTTCCGTTGTAGACCTGTGTTATTACTAAGAAACTGCGATTGAAATTTAACTTTTATTTGTTATTTTTAAAGAGTTTTCTACATGATCATTATCCAGACTTATAAATTATTCCTCGCATTTTTTAACCTGAATTAAGTGGTTTCTAGAGATGGGCGTTATTTCACGTAACATAATAAGTAATATTATTATTGCATTGTAGCCTATTAGCACTGTAATATATTACTAAAAATATCCTATTAAAAAAAATATTTTCTACTTTATATTTGCAGGCGAAATAGACAAGAAATTTCTGGCGATAAAACTGATATAATACACCATTATACAAGTAAAAAGCTTGAATTATTTATTTTATGTAATTACTTTTTTATTTTATTTAATTTAATTTACAAAATACAAAAACAATATTATGAACGCCGGCTACTACCGAAATCCAAATCATACGAAAACTGATAGTCCAAATCGCGTCATACGGTAGGTAAAAAGTACCGAGTAATGAATAAAACACCCAACTTTTCGCATCTAACTATACCCGTACCCCTCATGTTAGATACAGCATCATACATAAACAGATAACGAAGTAACGAGTAAAAGACTCGCATCAGACTTTCCGCGCAGATGTTCGATTCAATTCGTTACTTCACGACTGAAAAAATACCTTATCTCAGTAAGGAATACATACGATTTCATGCAACTCTGTTACTCAGTGATATTCTCAGTCAGTAATCACTTTCCATTTCCATGTTCATAAAATTATCGTTAAAAAAATAATACAGCTGCAGCTGTATAATTTTTTTAACGATAATTTTGTAATGATAACATTTTCTAGAATGTATTACGGAATATTCCTTGTGAAATGTATTAATCAAAATAATTTTAATAAGCAAGATAATTTTAACGTTTAGGGCAAATATCATCGTGCTGATATTAATTTAGAAATGTTTTTATTTGGTGTTGATTTTTTTTTTCATGGGATAATAAAATCGTTTGAATAAAATACTTTGATATCATCGTTTAACGAAATAGTGTTAATTTATGCAGCTAGCATGAGATAGGTAAGGGGTGATTATTAGATGTTGATTACTATTCCGTCATGAAGGTGAGGAATGGGATTACACTTGCTAGGTTTGGATTCGCTTGCGTATTTGAAACAGAAGTTTCGGGAGTTTGATTATTGAAAGGTAGGAGTGTTTGTTTATATTTTAATTGCTTATAGCAGATGAAATTGAAAATGCGTAATGGCATACAGCATTTATTGTGGTTTTATTAAGAATATTGTTTAAGTTTAATTAAGAATAATTTGAGAAGAAAATTGAATATTTATTTATTTATTTATTTTTACGGTTTAGCTTTTCTTCACTTTTTTTTTTTTTTAGACTATTTTTTTTTTTTTTAATTTAAAATGAGTGAAGGTGTTAAGAATAGTTAAACATGCTCTTATGTTAAAATTAAGTGTCTGAGAAAATACATCATTCTTGCAATTTTTGTAAGCAAAATCTATATTTTTAAACAAGTGTTTATAATTTTAGAAAACATATTCAAAGTGACTGTTTGCTAAGTATGAGTGAAAAACACTAATTTTCTTGTCAATCTGGAAATTTCAAGTTCTTCGGAAAATCAAAAGAAACAGTCACTCGGTAGTTAAAAATTTGGAATGCCTTAAAGATGTTTCTAAAAAATTTGCTGTTATTATTTAATTGTTACTTAATTACATATATGGCTTATAATATGAGAATTCTTTTTTTTTTTTTTTTTTTTTTTTTTCAGAAAACGGCTCTCGTGTACGTGTTTCTTGATATTATTTGAAATATTCTGTTATTGTGTTTAAAGGAATTGATTTAATGAACCTTAAGCTTACTCGATTGGGACAAACGCTTGTGTAAAATTTTGACTCTACCACTATTTCACATCAGCGTTTTTTTTTTGAAGAAATTCTAGTGTTAAATAAAGTAAAGATTATTATTCGAAAGCATTGGGACTTAAATACATGAACCGCATCCACTCTGTGGGACACATGCATATATTGTATATCATCCAGAAAGGATTAGAAAGACATTAGCCATATGTAAACTAAAAAGTAATAGGTTATAAAAATAATATGTTGCAAAAACCTATTACCAAAGGAAGTATGGAACGAAGTAATCTATTACTGAAAAGTAACTATTTATTCCATCTCTAGTGGTTACTGTAGAATAGGGGAATTTTGTTTTACTAAACAATAATCTACAGCATTTTGAAAACAAGCAAATTAACATACATAAAATAAAAAATGTCTTTCCGCTTAATGACAGTCATGCTGTTTGGCGCAATTTAGCGATTTATACAAGGGACGAAATGCAATAAAATTGCTGTTGAAGGATCGAACCATTTGACCCTTTATTCTCTCGAGCAGTTTATGAACTAAATTTCTATTCTAAACCAAATTTAATTTTGGGCGAAAAACCCAGTTTTTTAAAATGTATGTTTCCCTATATGATGCCTTATTCAAGTTGGTTTACTGTCAATTTTTCACGACTTTCTCTAAAAAAAATTTTTTTTTTTCTAATTTTTCTTTTTTTGATTGACACTTTTTTCGGTTTTAATATAGATTTTAAACTACACTACTAAAACATTAATGAGATTCAAATGAAATTCACAAGCCATTTGGATGACATACTTTTTCTTTTTTTAATCATCTATTTTTACTTTCTTCTATCTTCAATAGAAGAAAGTATTGGATTCGTAAAAATTTTCGATTTCGGGTTTTTGATGGATTTACACGTTTTGAGAGATATAGAACACGATTTTACCATTTTTAGAAAATGTCTGTCTGTCTGTCTGTCTGTCTGTTTGTCTGTCTGTGTGTGTGTGAGAAAATTTTGTGGCAACTGTATCTCTGGAACCACTGCACAGAATTTCATACAAATTGGTATGTAGTTGCACCTTGACATAAATTAGTGCCTATCAACTTTTGGTAAAAATCGTCTTACAGGTTGCGTTGCCATCCCGCTTTTTCTAAATTTTTAACAGGGTGATATAGGGCAAAATTTTCAAGATGGGTATCTTTCGAAAGGTCTCGTCAGTACCTTTAAAACGAATGGTTGAACTATAAATCTGTGATAATTTAAAACAAAGTTATCGATTTTTTTTACTTTTTACGAAAAAAAACTTAGAAAAAAAAACTTTTTTTTTTTTTTTCTCTCCCCTTAATTTTACCAAACTCCCACGGTTTCCGTGTTCTGACAAACTTAAACTAGTTTTTGCTTTTTTCCCCTAATTTTGTCAAAGTCCTACGGTTTCCGTGTCTTGACAAACTTTAACATATTTTTGCATTTTTCCCCTAATTTTGTCAAAGTCCCACGGTTTCCGTGTTTTGACAAACTTTGACAAAATTTTGGGTAAAATGTGAAAATTATTCTAAGTTTGTCAAAACACGGAAACCGTGGGACTTTGACAAAATTGTGGGGAAAATGCAAAAATTTGTTTAAGTTTGTCAGAACACGGAAACCGTGGGAGTTTGATAGAATTAAGGGGAGAGGGAAAAAAAAAAAAGTGGGACTTTGACAAAATTTTGGGTAAAATGTGAAAATTTGTTGAAGTCCCACTTTTTTTCCCCTCTCCCCTTAATTCTATCAAACTCCCACGGTTTCCGTGTTCTGAGAAACTTAAACTAATTTTTGCTTTTTTCCCCTAATTTTGTCAAAGTCCTACGGTTTCCGTGTTCTGACAAACTTAGAATAATTTTCACATTTTACCCAAAATTTTTTCAAAGTCTCACTTTTTTTTTTCTTTTTTAAATTATTGTTACTGAGTGAATTTGTATAGGAAAAGATAGAAGAAAGTCATGTGGTGGCCACAACATACTAGTTTTTAAATAATTTTTATTTTCACCATGTATAACAATTTATTCCATGTATATCCTTTGTGGTGACATTGTGATATCAAATGTACTGTTAATTTATCTATTTTATTTCTGTAATCTTTTCTTTCTATTTTAAAATTGCTGTGTCTATGGAGTGAAATATGCATTTTTAAAATGATTTTCTTTTAACTACCAAATCTTATTTTTTAAACAAAAAGTTATTAAAAGTAACAAAATTAAAATACACGTTAAAATAATTAAAATTCTGTCTTAAAGAGAATTTTGGATAAAATTTAGAGAGCACATTGCATGTGTTTTTCATTTTGTAATCATAAATTATTTGTTATCTGTAATTCAATGCCGAATGCGGGAAAATATGTTATTATGAAGTCCATTTTGGCCGAAAGAAATAGTTCATCGTACGAAAAATCGCTATAACTTTGAACATTATACACATAAGGAATAGAGTACATTCTATGCTATATCTCGAAAATAACTTTTAATTAACCGTATTCAGATATTCCACATCTGATGCGTGTTCCTTACTACATTTATTTGTTTTATAGTTTTAACTGTATGAACTGTTTAATAACATACACGAAATGTACGTTTGATTTCTAAATAATTACAATCTTACATTTCTCTTTAGAAGAATGTTGCATGAACCTCTAATTTATACTGAACACGCACAATGATTTCCCTCTCTCTGTTCTGAAACTTCAACTTTACCTTATTTTTGTTTCTTGGATTTTTTCTAGACATAGCTTATAGCTAATATGAGAAATCTAAGTTTTCATACAATTTAAAATAAATATTTTCCTTAAATTCTCCCCACTGAAAATTCTATTTTATTTTATTTATTTATTTATTTTTTTTTTTTTTTAAGTCCTTTTATTTTCATTTTTTAATATCATAATGCCAGGTACTGCGCGCGATGTTTGCTAATGGATGTACGGACAGAGGGTCTCATTAAGAAAATACTACGTTTCTGAAATATTTACGGTATATGAATGACTTGGTTTTAATATTTTATTAGTTGTAATTTTTTTTAAAAAAACTAGCAAACGCGCTATAAGCTTGTGTAATACGGAGAAAAAATATTTACGTCGAAATCGTTAATGTGAATAACATCGTCCTATATAAGCATAGCGCATCTAAGTGTAGATATGTCTCCTTATGAACAAAAATAAAAACTGAGCTTTACATAATGTTTATAAATATGATAATAAACTAAATATTATTATGAACTAAAACAATTACAAAAAGTAACAATAATGAACTAAAAAATATTATTTTAATCCATTCTACTGCCATTTTAACGAAGACGTGTGAATCATAACACCGAGTTTTTAAATAAAACCTAGAATTTTCAGTACTCACCTATCATTTATTAAGGGAACTGAGACGTTTGCGGCAACCGTGAAATGAGAAATTTACGTTGTTGCTTTGAATAGCCATATGTTTTTTAATTATGCATGTATCAATATCATTTTTTTATGAGATATTAACATGAAGTTCAAGAAATATTTGATGCAAATTATTTACTCTTATGTGTTACAGTTTTTATTATAATAACACTGTAAACATGCGTATTTTACTCTTAAGGACTTTTTCACTTTGGTACACTTTGTGAAAAATCTGCTGAAAGTAGTTCCATGAAATTTTAGAGGGAAATAAAATTAGAGTCTCAGCATATAGTGCACTTATTGTTTATGTATGTACCTTGTGATATTTTTTTGAAAGATTGAAAATATGTGTTAAAAAATGCGTATTTCTAATAAGTAAAGATTGCCATTTTTTTTTATAATTTTAAAAATAGAATAACAAAATATAAAATAGGTTCAGTACATAAACAAAAGTACTTTCTATCATCATGCATGATTTCAAGGTAAGATTTTCATTATTTTTTTAGAAAAGTGTACCAACGTGAAAAAATCCTTAAGAGTAAATTACCTTTGTTTACAGTGCTATTATTATTTTTAAAAAAACTGTAACACATAAGAGTAAATAATTTGCATCAAATATTTCTTGAACTTCTTATTAATATCTCATAAAAAATTATATTAATACACGCATAATTAAAAAAATATATGGCTATTAAAAGCAACAACCTAAATTTCCCTCATCACAGTTGTCGCAAAGGTCTCAGTCTCCTTAAACTTTACACGATGTTTATTTATAAATATGATAATAAACAAAATAATATTATAAACTAAAACAATTTCAAAAATTAACAATAATGAACTAAAAAATATCATTTTCATGCATTCAAATACCATTTTAACAAAGACAAGTGAATCATAACACTGAGTTTTTAAATTAAATCCAGAATTTTCAGCACTCACCTATCATTTTTCTAAATATCTATTTTAATAATCAGAAATCACATTGTATTCTAAAATTACAATATCTTTATAAGTTTGACTATTTTTTCATTTAAATAAATATTAACAAAATACATATCACAATCAATTAAAACAGAAATCACATTGAACTCTAAAATTATGATATGTTTATAAGTTATATTATTTTTTCATTTAAATGAATATTAACAGAATACTTATTACATTCAATAAAGCATAAATCACATTGAATTCTAAAATTACAATGTCTTTATAAGTTATATTATTTTTTCATTCAAATGTATATTAGCAAAGTACTTATCACATTCAATTAATATCTTAATTTGTTTCGACTTTATAAAAATTCTTCTTAAAAATTCATTACTTCAGGCACATTGTAAAAAGAGTTATTGATGTTTATACATTATTTATACCTGAAAAAAGAAATTTTATTTTGTGGTTCCGTATCCTAATACATTATTCTTCGTCTTTACGTACGTACCTGTACTACAGGTAAAAGACTGAAACTAGCGACAAATATTATATGTTATTTATACTACTTTTTCGCAAACCATAAAATTGACTAAAGTAAATATTCTAAAACAATAAACAATTTAAAATATTAGTATAAATTAAAACTTGTATATAGAGAGCAGACATTTTGCTAAAAATTGTTTAGGGTCAGATAGAAAAAAATAAAAGTGCATATGCGCATCAGATAAAAAAAAAAAAAAAAAAAAAAAAAAAAAAAAAAAAAAAACTCTAATTTAAGGGACACCCTAATATATATATATATATATATATATATCTACTGATAAGCATAAAGGATTTAAGTCCATATTCTTGATTTTTCAGGAGACGAGAAATAAAGTTAAACTAACTAAAAACTAATGAGCAGAATCGATTAGGAAAAAAGGGATTATGTTGGTTTATTATAAGTTTTATATCATTCAGTGATTGTCAATCTTCATTTAATAAAGGGGAAAATTGAACTAAATATTTTATACCAAAGACTAATGCTAAATTTCTGACGGATCTTTTTTTACCAATGGATTTTCTCAAAGACTAAATGACATGGATTTAAATCCTTTATACCAATCGATAGAGAATTTTTTCTGAGTCTGACTATGTACTTAACTCAAAATCCATATTTTTGGACTTAAATTCTTTATACTTATCACTGCAGATATATATATATATATATATATATATATATATATAGTATGTATATAAGTTAAGCATAAAATAGACAAATGATGTATAGATGAATTCATGTATACGTTTATATCTAAATATCTATCTATCTATCTATCTATTTATCTCTCTCTCTCTCTATATATATATATATATATAAAGAAATGAAAAGAAAAAAGAAAATATGTTATAGAAACAAAAATACATTCAAATTTTATGTGCAGATGGAACAGTTTGAGTTTAAAGGCAAATAAATGTAAATTTTGGTGTGAGTGGGTTTAATGTTTCATTATAGCATGAGTATTTTAATTTATCTTTAATGTACTATTTATGGTTTTATTTATATAAATTTTTGTATGAAATTGGATTTTATTATGTCTAAAGCTTATTATGTCTTATATTTACAATTCTATACGTTGTATACAGTGTTCAAATTATTAGATTTTTTTTTTTTTTTTTTTTTTTTAATTCTGATATATTTTTTTTCAATTATGTAAAAAAATACTAGACAAAAAGGCCTGAAACTTCATACATGCAAAGAACATTTAAAAACTCATATTTGACATTATCGACTTAGTCCAGTGTGCAATTAGGGGACTTACCACAAATTGAAAAAGAGCGAAAATAGTTTGGATCACCCTGTTGCACAAAAAGCTACAAATGATTTGTTACTTTAATACATTGTTGCACATACTATGTACAGTCGGGGGGGGGGGGGGTCAAAACCCAACATCCGCTGTAAATTCGTTATTAATTGACGCAAGAAAATGTAAATAGGCATCATTCCTTAGGAAATTAAATGCACTTTTTGAAAATGTAATAAGCATCATTCATCAGGAAACTAAATGAACTTTTTGAAAATGTTGTTAAATTTTGAATTACGGGTCATCTACAATATGGTCCACATCAATTTTGAATACTGTCATCTACATATAAAAATGAGTGCGAACTTCGATATTTTCAATAGCAAAACCTATTTTTGACTTCATATTCCGATTACTAAGAGTCTGGCAGCCTAGAAAAGTGTACAGTTTGTATACTTTATCTTTAGTATTCATAGAGTTATAATCAAAAAGGGGTTTATCTGTATATTTAGAAAAATAAAATCAAGATCCTAGAAGAATTAGACAAAATTTTACTGTTTCACACCGGAAATGTTTCAAGAAAAAATTAATTATAAAAAATAATAAAAAAACGTTATCTTCTTTACAGTACCTCAATTATCCTGAATTTAGTTTTGTAGATACGTATATACTTCAATACTTTTTTCGATAATACATTTTAGGGATATTTACATACATTACACTTACGATTGGTCACACAATGCTCTTCGATAAACGCGCGATATTTTTCAATTAAAAAATGTCTATCATGGCTATATTGATCACCAATAAAGCTTAAATTTTCTTCCGCAGGTGTGACATAATATAGGAACTGAAATAATATATACATATATACTCGTATATACAACAATGGATAAACTAAATATTTTCGGATAAATTTTTGTAAGGTTTTATGAAGTAAACCTTAAAAAATTTTAATCACACTTACCAGATTTGGTTCAGTTTAAATCTCTGAAACTGTAGGATTTGTTTTATAATTTCTATGGAAATATATTCGCTACCACGTCCTTTGAAAATCTGTAACTCTGCCAGCGGGCGTTTCTTTCGCAATTTTTGTGTTACTTATTTCTTTAAAGTATGTACCCAGTGTTCATATTTTTGAAATAAAATATACTATGGATCGAAATATATTGATTAGAAAGAATATAGTTATAATGTATATCCATAAATGTGAATACAGAAATTTTTGTTCGGAATTCTTTTACTTTGGGAGAATAACGCCCGCAGGTGGACCTTACTGTCTAAAACACAAAAACCTGCCGTCGCAAAAGTGTTAAAATATATTTATAAAAATATAAAGTTAAAATATATTTATAAAATAATAAATACGAAAGTATCCTTAAAATAATAATCCTTCCCACCCCACACACATACACGAAAAAATTAAAAATAAAATAAAATAAATAAAGCAATATATGGACTAAATGATTAAGCCTTTAAATATCACGGTAGTTAAGAAAGGATTTTAGAAGTCTGCTTTGCATGCCAATTCCATTCGTTCTTTTTAACCCTTTGCGGCGCAAGGTAATTGGGATCATTTAAATTAGACTGCCACCGGAATTCACAAACAAAATTAAAATAAGAAGAATTGACGACATTTTGTGCTATGTTATAAAAGTAAAATTTTGCTAAAATATTTCCGGATGAGTTTTTGCAGTCGAAAATTAAAATTAGGTGATGCTGTAGTGGCATCACCGCCCCTGAAAGGGTTAATTGACAATCTTTGAATTACGACCTATTTTCTCTTTTTAACTTTAAGCCCCGCCTATTTAGTTATTTTTTTCCCTTCTAGTGTTCGTTTAAAGGACTCAATATTCATCACCAATAATCGCTGAAGTAAATGGTAAAATAAAGGGTTTAACACGAATAGTCAAAGTCACATTTACTTTTCTTTTCTGTATTGTTTTGTTTTGAAGAACGATGAAAGGCGGGGCTTGTATTCTTTAGAAAAAAAGAATTCTTGATGCTAACACTAATGTCTAAAAATCATCGTTTTTGTTTCATTTCCTTGCGTTTGACGTTGTTGTTATATGCTTTGACCCGTAAATAAAAAATAAAAACATTTTATTTAATTTTCTCTGTTATTTTTTAAGATTTGCTTCGTTATCTCATGCAAAACTTTACACCTAAGCTACTCCAAAAGATATTTATATCTCGAACACTGATAACTGGAATGAGATGCTAATTTGCACACCCATATTTCTCAGCATTAGGATTCATTTTATGTAAAAAATAATATAGGTCATAATTTGTAATTTTTATGACTATGAATTTATTAATATTTTTCATAATTAAAAATATTTTTTAGAATCAAACGCGATGATGGATTATGTTTGGTGGTATCTTTACTGCATCTCGTAATATATATATATATATATACATCGAGAAAGTTATTTTTTATGCAGATATTAATAAAAGTTTGAAATAGGAATTTAATATTAGCACCTTCAAACTTTGAGCTCCATGAAAAAATAATTAAAATATACAACCAATATAATTTTTCGCGTTGTCGCGATCCCAGGAATTTAAATATAAAGTTAAAAACGGGCATTACGATTGAAAAAAATCAAGGTTGGTGATCGTTTTAATATGTAGACGACCACTAATTCAATATTTCACTTCATTTTCTGAAAGTAGTCATAATTCCTCGTCGAATGATACCTATTACATTTTTCTGCATCGATTAGAAACGATGTTACGTCAAGTGTTGCATTTTTTTTTCTCCGACTGTACATTATTTGTATGATTTGGTGCAGGAATTGCGCAATTATTTAGACAGATATATGTATTTTTTCAAAAATTACGAAATTTTTTGGCAAGATTTTTGCTTATGACAAGAACAGATTTCCGTAAAATTTTGCAAAAAGTTCTGAAAAATTGACAAAACGTTAGAGAAACATTAATCTAAAGCATAAAATTCACACGTGTAATATTCATTGATATATAAGCATTTTTAGTAAATATTAATTTACTGCGCATGCGCGAAATATAGCAAAATTCTTGTTACATAGATTTAAAGCTAGATTTATTCAGCAACTTTTGCAAAAGCTCATTTGCATTTGAATAGAGTAATGGTCGGCAAAAGAACGAGCTAGATTTTAAGTATTGAGAGTTGAAATTTCATAGGGCATTTTTCATATGCTGCGTATTTAATTTGAAGATTCATATTTTCACCCACATTGCAAAAGTCCTGTTTAGTAAAAATCCTTTTATATGCTTGTAAACCTAACGTATTTTTATTTATTTACTAAGATTTGTGAGTTCAGAAGGGATTTTTCACAAAAAAAGATCTTTTGCAATGTGATTGAAGTAATTTGATCTTCAAATTAAATACGCAGCATGTGTAAAACCCCTTATAAAATTTCAACTCTGAAAAATACCTAAAAACAAGGTCGTTCTTTTGCCGACAATTTATTGAATTTTTACTCTACTTTAATGAACATTTGATAAAAGTTACTCAATATATTTCGTTTTGAACCTATGCAAAAATCTTTTGGGACATGCGCAGTGAAATAATATTTATTAAAAATGTTCATATCTGAATGAATATTACACGTGTGAATTTTCTGTTTTAGAATAATATTTTTCTGAAGTTTTGTCAATTTTTCATCAATTTTTGTAAAATTTTATGGATATCTGTTCTAGTTATAAGCAAAAGAATTTTGTAATATATATATATATATATATATATATATATATATACATATCTGTTTAAATAATTGCGCAATTCCCACGCCAACTCATAAATATTCTACATAATATGTGCCACAATGTATTAAAGTTACAAGTCATTTGTAGCTTTTTAAGATACAGAGTGATCCAAAGTAATTTTGCTGTTCTTCAATTTGTGGTTGGTCCCCTAATTGCATCATCGACTAAATCGATAAGGGAAAATATGAGTTTTTAAATGTACTTTGCTTTTATGAAATTTAGGCCATTTTGTCTAGAATTTTTTAGATAATTGAAATATATATATATATATATGTATTAAATATATATATAAATATTTGTCCACCCACTGTACACACACACACACACATATGTATATATATATATATATATATATATATATTTATAAATTATAAAGTTTTTTGTTCATACAAGAAAATATTTCATCAAAATTTTACAAAACTTGCAGAAACTTGACTGAACTTGAGAAGTGTTATTCTAAAATATAGAATGTGTACATTTTATTTTTGATGAAATTAGAGTGTTTTTATTAATAATTTTTAATGCACATGCGCTAAATATAAAACTGGTAAAGTCCTTAAATATGATCTTAAGTAGTTTCTTTTAAATATTTGAATAATATTCATCGTTTCCTCGCTTTTATAAAATGAACAAAAATGATAATTACTCTTACAAATGTGAGTAAAAAATTAATGAATATTTTAAACTTAAAGTTGATTAAGCGCAATGAAGATTATTTTAATGTGAATAATTTCGTATTATATAAAGTGTTAATTACAATGAAAGCCACTTTATATGCAGTTCTGTTATTCTTTATTTTGTAAAAATATTATTGAAGTATTAATGTTAAAAAATTGCACAAAAAAATTAAAATTAACTTTTTTATTTGAAAGTAATTTTCTCTGACATCTACATAACTTTTTTTTTTTTTTTTTTTTTTTTTTTTTAAATTAAGAAATCTAATATTTAAGTTATAATTTTATATTTATTCTATAGAGCAGGCCTGATCAAATCAAAACACTGGGTGGGCCGTATTGGAAATGTATTTTATTTTAGGCACCGTATGTATGTGTATGTGTATATATGCTTGTGAATGTATGAATCATGTATGCATATACATTTTTCGGGGGAGGCCAGGGTAAAGATTCGGGGAAGAACACTTAATTTAAATTATTTTCAATCATAAATTAACAGAAGAATGGCGAAAAATTTATGATTATGCATTAATAACTATAATAAAAAGGGGATCCGAAAATTTCGCCCCCGGGATATTTCGCCCCCGGAAATTTCACCCCCGAGTGATGTAAAATATAAATGTAATAACAAATAAAATATAAACATACATGTGGTATTTTCCAAAATATTACCATGTTTTTATGAACTTCGATTCGTCTTTGTTTGTTTGTGTGTCCAGTACAAATATTGAAATCTATTTTTAATTAACTTCCCGACTAGCTAGACACTTAAATCTCTCCGAATAGTTCAGAACACGGTGACAATGCAATTTTTTAATACTTTTAGCTAACTGTTTCGGGTCCCTGCTGCCTTCGGCAGCGTTTGTGATTCAACAAATATATATTTAACTAACTTACCGACTAGCTAGACATTTAAAACTTTCAGAATAGTTCAGAACACGGTAACAATGCATTTATTTATTTTATTTTTATTTTTTTTTTACTTTTAGCTAACTGCTTCGGGTTCCTTCTGGCTTCGGCAGCATTTATGTGGTTCAACAGAAAATTTATTTAACTAACTTCCCGACTAGCTAGACATTTGATATTTTCAGAATAGTTCAGAACACGGTGACAATGTATTTTTTTAATACTTTTAGCCAACTGTACCGTGTCCCTGCTGCCTTCGGTAGCGTTACCAGTAAAAACCTTGCAATTGACTTTTAACTAATTTCTCGACTAGCTAGACATTTGAAACTTTCAGGAAAGCTCAGAACACAGTGACAATGCATTTTTTAAATATTTTTAGTCAACTGTTTCGGGTCCCTGCTGCCTTTAGCAGCGTTTATATAATGCAACAGAAAATTTGTTTAATTAACTTACCGCCTAGTTAGACATTTGAAACTTTCAGAATAGTTCAGAACATGGTGGCAATGCATTTTTTAAATACTTTTAGACAACTGTTTCAGCTCCCTGCTGCCTTTAGTAGAGCTTATATAATTCAACAGAATATTTATTTTACTAACTACTCGACTAGCTAGCCATTTGAAACTTTTATAATAGCTCAATAGACGATAACAATGCATTTTTTAAATACGTTTTGCTGATTGTTTCGGGTCCCTGCCGCCTTCGTTAGCATATATAGGAATCAACAATTGTATAATTTTCCGAGTAGCAAGAAATTCGAAACTTTTATAAAAGCTTATAACACGATGACTATGAGTTTTTTAATACTTTTAACCAACTTTTTCGAGCTCACGCTACCTTCGGCAGTGTTATATGATTCAACAAACATGTTACTTCCCGACTAGACATTTGAAAGTTTCAGAATAGCTCAGAACACGGTAACATTTCATTTTTTCGTTACTTTTAGCCAAATATTTCGGGGCCCTGCTACCTTTGATAGCGTTCATATGATTCAACAGAAATTTTAAAAACATGTTACATAAAAAGTTCTTTCTTTTTATCTTGTAATAATTTGTTGTATAAAAATATGAAGTTTTTTTCAATATTGATATATGTTTTGATTTTGGTCATAACAAGGGTTCACAAACAGCATAGCGATAAAACTATGCGTGAATGAATATTGAATATATTCATTCACGCTAAAAAAGGTTTACTATTTATCTTCTAACATGCATCGTTCATAAATTCTGGCCATTTTTAACTTTCAATAAGCAAAATTACTCTGATCCTCAATCCCATCCGTGGAGGTCAAAGATGTAATGTCATGTCTTCGGAAAACCTTTAGGAACGAGACGCAGGCGTCGCCAATTGCCCATTGCACAGCACTAGTGCGATGTAAAAACCCAATCAAACAACCAACCAACTCTGCTCCTTAAGAATTGAGAATCGAAACTGAGGTAGTTTTCAAATAAAGTACATTTTCAAAAGTAACTGTTAACTCTAATCGAGCATAGAAAGTTTTATTATGGGTTTACATTTATTATTTTACACTATTTATTAGTAATGGAGCATATAATTAATTAAATTACATTAAGCCAAAATAAATAATGCTGGCTTACTAAGTAAGTTTTCGTTTGTTTCGCAATTCGTAAACAATTCGTCTTTTATCAATATCATTGCAGGCTTTATCTACGGGCTGAATATTCATAAATAAACTCCACTCGTCGACTAGAACATAATTCTGTCTTAAAGAATCAAATTCGAAACGCTAAAATGTCGACAACTTTCGCAACAATAAAATTACAGGCTTTGTTTATGGGCTGAATATTCATTAAATAGAGTGATTTGTTGACAAGAACCTGCTTATGTCCTTACATATTACCTTATACACGCAAAAATGTCTTCAACTTTCATAATAATATCATTACTAGCTATTAATATCATTAATGATATTAATTCTTATTAATATCATTAATATCATTACTGCTTCTATTGAAATCTCTATGATGGTAGGTCATATTTAATTGCCAAAACCTTCGTATTCTTGGTCATTATGAATATAAATCTCCTAAATATCTCCAAAACGGAAAATTATATAAAGTCCAAAAAGAGAGGTGCACAACTTATATGTTAAAAGAAACCCTTATGCCAATTTGGAACGTTCTACGTCGAACCGTTATTGAACTATGCGAGATACGTTACAGGCTCTATCTACGGGATAAATATTCATTAAAAAGAAAAAAAAATGCATTCATTTACAAGAACGTGCTTAGGTCTTTAAGCATAACTTTCTACACGTAAAAAGTCTTCAAGTTTCAAAACAATATCATTACTGGCTCTATCATTAGCTTTTTTTGAAATCTCTCTGATGATAAGTCATATATAATGGCCAAAATCTTTGTATTTTCGGTCATTATGAACATAATTTTCCTAAATAACTCCAAAACGAAAAATCATATAGATCATATAAAAAGAGGTGCACAACTAGATGTTATAACAGACCAATATACTAATTTTCAACGTTCTACGTCTAACAGTCTTTGAATATGCGAGATACATAACCCCCTCCCCCCACACACACGTACTTACATACTTGACGTCACGAAAATTCATGTAAAATCGTTGATATCTCTTAAATGGGAACTCGTATTGAAACCAAAGTTGCAAGTGTACAACTAGACATTATAACGGTTATGCATATAAATTTGCAACCTTCTACGATCATTCATTTTTTGAGCTATGCAGAATACAAAATCAATTTCGCACATCCGAATTACTAACTTCCTTATACTTTGTATAAGGAAGTAAAAATGGTAAACTCATTTTTTTAAACATCAATTTCCGAGATCTAAAACAGACCTACTTAAGTAGGATGACTGTTAATTTTTCTCTTATAACCACGTAATACATGAGAAAGGTTATCTAAAATGGATTTATGTAATAACTTTCACGAAAATCGTTAGAGCCGTCTTTCAGATACTAACTTATACCCTACAGTAGTAGGGTAATGAAAATTTCTTGCTTCTGTAATCTTGTTTCCTTATTTATCAATAATGATCAAATTCATTAATAAATAGAGCAAAGTAAAATAATATTTCATAAATTAATAAAATTATTATGTGTGCACTAAAAATTTAATAAATAAATAAATAATATTACTGTACATTTGAACTTTCTTTTAATTATCAGCGATAAAAAAAATTAATTATTTAATTAATTTTTGCATTCGAAAACCTTATTTTAATTCATATGTTTTATATTGAAATTAAAAGGGGAAATAGTGTGAATAAAACAGATGTATATCGAGAATTACTACACGTATATTTATATTTTCATTTGTCATTACATATATATTTTCCACAACTCGGGGGCGAGACGCTGGGGGCGAAATTTCCGAAATCCACTGTTCGGGGGCGAAATTTCCGGGGACGAAATTTCCGGGGGCGAAATTTCCGGGGTGCGAGATTTCCCGGGGGCGAAATGATGGGGGCGAAATGCCGGGGGCGAGGTGCTGGGGGCGAAATTTCCGTAAACCAATAAAAAGAATGAATAATGGATCTATTAATATTTTATTACAACAATGTGATTCTTTAGCTTACCATAACCTTTGAAAGATATTTTCACTTTGAAAAGTCAAAACGGATTTATTAATTTTTATATAATAACAAAATTATCAATATTTAAACTTGAAAACGTTTACACTCACCATAAAATTAAGGAAAACACTTCCGGTTTAGAAGGAAAGTGGCGTTTCTTCTTCAGGGGCAAAATACGAGCTACTGCCTTGGAGGCAAAAAGCAAGACTTTTCTTCCAAGGCATTGACCTAAAGAAGAAAGGCCACGTCCTTTCGAAACAGGTATTGCTTTCTTTAAATTTGTGGTGAATGAAGAAGTTTTTAAGTTTAAATGTTCATTCATACCAGTTATTGATTGTAATTTAATATTGCAAAATTGTCAAACTTAAATTGTCGTTAGTCTCCCCGCGGGCCGCAAAAACCACACAGCGCAGCGCAGGTTGGCAGGGGCGTAGCGTGAAAATTTGATTGGGGGGGGGAGACCCGACGTTTGGCGCCCTTTCGTATTCCTCATCTGAAAATGCCACCCACATACTTTCAAGAGTGTTACCATCTTTGGGATCGAGGGCACAGGCCCTCTCGTCGGTTAATACGTGCCCCCTCCCCCCCCCCTTCCATCGGGGCATATTCCTAAAATCTGCCTAGAAAAAAAAGCTTTTTTTTTTTCCTCCATTTAGTAGCTTTTTTTTTTATACATCTTTGTAGCATTGTAAATTTTTTCAGCGAATCTATATATTAATACGCAGACATGAAATTCCTCTTACATTTTTAGCCTATTCAATAAGAGGAAGGGCTTACAAGTAGTATCGTTCGAAAGATATGGTTCATGTGCTTTGCAGAAATAAATACATATATATATATTCTCGTATGAGACTAAGCAAAAGCATCTTTCTTAGGACAACCAGAGTATTGGTTTGAGATAAAGTAGAACAATTGAAAAAGATTTTTCCCCCTTTTTCAACAAGTTTAAAGATATTACATTATAATTCTGGTAAAACATAAAACTTTCAAAATAAATTTTAAGAAATGAAAGTAGTAACTGTTGCTAAGGAAAGCAACTTTATAGTTTTAGAATGGACAATACCTAATCTCACCGACAGCCGTGGCCCATGTTACTCTATGGGAAAGTTTGATTTCATGATTACTCTTTACATAATGTATATTTAAATTCTGTTTTCACATTCAAAAAATTTACAATCGTTTATTTATTTATTTATTCTTTATTTTTTATGTAATTCTAAGTTCAAAAATCTGAATTTTCAATATGTGCATTTTTCTCTTTCTTTCTTTCTTTCTTTCTTTTTTTTTTTTTTTTTAACCGCAAAATGAAATATTAAAATTTTATTAATTTTTGGAAAATGAGTAAGAAAAACGTAAGCCTTACACATTTCTTCTGATCCGTCTAGTCTTTCGAAAGAAATTAATTACTTAAAATCTCTTGCTCTTTCTCGAGGCTATAATCACTCTATTATTAATAAAGCTTTATATAAATTCAAGAATCTAAACGTTCTGATACCAAATTGAACGATCACAGTCTCATTCCAGTTGTTTTACCTTTTTATTTATCACTTTCTTTTAAAACTTCTAAAATTCTCTCTCCGTTTGATTTTAAAGTCATTTAGAAGCCCGTCAACAAAATTAAATTATCTTCTCTTAAAGATTCCATTCCTACTGAAAACCGTTCTGGCATTTATTTAGTCTTATGTTCGTCGTGCAATTTAGTTTATATTGATCAAACAAGGTGTTTGAAATATAGAATGAATGAGTATCGTCGAAATGTTCGTAATGAAGGGATCTCTAAATCTTCTATTGCTTCCCACTGCTGGGCTCATGGTTATCGTTTTGATTTTTCTAAAACTAACATAATTTCATCTCCTGTCTTCTCTTCCCATTTGAATATCCATGAAGATTTTTACATATTTAAAAATTCGAAAAATCTTGTTAATGATATTTGTTCCACTCCATTCTTGTCTGATGCTATGAACTTACTCACATACGTTCAATTTTCGTTGAAAATAAATAAATAAATAAATTAGATTAAAAAATGTAACAAAATCTAAAAATTTCAAAATTAATTTTCTTCTTTTATTTCATAATTATGTAGGGCTGACTCTTGGCTAATTTGGCAGGGTGCCCTCTTAAACAGTTTTTAGCACCCTGTGGCCCTTTTTCAACATATTTAAGTACCTGGCGGCCCTTTTAAAAACAATTTGGTACAAAGTAGCCTTTACTAACATTTTAAATGTTTAGAGCCTTTAGATTTTCCCCCCCTAACTTTTAAACTTTCTTAGCAATAGTTCTTCAGCATTCCTGGAATAACAAATGCATACAGCCTATATATAATATATATATATATATATATATATATATACAAGGAAAATTAGTAATTTACTTTTGTTACGCACAAAAATCATAACATAGAACACCGCAAATTATGCAAATAATGCCCGTTTTTATTGAATTACCCCAGGCGGCCCTTTTATTTTAGAGTCAGCACTATTCTCCTCACACCAGTATTTATGTTTACATTCATCTGTATATATTTTTGCTGTTCACTTAAAACGGTTTTGTGCGTTGCTGCTTTTACTGCAGCACTTGTGCCTACTTTTTTCGCCTGACGAAGGATCGTGTGTTCTTTCGAACCGAAACAATTATTGCAAGTTTATTGAATTTTATGGTGTTTATTCAAAGTTTTGTAATTATTGCTTTTAAACGCTAGTTCTGTGATGTTTTCTTATTATGAAATTAGGTATTATTCACTCTTAAGGAAAAAGAAAATCTGTAATTTATTTATTATTATTATTTTACATATTTAAACCAATTAAAAAATGTTTTTCTTTTTTTCCATATTATGTGTAAAATATTTTAAGAAATGTTGTAGCCATTGATAAGGAACGAGACAGAATTACCGCATGCCTTTATGTGGAAGAAAACACTAAAAAAGAGTCCCATTGTCCAAAATTAAATCTTTTTCATACAGAAATTTATATCTTACTTAGGTGTTTGTGTTGGTATTTGGGAAAAAAAGGCCGAGTGACTGCTCTAGGGTCCTAGGCCTGAGGGGAATGCCTTCTGTGGAGGTCTTTCTAAGGCATCCTAGCCAGTATTTACGCAAATTTCGGAGAAAACCATGGAAAATTCCGAACGACTAGGCCGACAAGCGCGACCTGGAATCGTACCTGGCACCTCACGTCTACCAGCTTGATAGAAAGATTGCGGATTCAATAATCGAGCCAATTGAAGACTGTCATGAAAGTCTGTCTCTGGTGCACATAAACTCTGTCGTAGCTGCAATATCCTCCATACTCTGTGCAAATAATACCTCTGGGAGATACTGAAGCTGGGGGAGCCCTCTTCCGCAGAAGATAAAAATTGTGATGGCTTGTCTTCGGATCGTCACTGGGGCGTTAATCCCAAACCGTCGCCAATTGCCCAATATGTGCCTGTTAATGCGACGTTAAATTAGCTTCCTCGCACTATTTCATATCAAGAAAAACTAGTTGAATTCTATAGACTTATAAATATTTCAAAACCCGTAAGCGATGAAACTAAAATAAAACATTTGCTTGGATCACTTAGAATCAAAAATTGTTAGTGAGAAATTGTTATAACCAAATCAAACCTCATCTAATTTCGTTTTTGTACAATTGCCATAACGTACAAAAAAATGTTTTTTTTTTTTTTTTTTTGAGCTAAGGTCTGGAAAAATCGTAATTTTAAGTTTTTGGAGGTGAAAAAGCGATTGCGCATACTTACGAGTCAGTTGTAAGTATCTGAAATGGGAGAAGGGCGCCGCAGTCGCCATAGAGCGCGAATTTGCTAAGGTCAGAATTTTCAAGGGTCGTTGCATGGTAAGCGAACATGCTGTTGTAGGTGCCTGAACAGGGAAGGGCGCCGCTCAGCTGGAGTTTGCTGCAAACTTATTCTTAAAGTGTCTTGAATACGATCAAAGTTTTCAACAGTCTTTTGCACGGTAAGCGAACAGACTATTGTAAGTGTTTGAAATGGGAATTCATGCCATAGGCGCCCCCAAACAGGAATTTGTTATAATCATATTTTTTTACGGGTCGTGAATACTAATAGAATTTTCAAGGATTGTTTGCACAGTAGGAAAACAGGTTGTTATACCCGTTTAAAAAGTCTGTTTTAGGCATCTAATTAGTTAAGAGGGCGCCACCTAACGGGAGTTTGCTACAGTCAGACATTTTAATGCGAACTTTTTTTGCTGGTCGGTGAACCAGTTGGTCGCCGAAGACAGCTTCTGATGCATAAAAATCTTAAGTGTTTTTGGTAACTAACGATAATCAACAAAATTATGATCCACTTTCAAATGGACTTCAAGGCGAAAAACAGTGCCCCAGAAACCTCATTATGACTTTGAAGGTGCCTGAACAGGGAAGGGCGCCGCTCAGCTGGAGTTTGCTACTCTTAAAGGGTCCCGAATACGATTAGAATTTTCAACTGTCTTTTGTACGGTAAGCGAACAGGCTATTGTAAGTGAACAAAACGGGAAATCATGCCATAGGCACCCCCAAACAGGAATTTGTTATGATCTGATATTTTTAAGCGTCATGAATACGATGAGAATTTTCAAGGGGATAGGAAAACAGGCTGTTTTAGGCGTCTAATTAGTTTATAGGGCGCCGCATGCGCCACCAAACGGGACTTTGCTACAGTGAGACACAACTTTTTTTACTGGTCGGCGAACTGGTTGGTCAGCCTGTGATACATAAAACTCTTAAGTGTTTTTGGTAATTAACGATAATTAACAAAATTATGATCCACTTTCAAATGAACTTTAAGTCGCAAAACAGCGCCCCCAGAAACTTCAATATGCCGCCCTATTTTTTAAAACATTGGGGGGGGAGACTCCCCCCCTCCCCCCCCCTCAAGCTACGCCCCTGCAGGTTGGCCACACCTGCTATAGAGTATAATGCATAATATTAATTTTGTATTATATAATATGACTAACGTATTATATATATATATATATATATATATATATATACGTGCTGACGTACATGTGTAAAATTGCACGTGTTTTGTATGCTCTTTTATTACATTTGTATTTTTCTTATGTTTAATATACTTCGATTTCATGTGGAAACGCCACATTTATTAGTCAAATAATAAATTACACAATGAAAGATAAAGGATGTATATCAAATCATGAGAAATCACGTTTCATTTGCTTGTCATATAAACATTTACTTCTTGGTATTTGTATAAGCAGGTGTTATAAGATGGAAAACGAACACTGGATACAAAATACATAAAGACTGTTAAGACATATTCTAACAAAAGCATAAAATAGAATAATTTTGGAAATGTTTATAAGGCTTATTCATTCAGTTAGCTTAGTATCTCTTGAGGGACTAATATTTGTATATGATTCAAAATGAAATCTTTTACAATTTGCTTTTGAAAAGTCTCCCATTCAGTTTGAGAATAATGTATTCATGATTATGGATCTTTCCAATTTCAATACAGATGTTAATGAAGAAAAGACTGTTATTTCATTATAAAATTTTAGGAATGTCCTCGCAATATAGATTATTTACTTTATTACAATATGAAATAAACTGGGTAGTTATAATTTTATTTTCATTATAAATAGTATGCAAATGATAAGCGTGTGGGTGAATCGTCAATAATTTACGTATATGGACGATACAAAAATTAAAAAATATATTGTAATGATAAACTCTCAGCCAGTAGTTGTTTGAATGTGCGAACATTAAATTAAAAATAAATAAATAATTAACTTAAATGGTTAATCAAATTGATCTATTATTGACTGTTTTAGGATCTCGAGTGAGCTCTCGTATTCTCATGTTTGAAATAAGTGTCTTTTTTCCCCCCTATCGGATAACCTCTGCAGAGCCTATAAAAAAATTTACTGGAAACTTGTAACCTGTTTTAGCTGCAAAATAAGATGTTTAGCAAAGGTTTGATGATAACCACCCTGTATATGTTAGTTTGTATTTATTACATTTGATATTCCTGTAAAAGTTGTATTCTTTTATATGTTAAAAATATACATACAAATCAGTTAATAATGCGATCATCGTTTGGAGCTTTTTCTGCAACAGTTTCATTTTAATGCACAAGTCCTTAACTTACACATACATTTCTTAATAGTTAGATGTATTTTCTTAATCTAATACATCCAATGCATAGTATCGTCTATTATGCATAATGTATGTAACTTTAATCAGTTGAAAATACACTTAAAATTATAAAATAAAATGAGAAGTAATAGGTATAGAGTTCAAAAACTACACACCTATTTTAACCTTTGACAAGTAAAATATGCTTTATGAGTTTGAAGCCTTTGTTTATCTGTGTATGTATGTCAGGAGCTTTGTAGCTTATACACAAATAGTCCACTTCAATGCGGGTTTTTTTAAGAACGCTGTTTTAAACGAGTTGTTCTTAGCCATGCTTGATAAAAAAATATTTAATATATATACATTACTCCCGACGCACAATAATAGGTGTCATCAATTTGAAGCATTTGTCTTTTCGTGTGTGTGTGTGCGTTTTTGTGGCATTTTAGCTTGTGCATAAAAATGAACTAATTTCAATACGGTTCCTTGAAATTAAAATTCTTTTTAAATCAATGTGGTTCTTAGCTACAGTCCATAACAAAAGTATCCTAACACTAGCAAAAATTCCTATGTAAAAAAAAAGTACACTTCATACGGTTTTTTAAAATAAATCCTTATCGAATCATATTTTTAGACTCATTAAGAACATGATTTGACAAGGATTTATTTAACAAAACAGTATTTACTGCACATTTATTACATAGGAATTTTTGTTAGTGTTCGGACACTTTTGTTACCGACTGCACGTTTAAATAAAAATTTGTTTCACAGATTTTTAATTAATTATAATATGATTATTTAAGACAACATTGCATTAATATTTTAATATTTGTGAGCTGTTATTTTTCCAATTTCTAACTCCTCTTACAAGGGAAGATCACAACATGGAAAATTTAGTTTGGAATGAATTCGCGCAGAATAATTATGAAGGTAACATATTCAACCGGTCACGCACACTAGTCGAAAAATGGCTTTAAATCTTCAGTAATTGCATTACTTTGACAAAAAGTCAACACCCAAGTGGTATTTGGGTGACAGACGCAATCTGGAGGTTCCCGATCCGATGCGACTTAAGGATCACTTTTCTTTAATTCTTTATTTATCTAAATATTTAATAAATTTTTATACGTAACATCGAAATAAATAAATGAAACTGACATCAGTAAAGAAATAGAAAAATAAGATAAAATAAAGTAATTGAAGAGAGGGAAGAATGTAATGAGGAAGGGCATCCAAGTCTCATTCCTATCAATAAATTGCTGCTGCAAATCTTTTGAAAAAGGTTCTAGATTCTCACATATTTGTGTTCGTCTTTTTTAATTACAGTTGTTACGCTTGACGAAAGTTCAAATACATTTCTTCGTTTATTGTAAGATAGTTATGCCAATTATTGTTATAGTGCAACCACGTTTCCCACGCCTTGCATTGAAGACGACTCTACAGGTTTGGAGGGATTCCAAATTGACCGACAGTTTCTGATTTTGTAAACATCCAATCATTCGGTATTACTTATCGCTTATTTTATCTCAGCCGCAAGGCTTATCATCCCTATTTTAACACTTTGTCGTTGAGTCAGCACACATGCAGCGGCTCCATGGTCACTGGAAACGAGGTTGAAGAATATATATATACATGAAGTAAAAAAAATAAAACAGAAAATTGTGAGCCTATAAAGTTTGCAAAATATGCTTGTTGCATATTTTCGTACACAATATGTTCTATACCTTATAACAACGTAGAATGAACTATTTAAAAGAGTAAAATCCGCTGTAAAAGGCACGTTAAAAATATTTAAAAGAATTTTAAAAGGTTAAAAAACAGTTAGACAACATGTTTCGTGCTTATTTACTAGCACATCATCAGGTCTCGTCAGTTAATGAAAGCCACCGAGCTTTATCTTGTTGTTCTAAGAAAGGCTGCCATAGGGTTGCTAAGTCTTTACTCTGATTCTCGTTGATGCATTTATCGCCAAATTTCCAAATCATGATCTTTTCGTATATGTCTAATGTGTATTCGGTGTGGGGGATTGCTAGAATTTTACTTTCCTCCCACTTTGGCTGGGCTTCTTTATTGTCGAGTAAAAGTTGCTTTAATGCCGTGTTTCCGTACAATGATTTAATGGAATGTTTATGTTCTTTAATTCTTTTACTCAAATTGCGCTTTGTTTTGCCAATATAATAAGATGTTATATTATTGATTGAGATGGGGATTGCATATACGCCGCCAACTTTTGTTTTTTGTCACGATCGGATATTATCAGATTTTTCAATGTTGAGGTTTTAAATGCAATATTATATCCAATATTTTTAAATTGTCGTATTACGGGATGGAAACCTTTATTAAATGAGATTGCGCCAATAAATCTACTAGTTTCGTTTCCAGTTTTTAGATTCGTATTGTTAAGCCGGTTTATTATTTTGCGTTTCAACCTATTAAATATTGTGATATTGTAACCTTGATTAAGCATAGTCTTTTTAATTAAGTTTAATTCTTTATCTGAGGAGGATTTATAGGTGCAATGTGTGAAGGCTCTATTAATTAATGGTGTAATGGCGTTGAAAAGTAGTTGTTTAGATGTGTAAGAGTTAACAGGTGCTATGGTGAGGGGGGATGTTGGTTTGTGATAAACTTCAGTCCAGATAGTACTATTATCATGATTTCTATGTATCAATACATCGAGGAACGGTATGGCTCTATCTTTTTCTTTCTCAATTGTGAGATTTACAGAATCAAAAATGTTGTTCATATTGTTTACTAGGGTTAGAAGGCTATTATGTGTATATTCCCAAATTATGTAGATGTCGTCTACATATCTCTTATAGAAGGAGGGTTTAAGTATGCTATTTGTTAAAACTGTATTCACAATATGTTGCATGGATATTTCACCAAGAGTAGGTGCTAAACATGATCCCATTGGTGTACCTGTAGTTTGTTGATAAATAGTGTTATTAACTCTAAAGTGATTGGTTTTAAATATCAGGTTTAAACTGGCTTCTATGAATTTAACATGTTTACTTAAGTTATTGTGATTATTGCACTTGTCAATAATTATATCTTTAACTGCATTAAGTGGAACTGATGGGTAAAGAGATTTTACATCTAAGCTGTAGAATTTAGCAGTAGGTTGTAGTTTAATTTTATGGATATCTTCTAAAAAATTCAAACTTGAAACGGTTACGTATGGCGAGTCGTTTATAAGCGGTTTAAGTAAACTATTAATAAATTTTTCGAGAAAGTAGACTGGTAATATTCTTCTGTTTACGATTGGTCGGAGAGGCATTGAAATTTTATGTGTTTTGATTTTAACGAACATAGGCGGTACGGATGTATAAAGGGGGAATTGGTAGAAATCTTTTTTGTATTCGGGAAAGTCTTTTGCCAGTTTAGTCATAGAGTTTTTTATTGTATCAGTTGGATCTTTGTTCACTGTTATTGCGTTGAGTTCAACTAGGACATCATTAAGTTTAGCTTGAAAATCTTCATTAGTAATGAGTACAAAATTAGATGCTTTATCTGCTAGAAGTATTCTAAATTCTTTATTATTATGCAAATTCTTGAGTATCTTCTTTTGCTGTATCAGAGAATGTTTATTGATTTCTTCCTTCCGCTGTATTTGTATGCATTTCCAAATTATAAAGCCACGTAGAGATGGTTGAAGTGAGGGGGGGATTTTATTAAGGCAGTTTTCAAACTCAGCAATGGTGTTCTCAAAGTTCAATCCAATATCGGGGCAAAACTTAGGTCCTTGATTTAGTAAGACTACTTCTTTAGGTGTAGGCTGGTAACTGGTTAAGTTGATGAATTTGTTGGTTTTATTTTTATCGTTTGGTAATTTACCGGCCTCAGCCAGAAGGTTATCGAGCTTCTTCTTATGTCTGAGTCTAGTCTTGCATCCATCTTCTATTTGTTTCAGTTCAATTGTACGCAAAATAGAATCGAATTGTAAAGGCATAAGGATATTGCTAAGTTCCAAATGTAAGTAATAAAGATTAAGTTCTGTATTAGCCAGTTCATATCTAGTTCGCCGAATATATTGTCGTAGGATTTTTTTCTCAGCAGTGTTGATAATATGCTTAAAAGCAGGAAAAGTCCGTTTAGCAGACTTGATTTGGATGAAATGTGGAGTGAGATTAAGGTTACGGCAGTCTTTCAAAAAGGCCAAATGTAGAAGTTTGCGAGCAAATGCCACTTTTTGTCTAGAAAAGACTTGTTTCACAGACATTGTAAGTTTCACTAAATAATTAAAAACCACGTGCGAAATAACTATTTAAAAGAGTAAAATCCGCTGTAAAAGGCACGTTAAAAATATTTAAAAGAATTTTAAAAGGTTAAAAAACAGTTAGACAACATGTTTCGTGCTTATTTACTAGCACATCATCAGGTCTCGTCAGTTAATGAAAGCCACCGAGCTTTATCTTGTTGTTCTAAGAAAGGCTGCCATAGGGTTGCTAAGTCTTTACTCTGATTCTCGTTGATGCATTTATCGCCAAATTTCCAAATCATGATCTTTTCGTATATGTCTAATGTGTATTCGGTGTGGGGGGTTGCTAGAATTTTACTTTCCTCCCACTTTGGCTGGGCTTCTTTATTTATTTATTATTCACCATCGGTTATTTCACCAAGAGTAGGTGCTAAACATGATCCCATTGGTGTACCTGTAGTTCAGGTACACCACTACAGGTACTACAGGTAACTACAGGTACACCAATGGGATCATGTTTAGCACCTACTCTTGGTGAAATAACCATGCACCATATTGAGAATACAGTTTTAACAAATAGCATACTTAAACCCTCCTTCTATAAGAGATATGTAGACGACATCTACATAATTTGGGAATATACACATAATAGCCTTCTAACCCTAGTAAACAATATGAACAACATTTTTGATTCTGTAAATCTCACAATTGAGAAAGAAAAAGATAGAGCCATACCGTTCCTCGATGTATTGATACATAGAAATCATGATAATAGTACTATCTGGACTGAAGTTTATCACAAACCAACATCCCCCCTCACCATAACACCTGTTAACTCTTACACATCTAAACAACTACTTTTCAACGCCATTACACCATTAATTAATAGAGCCTTCACACATTGCACCTATAAATCCTCCTCACATAAAGAATTAAACTTAATTAAAAAGACTATGCTTAATCAAGGTTACAATATCACAATATTTAATAAGTTGAAACGCAGAATAATAAACCGGCTTAACAATACGAATCTAAAAACTGGAAACGAAACTAGTAGATTTATTGGCGCAATCTCATTTAATAAAGGTTTCCATCCCGTAATACGACAATTTAAAATATTGGATATAATATTGCATTTAAAACCTCAACATTGAAAAATCTGATAATATCCGATCGTGACAAAAAAACAAAAGTTGGTGGCGTATATGCAATCCCCATCTCAATCAATAATATAACATCTTATTATATTGGCAAAACAAAGCGCAATTTGAGTAAAAGAATTAAAGAACATAAACATTCCATTAAATCATTGTACGGAAACACGGCATTAAAGCAACTTTTACTCGACAATAAAGAAGCCCAGACAAAGTGGGAGGAAAGTAAAATTCTAGCAACCCCCACACCGAATACACATTAGACATATACGAAAAGATCATGATTTGGAAATTTGGCGATAAATGCATCAACGAGAATCAGAGTAAAGACTTAGCAACCCTATGGCAGCCTTTCTTAGAACAACAAGATAAAGCTCGGTGGCTTTCATTAACTGACGAGACCTGATGATGTGCTAGTAAATAAGCACGAAACATGTTGTCTAACTGTTTTTTAACCTTTTAAAATTCTTTTAAATATTTTTAACGTGCCTTTTACAGCGGATTTTACTCTTTTAAATAGTTATTTCGCACGTGGTTTTTAATTATTTAGTGAGACGTAGAATGAAGACAAATTGGGAGAAAAAAATGTGTCTTATTTTTTACTTTCTCTTACCCATAAGTTAGAGAAAGTATTGTTTTTAGGTCAAATTTTCGAATGCGATATTTTGTTATATTTACACGTTTTGAGGTCCCCTGAATACAAAAATCATGTTTTTAGCAAATGGTCTGTGTGTATGTGTGTGTGTCTGTCTGTTATCAGCATATTTCAAAAACAATTATGGCAGAAAGTTCAAACTTGGTATTCTAAATGTGTATCATATAGGGATGCTACAGTAAGCTTTTCGTTAAGATCAAGCACATGGTTCGTGTACAGGGACAATCAAGAAAATTCTAATAGATTATGTCTAGGGGGGAAATTGCAGGAAAGTAGAGTTTAACGTCTATAGACTCCACTAAACCAAATGAAACGAATATACATTTTTTGTAATAGAGATAGTTAACTGGTAAAAAAATATTTGTGTATATAAGAGCCTCGCCTCCCCCCATGGGGGGGGGGAAGTCCCCCCTCGAAGGGAGTAAATTTCATGATGGGTATCTTTCAAAAGGGCACGCCAATACCTTTAAAACGAATGGTTCAACCATCGATCTGCGATAATTTAAAACAAAGTTATCGATTTTTTTTTACTTTTAACGAAAAAAAAAAAAAAAAAAAAAAAAACTTAGAAAAAAAATCGTTTTTTTTTTTTTAAATATTGAGAATAAAATGGACTTTTTTTTTTGGATATTTGGTGTTATACTACTCCTCTAATATGGAAATCGTCTGCCATATAAAAGATAATTTTTTTTAAATAATAATTTTAATATTTTTTTTTTTTTTAAAGAGAATTATTTTTTAACAACCGAATTAAATTCTATATAAATGTAGGTGCATTAATGAAACGGGGGGTTGAGAGGGGCGGTAGCCCCCCCCCCACAGAACTAATTATCATATAAAACTCTTCAGAAGCCTAATATGAATTGTTTAACATAGGTTTACATAACCGTACTCGTTATCTTACCTACTAATCTGCAACCTGTATTTATAGTATAAAATTTCAGGGTAAGAGAAAGTCGTGTGAGTTACACACCAGATTATTTTCTTTCAGAAAAATCCTATTTAAATTTTGACACTTAGATTTTAAGTTATTTATTACATAAAAAATTATATAGAGTATAAATCCAGAAGTAAGTTTCTTGTTAAAAAAAAAAAAAATAAAAAATCCGTGGATTTTATGTAATATCAAAAAATTATTTTTTTTTTATTATTTAACATTTATATATTTCTGCAAATTTATTACGGCAAGTTCATTATAGCAATTATACGATAGCTATTGTGCCTTTACTTCAAGAATCTTTACTAGTCAGAAAAATTTCTACCCATCTTTACAAAAAAGAATATTGCAAAAATAAGATTGAATAGAATGTGTCAAATACATACACTTTCAGCATTTTAACTTAAATAAAAATTAAATAAAAATATGATTATGAAATTATTTTAATTGTAAGTCTTGTCTGTGTTTATTCGTTAAATTTCAAAACTATCTGTCAATTTTTATGAT
Organism: Salticus scenicus; assembly: GCA_963930645.1. Classification (NCBI taxonomy): domain Eukaryota; kingdom Metazoa; phylum Arthropoda; class Arachnida; order Araneae; family Salticidae; genus Salticus; species Salticus scenicus. The sequence goes on from OZ005653.1 coordinate 25,381,974, forward strand.
AAATTTTGCATATTTCTACGATGAATATAAATGCTACATATTTATAAGAGATAATTTTTGTATCACGCACTGTTAAAAATTTCTGTAAAAATACAGAAAAAGTATTGAGAATCTCCGTAAATGTACATGAGTTCACTGTTAAAAGCAGTGAATCAAGAAACTCGGTTCACTGTCAAAAATTTCTGTAAAAGTACAGAAAAAGTATTGAGACTCTCCGTAAATTTACATGAGTTCTCTGTTAAAAGTATTGAACCAAGAAACTCAGTTCTTAATTTACAGATATTTCCCTTTCCAAAAGAACGTTTTCCCTGTAGGGATTTTGACTGATACATTAAATAATAAACTATGTAAATGCATAACCTTAAATTATTTTTATATTAAAGTAAATACCTATATATATATATATATATAGAAGTTTTGCAGGCAAAAATATACTGAATAGTTTGTTTCATTTCAGTGTACTATTACGTAAAAAGGGGGGGAAAAGGGAACGTTAGGGAAAATTAGATTGTTTCTGCGGGATGTTTATCTTCGTATCTACACATTAAAAGTTTGTTGTTGTTGTCTGTATTGAAGAACTTAAAGAAATTCATGTTTTCATTTGGAATTCATAATTAGGTAAGTTAAATTTTATATAATCTTTTATCCTATTTTAATAATCAACAAAAACAAAGACTGTTCATGTTAGTTATATTAGCGGTTATTTTTTTTATATTTAAATCCTGAAACTTATAAACAGAATTATTCAATTAAAAGATACCTAGAATCTAGTCTGTAGTATCTAGCTTCGCATTTCTGTTACATAATACTTTGTGTATTTACTGCGGAGGGCAAAATTATAGAAATTATTTCTTATAATCTGAGCCGCTTTTTCTCAAGAGTTTAGAAGAAAATTGCTTTAGCAGAAGATATACAAAATAAACATAGATATATTAATTTGTTAGAAAGCAGTTATATTGTAAAGGATGAAAAAAGTGTGTGTGTGTGTGGGGGGGGGGGTGTTAAACACAGTTTAGCACATCCATAAAAACAGAGAAACATTATTACAAATTATATATGAGTATTTGATGTTAAACACTATTTTTTCGAGGGAGGGGAGTTGTACATCAACCCAGCAATGTTTTTAGTTTTTTTTTTTTTTTTTTTGAGTGTTAACATTTAATATATAAATTAATAAACAATGCAAGAAAAACGTTAAAATTATTTTTTTTCCACAGCGGTAATACTGAAAGGGGGGAGGGGAGGGAGATTAGATTAAATTTTCAAACTAGTAGCACAATCTACTCAAAAGTTGATGTTTAAAGATTAAGTGTATAGTTTATGAATCAAGCTGAGTAGAGAAATGTTTAATACTAAATTTTACACAGGCTACATTCTGTGAATAAATTCAAATCGAAGTTTAAAAAAGTTCAATTTAATTCGGAATTATTTTGAAGTATAAAAACAACTGGATTGTCGAATTACACTAGATAAATGTTTCCTAACCATACGTTGCCGAAACTACACCTACACGCTTATACAGCGGGACGGAGACGTTGATTACAGGTTAACTGCAATTAAAAAAATACTTTTTTTGTTGAAATAAGTCAAACTTACACTGTCCTATCAACACAAAGTCCGAAAACTTTCCGACATGATTTTGGTATGAATTAAAACATTGTTTCTTAAGCGTTTCTTTTCTTTTCTTTATTTTTTGAGAAGAGCATATGTCTAATGGCCAGAAAAGTTTATTAAATGAGCAATGTTTTCTCCGAAAGGAATAAGGTTAAATTTGAATCAGAACGATAAAGACCAGAAATATTATTGAAAATTATATAGATCTTTGATACTAAACATTTTTTAGTGTGTGTGTGTGGGGGGGGGGGGGAGTGGAAGGGGGGCTAATGGAAATGATTTGTATGGATACCAACACAATATTTTCAGTTTTGTTTTCTTAAATGTTTGAAAATCTGTTTGTGTGTACAATATTTATATATTTGATATAACAAAACAGAAACAAGCAACATAGAAAAACTAATGTTTCTTTACCCGCAGCGGGCATGAATGGGGGAAGTGGGGAAGAAGTTAAATTACACTTTCAAACTTGTTAATTTTCTGTGTACAAACTGAAATTCAAAGATTGAAAACATAACATTAAGTTGTGCGAAGAAATGTTTAAATGAATGCGAAATTTTATCAAGGTTACAATTTTCGAACCAATTCAAAACTACAACTTTCAAAAGTACAACTAATGCACATGTTTTTTGTACTTTTGTGCCGTAACTACAATCATGACAATATTCCGTCCACATATTTATTTTGTAAGGCAGAGATAGCTTAAATGACAATTGGCTGTAATTTAAAACTACTTTTTCGCTAAAATAGATCTAATTGATACTGCCCTATCAAAACTGGGCCAGAAAATATACAATTATTTTTTTACATACACACATACAGAAAAGAAAAATCATGTTAAGCATCATTTTTTTTTCTTTGTGAGGTGTGTGTGTGTGTGTGTGGGGGGGGGGATTTTAAAGAACCAGAAAATTTTGTTCTGAGGATTAGGAAGTTTAGACTGTTTTTAGAAAATGTCTGTCTGTGTGTGTGTGTATCACAAATTTTGCTGTATCTCACGAACCAATGAACGAAATTTAACCAAACTGGGTGTTTAGTTGGACCCTGACATTAACTAGTGCATATTAGATTTATGGAACAATGGCTCAACAGGTGGTGCTGTGATCGCATTTTTAACACTTTCCAACAAGGTTGAAAAGTGTTTATGATTTCGGTTTGTCTGTCTGTCCGTCTGTCTGTCTGTCCGCGATCTAACTCCCGTAAATATTTATCAAATTTCTTGAAACTGATATATGTTATTCAGGTTCTCTATCGGACGGTCCCTATTGAAAATGGAGTTTATAACTCTACTGGTTTGTGTACAGGGACACCCGAAAGTATTTCAAAGCATTGTGTTCTATGAGAGCTATTTCTATAAATTAAATTTTAATAACTTTACTATCTACGAAGTTTTAGGAAATTGAAATATGTTATTTACATGCACAAAAGAATGCTTTGCATAGAGTGTAGCATGATTAGCATTAGATTTACAGGGTGGCACAAAAATATCTAGTTATATTAAGAGGTATTAATAAAAAATTGCAAGAATTGCACTTTCGTTTACGTTAAGCGTTTCTAATAATTTCTAGCATTTTTTATGTGTGAATATGATTTCAGTTTTGTGTATCTGCCTGTCCATCCGTCTGCCTGTCTGTCTGTCCGATCTCTAACTCCCGTAAATATTTATGGAATTTCTTAAAACTGATATATGTTATTCCAGTTCACTATCGGATGTTCCCTATTGAAAATAAAGTTTATACCTCTACTGGTTTGTGTACAGGGACACCCGAAAGTATTTCAAAGCATTGTGTTCTATGAAAGCTATTTCTATAAACCACATTTTCATACCTTTACTGTAGACATATCTTAATGAAATTGAACTATGTTATTCAAATTCCCTACTGGATGTTTCCTGTATAAAATAGAGGAAGTACCACCACCGATTTATATACAGGGGCACTCAAAAGTATTCCAAAGCATTGCGTTCTATGAGAGATATTTCTATAAATCAAATTTTAATTACTTTACTTTCTACGAAGTTTTAGGAAATTGAAATATGTTATTTATATTTACAAAAAAATGCTTTGCATAGAATATAGCATTAGATTTACAGTGTGACAGAAAAATATCCATTTATTTTAAGAGCTACTAATAAAAAATTGCTAAAACTGTACTTTCGTTTACATTAAGCGTTTTTAACACTTTCTAACATTTTTAAGTGTGAATATTATTTCCGTTTGTGTATCTGTCCGTCTGTCTGTCTGTAAGCCCCCGCTCTAACTCCTGTAATTATTTATGGAATTTTTCGAAACTGATATATTTTATTGAAGTTCACTATCGGATGTTCCATATTGAAAATGGAGTGAATATCTCTTCTGGTTTGTGTACAAGGACACCCAAAAGCATTCGAAAGCATTGTGTTCTATGAGTGTTATTTTTATAAACATTAATTCCCTATAGAATGTTCCCTATTTAAAATGACATTAATAGGTCCTGTACAACTAGTTTGTTTACAGGGACAACAGAAAAAAAAATGTCAATGCATTACATTTTAGGAAAGTATTTTTTGAAAGTTATATTTAAAAGTCTTTCTACTGTAAAAATCTTAAATATATTGAAATTTATTGTTAATACTCTAAAATAATGTTTTGTATAGAATGTGATACGATTAACTTTCTGAATTACAGGGCTGCACTAAAATATTCAGAGAGATCAAAAGCATTAATTATAATCTAATGGCTGCATTTTATTTTGCGTTAAGCCTTTTTAACACTTTTCAAAATGCCTAAGAGTAATTTTAAAATCAATTAGTCTATCTCTATATTTTTCAGTCTGTTGTGTGATAACATAGGCAAAGAATATTAAAAGTTATTCGATACAACAATTACGTACAGTTGGAGAGTGTTACTAATCAATGCATACTGCATGATTTTTCTTTCTTGTTCGAAATTTTCAACATGACAATATAGGACAAAATTTCGTATAAATGTACATAATGAGTTTTTTAAATCGTGTGATTGTAAAATTAATATGAATTATTGATAATAGTAGTAGTTAACTAGGGGCAAAAAATTTGCATGGGGGCATCGCTCCCCCCTGGGAGTTAAGTACCCCCCAGGGGGAGTAAATTTTCAAGATGGGTATCTTTCGAAAGATATCGTCAATACCTTTAAAACTAATGGTTGAACTATAGATCTGTGATAATTTAAAACAAAGTTATGCATTTTTCCTTTTTTTTTTTTTTTTCTTTTAACGAAAAAAAAAACCTTGGAAAGAAGTCATTTCTTTTTATTTGGAAAAAAACTGACATCTTTCGGCATTTTGTGATAATTCTATCAGATAAAAATCTTCTGCATTTATAACTGAAAAGAATTTGATAATTTAATAAGTAATTTTTATTGTATAAGTTTTGTGTATTATTATATAGAAGAAATTCATGTGGTGGCCACATCCTACTAGTTTTTAGTTTAATATCGTCTGAAACTTCTATACGTTTTCTTATATATTCTTTTTACAGCCTCCTCCTGTCATTAAAAGTGTTTGCTGGCATTTGCTGAAAGACTGAAAAATAATATAGATTACCTTAAATCAAAATAGTAGGAATAGAGGAAAAAGTAAGTCATTTCCACATTATATAATTAATAGTTTAAATAATGAAAATTAAGTACATTTAAAAATCGAAATACAAACTAAAGATTTTATTGATGGGAGTTTTATCCGACAATTTTTTTAATTATTTTTTAAGGGAGGGGAGGACGGTATGTATTCTAAACCGTCCAATGTTATTAATTTTGCTTTCAGAAAATTTTGAAAATCTGCTTGCGTGTGTATATGTATGCATATATATGCACAAGTTAAAAAAACTCAATGTAAGAAAAAGAAAACTATTGTTGCAGTTGCCGAGCAATGGTAATAGAGGGGTGGGTTGGGGGACAAATTAAATTTTCTGACAAGTTAATATTTTTCAGAATACAGTTTGATATTTAAGAATTCAATGTACAGAGTGTATATTAAATTGAGTGAGGAAATGTTTAAATTAATACGAAATTTTATCTAGGCTGTTACATGTTGCGGACTAATTTATATCTGAAAATAAAAGATCCACATAAAACGTTACTTTTAAGTACAAAATCCAACTGTATTTTTGAATTATCCTAGATGAATAGACCATAATCATAAGCATGCCAAGACTGCGGTTACATGTTTTTGTAGGGAGGCGGACGCAGACGATTGTGGAGCAACTGCAATTTAAAAATACAGTTTCAATGAAATATAGCTAATGGACAATAGATTCTGCTTAATAATGCATTGTCAAAAAACTTTCAGACAAGTTTTTGCATTGACAGAAATAATTTTTCTTAAACATGTTTTTGCTTTTCCTTCTTTGTAAGGGGAAGATTTTAATAACTGAGCAGTTTTTAATTTGGAGTATTATAAAGTTCAGAGAGTGCTTGGAACTAAGGCCGAGCCCCCCAGTTTCTAACATTTGTTAAAAAAAGAAGAAAAATAATCTGGTGTGTCACTCACACGACTTTCTCTTACCCTGAAATTTAACGCTATAAATACAGGTTGCAGATTAAAAGGTAAGATAACGAGTACTGTTATGTAAACCTGTGTTAAACAATTCATATTAGGCTTCTGAAGCGTTTTATATGATAATTAGTTCTGTGTGAGGGGGGGCTACCGCCCCCTCAACCCCCCGTTTCATTAATGCACCTACATTTACATAGAATTTAATTCGGTTATTAAAAAATAATTCTGTGTTTAAAAAATTATTTATTAAAATTATTTAAAAACATATCTCTTATGATAATGCAGACGATTTCCATATTAGAGAAGTGGTATAACACCAAGTATCCAAAAAAAAAGTCCTATTTATTCTCATAATTAAACAGAAGGGGGGGGGGAACGATTTTTTTTCTAAGGTTTTTTTTTTTTTTCGTTAAAAGTAAAAAAAAAATCGATAACTTTGTTTTAAATTATCGCAGATCGATGGTTCAACCATTCGTTTTAAAGGTATTGGCGAGCTCTTTTGAAAGATACCCATAATGAAAATTTACTCCCCTAGAGGGGGGACTTCCCCCCCAGGGGAGAGGCGAGGCTCCTACATACACAAAAATTTTTTCCCAGTTAACTATCTCTATTACAAAAAATATATATTCGTTTCATTTGGTTTAGTGCAGTCCATAGACGTTAAACTCTACTTTCCTGCAATTTCCCCCATAGACGTAATGTATTACAATTCTCTTGATTGTCCCTGTACACGAACCATTTGCTTGATCTTAACGAAAAGCTTACTGTAGCATCCCTATATGATACACATTAAGAATACCAAGTTTGAACTTTCTGCCATAATTTGTTTTTGAGATATGCTGATAACAGACATACATACAGACAGACAGACACACAGACCATTTGCTAAAAACATGATTTTCGTATTCAGGGGACCTGAAAACGTGTAAATATAACAAAATCTCGCGTTCGAAAATTTGACCCAAAAACAATTCTTTCTCTACCTTATGGGTAAGAGAAAGTAAAAAAAGGAGGGGGGGAGGGGAACACAGGGGCAAACTTTAAAATTTCATATAGGAAGGGGAAGTACTTTGAAAGCTCGGAGATAAAGTCTTTTCAAAGTAGGCCTAAGACCTACAGCAGTTAATCGGCATTATTCCCAAATCCAATCCAATTCGTACTTTATTTTAATATAAAATACTTCAAAAATGTTCCTGTTACACTGGCGTTCATAAAATGGTGCTTAAATATCGTATGATTTCATTATATAAGTGATTTTTTCCTGTATTAATGATTTAAAATACCATGTATATCTACTTTTATTTTCTTTAGAAGATTTTTTATTAGATTCTATTTAGATGGAGTATATAAGATACACTTTAAAATTCGCGTATGTATACTTAATTTTTTTTAGTGCCATGGAGTTACAATCCTTTCTTTTCATTATTTGTTTAAAATGTCATAGGATGCAGATTTCGTTTTAAAAATTTATAGTTTGTGTTTTCCAACAATAGTAACTTTCATCATTTTTCTTTTTTCTAGTTATAATGGAAATTGATCCTGATATCAGAAACGAAACAAGTTGTTTAAGAAATATGAAAATAGAAAATGCCGTAAAATACCCTCATCAAAGACATTTACAAATACCAAATATTTATCCTGTTAAAGAATTTTTCACCATTTATCTTTTATTAATGTGTGTATGCTAGTAAAATAAAGTTTAATTTAAATCTAATTCAGTATGTTTTATTTTTTAATTATTTTTAATTGTATGTTTTCTTTGCAGCAAAGATGTTTTTCTTCTTAAGTGAGCTTTTTGCAATGATTCTAGTAAATTACCGGGATGCTGCTTCTATGTGTAAAAGCGTAAAATTTGTTTCTTCTTTAGATCCTATTTTGTAGAAGAAAAATGTTTTAAAATTTGTTTTTGTAAAGAAAAAAAAAAGTCAAAATATTTTTAATTCAAAATACCTAATGGCTTCTTTAACAAAAAGTTATATATTTTAAAAATTTGAATTTATGGAACTAGTGATGAAAACCAAAAGAGTACCCGATTTTCATCTGCATTGAACCCTAAATTAATATTTAAAAATATTAAAAGCTCTATATTTCTTTATATACTATTTAATACGTATGAATCCTCTCCACTTGCCGTCTATTTAAAAATATTTATATCCCAGAAACTGAAGTAATTAAGGAAATTATTCTACACATTGCAATGAATTAATTATAAAAAATAAAATTATTTAGGTATCGAATCTTTAATATGTTCCTATACTTCTACGATTACGTAATAGAAATCTGATCTGAAATGAGAATTTTTATTTTCTAATAAAATAACTTTTAAAAATCAATTTCATTTAAAACAGAATATTGAAAAATGTTCAAAATTTGTTACAGTTTGAAATAAAATTTGCATGAAATCTGTTAGTCTTGATTTAAGTGACAAGTTATGCATTGTATTAATATGTTGCACAAATTTACCTTTTCAATAAACTACCAAAATTGTATGCATAGTTTTTAGAGAGACCTTTATATGGAAATGAATTAGTAATTTTTTTTCTTTAGCTAATATAAAAATCAATGTGAGTATTTAAAAATTCAAATTCATTTACTACACTACCTTTCCATAAATGACTGGACACTTTCGATTTCAGGTGCGTTTTAAAATAACTCAAAAAGTACTATACAAATCATCTTGAAACTTCAGGAGTGTAAAAAACATGTTGTACCTAATCTACTTCAGTTATTTGTTTGTGCCAAAAGTGAAAAGAAGACCAGTAAAAAATTAAAGAAAAATAAGAGTATTTGGCATCACCTAGTATAAAGTGATGCTCGAAATACAATCTGGCTGTAGCACATGATTATGTGGCTCATCCTCATTTTCTGTATAAATTTTTAAGTCTCTACCGTATGTAATCAGGGAGATATAAAGATTTCTTTAAAAAATTGCTAATTTTTTTTTTTTTTTTTTGCTATAACATGCAAGGTATTAAATCCAGTACAAAGCTATGTTCGGGAAACCCAATATACAACATTAGACACAACATACTGCAATCAGAATGAAAAAAATATTAAATATATAATGAAATGTGAGCATTTTTACTAAATTTTTAACTGCGTATGATTAAGTTTTAGCTAAATTTCATTTGTATAATTTAGTAGCCAAATGCATTAAACTACTTATATAAAATACTCCAAACAAGTATTGTGTAAACTCAAAAAGTTCTACGCCAAAGAATGAACTGGTCTTCAGTTTCGCTCGAAGAAACGCTAAAGTATAAGGAGTTTTACTCACATTTTTATTTTAATTCGATGAACGGTAGTGCAATTTTCTGTGATTGTAAATAAATATTGGGAAAGCCCTCTTAACAATTTCTTTGTTGGGGAACAGCTGAAATTCAGTTTATTCTATGACGTAGAACTTTTAGAGTTTACACGATTTTTGTTTGGGGTTTTTACATAAGTAGCTCAATAAATTTGACTGTTAAATTTTGAAAAGGAAATGTCACTGAACATTTACGCATGCACAGTTAGAAATTTAGTAAAAATACTCATATTTCATTAGATATTTAATATTTTTTTTCATTGTGATTGCAGTGCAGTGTTTTTTATTGCATGTCGAGTTTCCTGAAAATAACTTTGCACTGTCTTTTCATACTCCCGTGTTATAGCTAAAAAAATGGGAAATTTTTTCCAATATTTTAAAGAAACCTTTATCTCCCTGATTATATGCAGTACAGACATAAACTTAGAGCTAATGAGAAAGAGTCCTATAATCACATGCTACTACCAGATCGTATTTCAAGCATTAATTATTACAGGGTGAAGCCAAATACTTACATTTTACTTTAATTTTTTTTACCGGTCCTCCTTTCACACCTCTGAAGTTTCAAAATGATTTGTTTAACATTTTTTGAAATACTTTAAAAAATGGCTGAAATCGAAAGTGTACGGTCATTATGGAAAGGTAGTGTACCTAACAACAAATTTTTAGTACTTCTTCCTTCCCCCCCCCCCCCAATTTAGAAAGTTTACACCTTTTTAAGAGCATAATGCATTTTAAACGATTAGTGTTTTAATTACATTCTTAATTGTTTTAAGTTAATATCTAATCAAAATGTAATATATATATATATACATACATATATACATATATTTGTTAAAATATTTTTTTTTAAGTGTGTTTACAAAGTGGATGTATGTTTTGAATGAAAGAAACTGAGGTTGTTAACACAGATCTACAAATATAATGTTGGCAAAATTTAATTTTAGTTGATAAATATATTTTTAATGTGCTGAAGCCGAAGAGGAAGCCAATTTTCCTCTGCTACACATAGCCTTTGCCAATACAGGGTGTCTACCAACACAATTCCTTCTATTTCGGTAGTTTCTTGTATGATTCCATGATTAATTGTAATCAATCATGGAATCATACTAAAAAGTAACCGTATAATTATATTGGTGGAAGAGTCATGAAAAAAAAAAAAAAAAAAAAAAAAAGCAGCGGACCCTGTATTGATAAAAATATGTGATAGAGTAAAATCTGGTTTCGGTTTCAGCCGAGCAAAAACCATCAATATCAGTCATAATTATCAAATCAATATTTTAGATTTAGACCTGTGAGATCTTTCACTATTGAGTCATATTCTACATAAATGAGGCGATTAAGTTTTTATTTTGGTATGGACTAAATATAACCGAGCAATATTAAGCAAACATATGACATATTTTGCAATTATTTCTGATAATTTTATTAGAAGTACCATAATATAAATCAGCTTCTTTTTAAAAATTTTTATTAAAAGTTTAATGTTTGCAAAATGTACCACAACATTAATAAAAATTGTAGTTAAAAACCTGTTAAAGCGAATCATTGCAAATCCTATCCACAGGTAATACAAGCTTAACCAACTTTATACCTCTGAATTTTAATGTAGTTTTGATAAAAAATATATAGCATGTCTATATATATACTAAAGTCTGGTCTTCTTGTCCCATCAATTTCCGAGGAGTTCTTATCTCAAAGTTTGAAGGTGGGAGGTGCGAAGTTCGATCTCAGGTTGAGATTTTCAGCCTACCCATTCGAAATTTTCCAAGGTTTTCTTAAAAAACTTTTGTAAATAAGGGATAGAACATCTTAGAATGACCTACACATAAAGTATTCTATACAGGCCTAGAACTCTGAAGTAACCAATGTGATTTTACCACCACAATAATATTATAATATTAATATATTTAGAAGCCTATTCAAAACACTCTAAACTGACGCGCATTTAAAATAAATCCCAAGGCTATGAATTTACAAGTGCAAAAACATCCAACTTTAAGTTTCTTTTCCTTAAGTTGAATAAGAATCTGTACTTATGTAACGTATTTACTAGATTCTTACCTATATTCTTGAAGATAAACTTACTGTTGGATATTTTTGTACTTGTAAATTGATAATAATGGAATTTATTTTAAGTATATGCCAATTTAGAGTGTCTTCGATACGCTTGTAAACATACTAATATTTAATCAGCGTTAGTTAAAGCCGATTGGATGTGCTAGGTTTCTAGACCTGTGAGGATTGCCGTAAGTGTAGGTCTTTCTAAAATGTCTTATCCTATATTTATACAAGTTTTGGAGATATCCGCGGAAAATTCCGAATGGGTAGGTCGGAAATTGCAACCTGGGATCGAACTATGCACCTTCCGCCTTCAAACGTTGAGAGCAGAGCTTCTCAGCCAATGGTGGGGCCTTCAAATATTAGGTATTTTTACATGGATAAATTTACTGAGATTTTCATAATATTATATACGAAATTTACGGAGACTTGGATGTTCTTACGTAGGTAATTTTACAGAGACTTGGATGCTCTTCCATATGTAATTTTACAGAGATTTGGATGATTTTACATATGTAACCTTACAGACACGTGGTTATTTTTACAATGGTAAATTTACAGAGACTTATATGCTTTTACATGCTCGAATTTACGGAGACTTGCATATTTTTACATATGTAGATTTACAGAGACTATGATTTTTCACAGATTTAAATTTACAGAGACTTGAATATTTTGATCTATATAAATTTACAGAGACTATGATTGATTTACAGAGTAGTTTCTCTGCATTTTGACAGAATCTCTTTTTTTTAATTCTCTGTAAATTTACGTAAGGCTTAATATAATTAATTACCAATAGATTCTCTGTAAATTCACAAAAAAATTTTTAACAGTGCGGAATCATATGATCAAACCTTTGTGATTTCATTAATATTAAATTTAAAATTTATCGTTTTATACGAAGTTCATAACTAAATAATTATTGAACCAAACATAGTGCTTTTCTTCTCTTAAATTACAAGAGTTACCTGAATATTACTGTGTCAGTTTTTTAATTACAGTATGATGAAAAATAAAATTTAATGTCATAGTAAAAAGGATATTTGAAAAAATAAACATATAAAAACTGTTAACTTCATGTGTAAGTATTTACGCCAACATAATTCAAGCATGCTTAACATTTAGAAATCATGCTAAGTTATTTATTTTAAAATATTATTTATAAATATATATTTATCCGGGTACTTCGCTATATTTTAAAAACGCACAAAAGCTGTAGTCTCTATAGACATAGTCTCTTTATTTATTTTGTATATAACTGAAAAAGTGCCAGACAAAAATTTGACAGTAGAGATTACAAAATTCCTGCTAATTAGGGTGAGGTGTTTAAGGTCTATTAGTTATTGCTCCACAACGTGCAAGGATTGCCTATTTCCAGAACCCTCTTACTACTCATTGTCATGTTCCAAGTATAGAAATCTTAAGCGAGTAAACCAGGAATAAACAAATATATTTTTTTGTTTGAGTCCTTTAAAGGGGGTGATTAGACTATCCACTTAAATTTAATTTATTACTACGCGAACTGAAAATGTAAGTCTACTTGTGTGTACTGAATGTTATGTTAAGTGAATAATTCACCATAGTTGAAAGAAGTTTGAAGAATACGTCGAGATAAAACAAACTTATCAGTAAACACATCCGAACTCGTTAGCCTTAACTTTTATTTAAGGAACACTTTGTTACCTTTCCTTTAATTTTTTTCTCTTTTTTGGGGAAAGGGGGAGGTTAGCCTTAATGTCACACTAGTGCTGCGCAATGGGAAATGGGCTGGCGACTGTCTGGGACTCCCTAAGGATGGTCTACATACATTCTAACACAATTTTAATCCTCCACGGGGGGGGGGATAGTTCCCACACTTCGGTGAGCCCCAAAGTTATAATTTGGATAGGAGCATGGAGGACATTGCAGAAACGACGGATTTTAAGTGCAACGGCATTAGTACTGTACCTGACGATCTCTGCCGCCTCAAATATCGAATCCGCAATATCTCAAATACGAGCTCGGCACTCTACCAATCGGGCTACCACAATATCCTCTCCCTTGAAACCTCTTTGCTAAAAATACTGACATACAATTGAGATTCTAAACTTCGTAACTTACACAACTTTCCTCCAAGTTCTTTAATCCCCTAAGGATGGTCCGAGGCATGCTAACACAGTTTCTATCTTCCAAAGAACGGATAGCTTCTCTGCTTTGGTGACCCCCAGAGGTATAATTTACAGTCGGAAGCAAAAGTATCCGAGCACTAGCCAATAATTCCGATATCAAAAAATGCACACTTAATTCTACTTTGTTAAATAAATCCTCGTCGAATCATGTTCTTAGACTGACTAATAACATGGCACGACAAGAATTTATTTAACAAAGCAGTATTAAGTGTACTTTTTTTTAGACAGGGATTATTGCTAGTGCTCGGATACTTTTGCTGTCGACTGTAGATTTGAACACGTAGGACGTTGCGGCCGCAATGGATTTCACATGCACCAAACAGCATCAGTGCACTCGACGATTTTTTACTGCCTCGAATATCGAACCGCAATCTTCTAATTACGAGCTCGGCGCTCTATCGACCGGATTACAGAAGCCCCCTTTTCCTTGAAACATCTTTACTATAATTACTGACATACAACTGAGACTTCTAAACTTTGCAACTTACTCAACTTACTCCTTTAACCCTTTGCTGGCCCTAACGCCCTAAAGCGCTATAATGGGTGCTGCTAAATTTAGGGATTATTTTATTCAACTATCATCAGAATTTTTAATAGGGGTATTTGATGTACAAAATGGAGGAATAATCTTCGAAGTGATTAGACAACAGTTACAGTTAAAATTTGAATAAAAATGTCCATAAATTTGGAAACACTGACGAAAGGAGATGAAATGAATAGGACCAATAAAGGGTTAAACACTTAACTGAATTCATTACCAACTGAACTAACCCTTCATGGACAACTAACCCGTGACTGACCGAACCATCCATGAAGAACTAACGCTTGACATCTCAGTGCGAATTCGAGATTTTGCTCGAGTGAAGCGCTGCGCTTTTACAAACGTTTCAAATATATTCACTGTTCCACTAATTCAAGTGAATTAGAAGACCAATGGAATTGTGAAGTTTCCCAAACATAGTAACAGAATTTTCAAATGTGTCATGAAGCGTGATGAAATTCCCAATGAATGAAGTTCCCAAAGACAAAATACATTAACAAGTGCAGCTGATCAACAAATATTCTACGATATTCCTTCAGTTCGTAGTGTGCTGTACAATACCTATTGTTCCTGAAGTTTTCAACAGGAATTCTTTCAAGAATGTTATTTTAAAAACACTGTGCATCTAAGTTTCTTTTTATATTAGTGAACTTTAATTTGTAAAGTAATCGACACGATGCAAAAGGAATTATAATTCGTCTACTCGACTATTTCGTTCTACTGGTCTAACCTTTTACATATTCACTTTAATTGTAAATTCCAATGCTACAGTCGTATTACAGTAAAATTATTGAAGCACTAGCAATAATTTCTACTTAAAAGATGGACACCTAATACTGTTTTGTTAAGTAAATATTTGTCGAGACATGATCTGAGTCTTTATGCTGTTTATAAAAAAGTAAGTTGATGTTAAAAATTAGCGACCAAACTAAAAGAAAAATATGAAGAATGTAGATGCGTGTTTCAATAATTTTACTGTCGACTTTACTTCATGATTAAAGCAACATAAAGTAATTTGCTTTGCATTTACTTGTCATGATAAAATGAATGATCTCAGAGGTAAGAATTATTTGTATTATGTTTATATTTTATCTCTTAAGTGAATAACACGTGGAGTTATTGCAATATGAACGTTATTCATTACAATATAGCATAATATTTTCCATTTTCATTTCAAATATTTTTACTTTCTTCTATATGTAATATAGAGAAAGTATTGGATTCGCGAAAATTTTTGACCTCCGTTTTTTGACGGATCTACACGTTTTGGGATGTCCTGAACACGAATTGATAGTTTTTAAAAAATGTCTGTCTGTGTGTCTGTCTGTCTGTCTGTCTGTCTGTATCATTTTTTTGTGGACGCTGTATCTCACGAACCAATGAATGAAATTTAACCAAACTTGGTATTTAGTTGCACCCTGACATGAACTGGTGCCCATTAGATTTGGGGATCAATAGCTCAACAGGTGGCGTTGTGATCGCATTTTATGCAAATTTTTAACATGGCAGCATAGGACAAAATTCCGTATAAATGAGCATAAAGAGAGTTAATTTAAACTTGTGATTGTAAAATTAATATGAATTATTGATAATAGTAGTAGGTAACTAGGAAAAAAAATTTGTGCATGGGGGGGGCATCGGTTCCCCCCCTGGGGGGTAAGTACCCCCCCGGGAGGGTTAAATTTTGAAGATGGGTATCATTCGAAAGATCTCGTCAATACCTTTAAAACGAATGGTTGAACCATAAATCTGTGATAATTTAAAACAAAGTTATCGAATTTTTTTACTTTTAACAAAAAAAAACTTAGAAAAAAATCGTATTTTTTTTTTTTTAACGAAATTTTACCAAACTTGGTATTTAGTTGGTCCCCGACATAAACTGGTGCTGATTATATTTGGGGATGAATAGCTCAACAGGAGGCGCTGTGATAGCATTTTATCTAAATTTTTAACATGGCAGAATAGGACAAAAATTCGTATAAATGTGCATAATAAGAGTTATTTTACACTTGTGATTATAAAATTAATATGAATTATTGATAATAGTAGTACGTAACTAGGAAAAAAATTTTGTGCATGGGGGGGGGGGGCATCGCTTCCCCCCCCGTGGGGGGGTAAATTTTGAAGATGGATATCATTCGAAAGATCTCGTCAATACCTTTAAAACGAATGGTTGAACTATAAATCTGTGATAATTTAAAACAAAGTTATCTTTTTTTTTTACTTTTAACCAAAAAAAAAAAAAAACTTAGAAAAAAATTCGCATTTTTTTTTTTTTTTTTTTTTTTTTTTTTTTTTAATATTGTTACTGATTGAATATGTATAGGAAAATATAGAAGAAAGTCTTGTGGTGGCCACAACATACTAGTTTTTTATCAAATGCATTAATGTTAAGTTTTACTAAGAAACTTTCATAGATACAGAGAGCAAATAATCAAAACAGACATTTATTTTATTTTGAATAAAAATTATCGTGAACTCCACACCTCTATAAGAAAAATAAACCTTCATATACTTTTGATGTCACAAGTTAAGTAAATTATGTGTGTAAACATTTCAAATAACGTATATTTTGTGAAAGGCCTTTAGTTTTGCTAGTGTTAAGGAAATGAATAGATTTTAATCTTATGCCTGCCGTACACTGACGAGGCAGGAGACAAGTTTGAAGCGACATGCGACACGCGCATGCTCTAAATACAACTTCATCTCCTGAAACCTGTTTAGAACATGCGTGTGTCGCATGTCGCTTCAAACTTTGTCATATGTCTCTTCAGTGTGTGGTGGGCCTTAGGCAATCTTTATATTTTCTTTCTCTCTCCTTTTTTTTTTTAATAATCTAAGTAATCTATGTTTCAAAATGTATTTTTTGTTAATTTCTTTGACTTCAGGAGTCATTTTTTAGGTAATTACAGGAAATAATATAAAGGTTGATAACTTTAACCAAGCTTTATATGAGTATCTTTTAATCTCCTGTTTTCTTTTTAATGTTTTTCAACAAGCTCATTTATAATTGGTTTATTTTTATTGCAAAGTTTCTTAATCCAAAAATATAATCATTTTTAAATGCTTTTGTGAAGAATTTTTTTTTTTTTGGTGTGTGTGTGTGTTTCTACAAGTAACTTAATACTTCTCGAAAGTTTTTTTAGTTTTAATAATACCATCTATAAACAAAATATGGGAGTGCCCATGGGGTCTCCGATATCCGGGATAATAGCTGAATTTAAATTAAGAAATATGGAAAATAAAATTTTAAAGCTCCTAAACGATAAAATATTTTTCTGGGTAAGGTACGTGGATGACGTCTTCGCTGTAATTCATAAAGATCAAGATGGAATAGCATACGCCAAGATGTGGAATTATAAAATTGAGAAATCAATTACTTTTTTAAAAAAAGATTCTGAATAACCTTCAGTAAAAAAAAAATTAATTTTCATCTTTTGAACTACTGCAGCATTTTCTGACAAATGAAAATACTGTTTATTTTATGAATTTAAACAAATGTCATTAACATATCATTGTTTCAGACAAGAAGTTAATTATATTTTCTTTAAAAAAAAAAAAAAAAAAAAAAAAAAAAAAGATTTTTGCAAGATTTCATCAATAAATAAATCCTAAAAGCAGAAACGTCAACTGCAAATTTAATTTAAGTCGTTTTAAAAATACATGGAAGAGGAATTTAAATTAAAAAGTTAATTGAATTCTCATGTTTATGTTAGCTTTACGTAAAAAAAAAATGTAGTCGAAACAAGATTCATACTTTTAGGAAAGTCTTAAATAAAACACGAATTTCATTTTCTAGCAAGTACTTCAATTAAGAATAGTTATTAAAATAGTATCTGATTTCAGGTGAAAATGAATTAGATGTTGATCACTGATTGTTTTACATTCTACTTTCTTTCGTTAATTTTACATGTTGTGTTTTCTAGAAACAAAATAGAATAAAAGTTAATAATCATAAAAATGAAATCTATTTAATGTATATTATTGATTTTAAAACCATAGAAAAGAAAAATGTAGAATACTTGAATAATATTGCAAAATGAAATATCAATTTCGAAAATATACTAAATTGTAATTGTGATGTTCTGAATAACAACCAATAACAGCTTATGTTTTCAAATGATGCGAAAATATTATTTAATCTCGAATGAACGTTTAATTGGTTTATTTTTGTTGTAAAGTTTCTTACTCCAAAAATATAATCATTTTTAAATGCTTTTGTGAAGAATGTTAGATATTTTTTTTTTTTTTGTGTGTGTGTGTGTGTGTATGTTATTTTATTTATTTATTTATTTATTAATAAATTATGCCTCTTGAAATATTGTATATTTATTTTGGAATATTCTTTCGATATTACATCATTACAATTTCAAAGAAATTTTTAATTATACATTATTAACCGTTATGAATTTGAAATTACACAATAAACGATCTTAAGTTTTAGAATAATCTGCTTCAAATCACTTAAAGAATAGCATACGGCAAGATGTGGAATTATAAAATTGAGAAATCACTTTTAAAAAATTACTTTTAAAAAAGATTACTTTTTAAAAAAGATTCGGAATAATTTCCAGTAAAAATTTTTAATTTTCATCTTTTGAACTACTGCAGTATTTTCTGACAAATGAAAATACTGTTTATTTTATGAATTTAAACAAAATGTCATTAACATATCATTGTTTCAGACAAGAAGTTAATTATATTTTCTTAAAAAAAAAAAAAAAAAAGAAGAGAGAGAGATTTTTACAAGATTTCATCAATAAATAAATCCTAAAAGCAGAAACGTCAACTGGAAATTTAATTTAAGTCGTTTTAAAAATACATAGAAGAGGAATTTAAATTAAAAAGTTAATTGAATTCTCATGTTTATGTTAGCGTTACGTAAAAAAAAAAAAAAAAAAAAAATGTAGTCGAAACAAGATTCATACTTTTAGGAAAGTCTTAAATAAAACACGAAATTCATTTTCTAGCAAGTACTTCAATTAAGAATAGTTATTAAAATATTATTTGATTTCAGGTGAAAATGAATTAGATGCTGATCATTGATTGTTTTGCATTTTACTTTCTTTTGTTAATTTTACATGTTGTGTTTTCTAGAAATAAAATAGAATAAAATTAATAATCATAAAAATGAAATTTATTTAATGTATATTATTGATTTTAAAACCATAGAAAGGAAAAATGTAGAATACTGGAATAATATTGCAAAATGAAATATCAATTTCGAAAATATACTAAATTGTAATTGTGATGTTCTGAATAACAACCAATAACAGCTTATGTTTTCAAATGATGCGAAGATATTATTTAATCTCGAATGAAAAGTAATTAGACATCATTTAATGATTTTTTTTCATATATATATATATATATATATAAGCAAAATAATTAAATCCAAATGAAAATTTAATCCCAAAACACACGAGGGCCTTCATTAGGGGAGATTTCCCATGTAGGGAAAGGAATATGAGAAGTTTCTGAGGAAACGCTGGTAATTTAACCAAAAAAAAAAAAAAAGGATTTTAGTCCCCAACTTCTCACAGATGGAAGCAAGACCATACAGCAAACGAATTTTAATTAATACAAAGCATAAAAAGCAATTACATTCAGAAATTAAGCACAAAATATAATATATCAATATAAAATACAACAATATAAATAATAGAAGAATATACGAATACATACATGGACAAACTGGAATAGTCATTAGAATATGGAAAATTGAAAACCACCCCCCATTATAAACCCAGAACTCGCTTCAGCTAGTAGGAACACTTACCTAAAAAGATTAAAAATGATGATTAAAATGATGATCTTTTAATCATTTCCCGCTAAAATTAAAAATTAGCAAATATATATATATAGGTACCCCATAAAAATAGCCCAAGACAAAATAGCCCCAACAAAATAGAACCGACAAAAAAGCCTTGACAACGAAACTGCCTCGACAAAATAGCCCCTGACAAAACAGCCCCAGGATAAAATAGCGCCCGACTAAATAGCCCCGACAAAACAGACCCAGACGAAATAGCCCCAGACAAAACAGACCCAGACAAAATAGCCCCAGACAAAACAGCCCCAGGATAAAATAGCGCCCGACTAAATAGCCCCAACAAAACAGACCCAGACAAAATAGCCCCAGACAAAATACCCCGACAAAATAAGACTGACAAAATAGTCCGAGGACAAAATAGCTCCAGACAAAACAGCCCCGACAAAATAGCCCCCGACAAAACAGCCTCGAGAAAACAGCCCCCGACAAAATAACCCAAGACAGAATAGCCTCAGGCAAAATAGCCCCAGACAAAATAGCCTCGACAAAACAGCCTCGACAAAACAGCCCCGACAAAATAGCCCGGAAGAATTTATATGATTTAACAGAAAATTTATTTAAGTAACTTCTCGACTAGCTAGACATTTAAAACTTTTATAATAGCTCAATATACGATGAAAAGGCAATTTTAATACTTTTAGCAAATTTTTTCGGGTCCCCGCTGCTTTCGGTAGCGTTTTTATTATTCAATAATCATATAATTTTCCGACTTAAAGGTCTGCACGGGCAGGGTTCTGGCCGATTTTTTCAATTTGCTCTCGGACCGGGCCGGGATCGGGCTCACTTATTTTGTGTATACTCGGGCCGGGCCTGGATGATATTTATTCTGGGCCGTATCGGCCCGAATCTTTTTTTTTAGTTTCCTCGTTAATCAGAGAAAATGAAAAATGATAAAATATTTCTTTAGTCATTTACTTTACATAATTTCACAGCCTTGTATATCAAACAAAATTTTATTTTGTTAAAAAATGTCTGTAACTTCAATTAAAATGAATATCAGTGTTCCTGTTTGAGATTTGATTTTTCGCAAATATTTTTAGCATGTCTCAAAATTAATATATTTTATTTAATGAAATATTAGATGGTTTCTTATTCAAAATAGAATGCATGTCATTACTAGTTTGCACACATGTACGAACAAAAGAAATTAGATACGTTACTGTGTATAAGGCTTTGTGTCCTATGGTCTGAAGAGTTTAGGTGGTATAAAGGCAATAAAAATCATTCCACTGTAACTTTTTCACGAAAGGTCCTTTTTTTTTTTTTTTTTTTTTTTCTCCTGTGCACTGGATGAAAGTAGCATCATTTCTAGCATGTGCAAAAGCATCTTTTCTGTTGAATATGGTTGGATTAGCATTAAAGTTTTGTTTATCGGATCACATTAAAGATTCAGATACATTACGGTATATAAGTAGAAATGGTTGAAAGCACATTTTTAGTAGTATTAATTATTTTAAATACCTTTCTATATTGTTTGATGAATGCTAATATTTTCGATTTGATTTTCTGTCGTTCTTCGTCCTTTTTGTACGTCTGTAATAATGAATTTCTATTTATATATAATTATCTTGTAAAAGTTGAATAGCTTTGTTAAAGGACATTCTATTACTTGGCTATATAAAATCTCTACAAAACACATACTAAAAATCGTTTTCATAGAAAGACATGCATTTTTTTTTTTTTTTTTTTTTTTGTTATTTTACATATTTTTGAAACGTGCCGGGAGGGGCTTGGGTCTAAAAATGTCAGCCCGTGTAGACCTCTATCCCGACTAGCTAGAAATTTGAAACTTTAAAAAAAGCTTAGAACACGTTGACAATGCATTTTTTTATTACTTTCAGCCAATTAGTATGGGTCCCCGCTGCCTTCGGTAGCGTTTATACATACCTGGTAACTTTTATAATTTATTCCGGAGTACTGTTAGTTCCGCCCTTTTTTCACACCAGTATGATTTTAGAGAAATTTTCTCCAATATATAATTATGATGAAATAAGACGAAAAGTTCTTTTAAAATATACTGGCGTGAATAAAGGCGAGGTTAGCAGTACTAAGAAATAAATTATAAAAGTTACCAGGTATGTTTATATGATTCAACACAAAATTTTAAAAACATGGTACATAAAAAATTCTTTTTATCTTGTAATTATTTAATGTAAAACGTAATGTATTTTCGTAAATTGTAAATGACTATTAGTTCCCCATCATACTATAGGTATGGGGAATAGGTAATCGTGAAAAATTTCGACCTCGGTTTTTTGACTTTTTCATACGTTTTCAGGTGTGAGGAATCCGAAAATGACAAAATTTGTATGGTGTCTTCCGTAGGGTGTCTGTTAGTGTGTCAGTCCGTTAGTGTGTCAGTCCGTTAGTGTGTAGTCAGTTAGTCCGTTAGTTTGTTACTCTGTTAACACGATATCTCACGAACAAATGATCGCAGAGTGGTCAGATCAGTTTTAAAGTACTACTTTCGATACTGGAAAGAACCTTATTCATTTGCAACATTCAAATTAAAAAACTTCGTAAGTTATGAGAAATTTACGATTTTCTTAACATGGGAGAATAGGACAAAATTTCATTTAAACGTGCATTAAATGGAAACTTTTAATTGTAAAAATGTCAGACCAGTTTTAAAATATCAGTTTTGATTCCGGGAAGGACATCAGTAACTACAAATATGCTACTTTGAAAATTTCGCAAGTTATTAGAAATTTACGAATTTCTAAACATGGCAGTATAGTGCAAAATTTCACATAAACGTCAAATTTGAGAGATATTTTCATCGTAAAGATATCAGACTACTTTTGAAATATTATTTAGAACACTGGCATGAATATTAATGACTATGAATTTTCCAATATAAAAATTTCGTAAGTTATTGGAAAATTACGAATTTCTTAACATGGCAGAATAGAGCAAAATTTCACATAAACGTCAAATTTGAGGGATATTTTCATCGTAAAGATGTCAAACCACTTTTTCAATATTATTTTGGATACTGGCATGAATATCATAGACTATGATTTTTCCAATGTAAAAAATTCGTAAGTTATTTGGAATTTACGATTTACTGAAAATGGCAGAATAAGGCAAAATTGAGCATAAACTTCCATTTTGAGGATCATAAATACATTAGACAACTTCAAAATTGCATTTATGATATTTGTTTGAACATGATTGAATACAAATATTCTAATAGGAAAATTTCGTAAATTATTCGTAACTTAAGATTTTATCAACATAGCGAAATTGTAAATTTTTCATATAAATATGAATTTTGCATTGGAAATAGTAGCATGAAAACTAAACAACAGAATTGACCCTGATAAAATAAATTAATAGATTAGAATAAGATAAATATATCGAAGTGAACGGTGCATAGCCTTTTAGGCGGGGATTTCATTCTGTCACTGTATCAAGCTCTGGTCAAATTCATTTCTTTTAACATGATTATAATATGTCTCACACTAGAAATTTATGAGAACATAAATATGATGGGGAACTGAGCAGAGTCCACCTATGCCAACTAGTTTTTTTTTTTTTTTTTTTTTTTTTTTAATGTGGATTTGTTATTTTCTATTATATGCTTAAATAGGGAATAAAACATTCCTGAAAATTGTTAATTTAAGGTTTTCTATGAATTTACACATTTCGAGATATCTGTCTGTGTGTGTCAGCAAAAGTTGTGGTCGCTGTAACTAAACCAATAAGCAGAATTTAACGATGCTTTTTTTTTTTTCATCATCTTGAGTGTTCGCTTAATTTTCTTTCTCACGTTAAAAATTGTGTGAATACCTGCCGGAAGTTGGTTCTGCTATGCTCTAATTTTCTTTGTTTCTAAAAAAGCTATGACTCAAAATCTAATGTGCATAACAACACCATTGTTTTCTTTAGTGGATTTTAAAATCGTGTGTATATGGACTGAAAGGTGGTGTAGTTATGTTGTAAATTTTGTTTAAATTTGTGTTTATATTGGCTGAAAGGTAGAGCTGATATGTTGTCATTTTCTTTGTTTATGAAAACGTTTATCTTAAAATCTAATGGGCATAACTGCATCATTTTTTAAATTCTGTGAATATTACACGAAATGTTGTTTGTTATCGGTCGGAAGGTGGCGATTTCATGCTGTAAATTTCTCTGAATTTTCTTTGCTTATGAAATACTACGCATCAAAATCTATTGTGTATTAGTGACCAATTTTTTCCCTACTGATATTTAAGTTTTTGTGTGTATAGGTCGATAGGTGGTGCTAATACGCTGTATTTTTCTTTGATTCTGAAAAAACTATATGACACACTTCCGGTTATCCAATTTTCACAAAAAGTTCGAAAAATCATATGTACACCAGACCTGCCTCAATTCTGAAATTTCGTACTTCTATCTTTCTTTATTTTTTCGGAGATATGGTAGTCAGAAGATTTTCCATGTACCAAGAAAGATACATACAGATTTTGTCGGGGACTATTTTGTCGGGGACCATTTTGTGGGGGCTTTTTTGTCGGGGCTCTTTTGTAGGGGCACTTTTGTCGGGGCTATTTTGTCGGGGGCTGTTTTGACGGGGCTTTTTTGTCGGGGCTGTTCTTTCGGGGGGCTATTTTGTCAAGGGCTATTTTGTCGGGGGCTTTTTTGTCGGTGCTATTTTTTCGGGGCTATTTTGTCTTGGGGCTATTTTGTCTGGGGCTATTTTGTCTGGGGCTATTTTGTCTGGGGCTCTTTTGTCGAAGCTCTTTTGTCGGAGCTCTTTTGTCGGTTTTTTTTTGTCGGGGCTCTTTTGTCTTGGGCTTAATTGACGGGTCACGATGTATATATATATATACATATATATTTGCTCATTTTTTATCTTTTAGAAGGGAAATGAACAAACAAAAATCTATATTAGTAAATACAATATCTTAATATTAGCATTATGTAATATAAAAATGAACTTTTGTGGACATTCTAGGAGAAAAAAAAACATAAAAGAATAAATTTCGAAAATATATAGAGTAACTGATAAAAGCAATGTATATTTATCATCTATTAGTTATTATATTTTATTTATTTATTATTCATTTTTTTATTGTTATTAAAATATTACATACAATCGGCAGCAAAATTATTGAAGCACACATCCACATTTTTCACACATTTTTTTTTCAGTTTAAACGCTAATTTTGATCACCAATTAACTTTTTTATAAACAGCATAAAACTAAGATCATGACTAAACATGTATTTACTTAACAAAACCGTATTAAATAGGAGTGTTTTAAATAGGAATTATTGCCAGTGCTTCAATAATTTTGCTGCCGACTGTATTTCTTAATAAAAGAGATTTGTATGTTTATTATTGTTCGTATTAGATATTTTTTGTTATTTTGCATATTTACTACGCTGTAAAAGATGTTGAGGAAAAATTCAAAACTTTAAAAATATATTTCATTAACTGTACATTTTTGGTTTTAGATGTAAAGAATAAAATAATAAAATTATTTAAACAATACAGACACAGTAAAATTTGAATTTGTAAAATAGATAAACTTTCTTTTATATAGATAGTGACGCGAATTTTATTGTCAGAGTGGGAGCCATTACGAATTTTAGAAACTAGAGGTGTTAGCCAATAGGAAATTGAAGTATAATATCAGCAAAATTGCAATTAATGACATTTTTATGATAATTTTCATGTAAATATTTAGACTGACAAACTATTTTAGTTGAATTAAAGTGAAAATTTATTACAGTTGGTTATTCTACCATCAACACTTAGCAATGACCGACAATTTAATTAACTGCTTGTTTCTGTATGTAAGCCACGTGTTTTTAAAGGCAAAAATTGAGTTTACGTTTTGCTTGGCAATATGATCAACTATATTGAAAGAAATATTATAAATACCACAAGAGTTGTTTATATTAATTAGGTCTTTTAATATAGAAATGGCTAATTTGTCTGTATCCGAAAATTTAAAGTCATGCTGTTTGAGAACTTTGTCTATTGGCAAATCTAGATTTACGGAGAAAAGGGCAAAACAATGCTGTTATTGGAAGAGGATTTAGACATAGAAGGACGTGAACTCTGGGGATGAGCTAAATCCTTAATGGAAATGTTGTAACCTCCGTCAATAGCAACCGCTTTCATATATTTGTTTTCAGATTTGAGGGATTCATCATCAGAACAAATGTTAAGGACACGATTAATAAAAGTATAAATAGCGACCATTTTCTCGGTAGTTCGATGACGTTAACGAGCGTGGTTATGTAAGGAAATTGCAAACA
Organism: Salticus scenicus; assembly: GCA_963930645.1. Classification (NCBI taxonomy): domain Eukaryota; kingdom Metazoa; phylum Arthropoda; class Arachnida; order Araneae; family Salticidae; genus Salticus; species Salticus scenicus. The sequence continues at coordinate 25,408,264 of OZ005653.1, forward strand.
TTTTACGATAAACAGTAGTGGAGAAGCCTTTTTCAGTGCGAGGGACAAGGGTATTAAGAAACTGAAGTGAACCATTGTTTTTCAATATGTAAATTGGATGTTATTATGACGATAATTTATTATTTGTAATACATATTCAATATTGTGCCGTAAAGCGTATATAAAAGTGAAAGAAATGGAAAAGATATTTAAAAGATATTTCAAAATAAAAGAGGAATACATTTTTTTTTTTTTTTTTTTTTTTTTTTAAGTGAGAATTTTTGAAATAATACATGTAACTATCAGCGAAAACTGGGGTAACAGGAGAGCCAATGGCTAATCATTTTGATTGTTGGTAAAATTTACCTTGAAAAGTAAGAGTAGTTTCAGATAAACAAGTGCGGGTAATAGAAATTACTTATTGGAATTAAAATACGTGTAGTGAAATTCTTTTATTGTATTTTCTAGGCAGGAGAAAATAACAAAATTAATTAAATTACAACGTGCGTAAAAATCACTATAAGTCAATGATATTTTTTTCATTTCGAAATCAATTAATATATTAAATTGTCATTACAATTATATTGCATATAATATTTATTTAATGTTTCAATAAATAAATTTTAAAACTTATTAACCATATGATATATTCAACATCTAGAGAAAAAAAGAAATCTACAAATGTAAAAATATTAAAAGTGCATTTTTCTGGCCTTTTGATTTGTAAAATCGTATAAAAGTGTGTTTATATTAAAAATATTGAGCATATCATTTTCTACTGCAGAAATGGTCTACCTCAGATAGTTTTTAAGTATTTTCAATCTTGAGAAACGCCTGACTCCCCTAGCAACTGTCAAAGAATGGTAGGTAATATTCATAAACTGAGAAAAGCATTTGTAAAGATATTTATTAAAAAATTAGCAATTAAGAAATTTTAACTCATCTTGAGCAGCATTTTTGTGCCAACATTGGTGCTAAACGTTAAATATCATCTACCAGATAATTTTTAATCTACATCACATTCGGTTTTGCCAATCAAAGCTTTTTGCATATTTATACAGCGCTATCTCATTTATTTTTTCTACATTGCTGAAAGATATGAATCAAAAATTGATAACAAAAGAATGTCGTCAGTAATAAAACCTTGGCAGACCATTTTTTGCAGTCGTTTCATACGGCTCTGGTTTCTTACGCTGGTGGTACGTCCATAGCTGAATGCAAAATGGTGTGCATTTTTTAACAATGTAATATGAATATGCCCTAAAGATAGTTGGTCTTTTTCTTTTGCATCGGGATCCGTCGCACCTCACCTCTTGGCGCAACATGCGATCGCATCTTTTGGGTTGTTGATCAGCTCTGCTTGAGTGAGCCATTACGAGTAAGTAGGCAATTCCCTATGAAACTCCACTCTCTTCCTGGAAATACTCCAAAAGTTGAATCCTAGATTGATATACAGGTGATACACGGTAAGGTAAGTCTTATGAAATAAATTACTTCGTTTTTATTACAGTTATAAGAAATAATAATAAATGAAACACCATAAAATTAATACATAAATACCATAAATTTAAAAAAATATACCGTGTTGCGTTACTGCTTTATTTTTGCATTTGTGCCTAGTTTAATTACCTGATGAAGGGTTCGTGGTTTTATTTATACCTAGGGCAATTATTTTCGGAAGATTTTGCTGTTTATGCGAAGATATTTATTTATTACTTTTTAATACCAGTTCTTTCGGGTATTTTCCAACGAACAAAATTGTTGGTTTAATGTATAATAAGCAGTTTCACCCTGTTTATGAATGAATAAATATTTTTACTAAAATAAAATTATTCAACAAACCAGCTTACGTTCCTTATTAGTATTATTTTGAAAAAATTATAGATAATATATATATATATATATATAATTGGGCCAGTAATTTATAAGTTTATGAAAGAGATATAAAACATATACAGCAATAACATTTCTATGAAACATTTTTATAGATTTGTAAGTATCATATAAAAAATTATTTCCTTCTATCATGTTTTGTCACCAGCTATTTTTTTCTAAACAGAAAAAAAAAAAAAATGTTGTTGTTTACAGAGAATGGTTCGGCGCTTTGTTATTATTTCCACTTTATTTTGTGTAGATTGAAAATAAAAATTTCTATCATTCCTTATTATTTGGTCACACATAAAAATCTTTTAAATGGAAATAAAATAAAATTAGTATTTTTTTCTATCATAGATTTATTCTTTCATTTTAGCCTAAATAAAATGACTAAATGTGTCATATAAAAAGCAACAAGGGTTTTCATCCATTTAAATCTATAAAAAATAAATCGATTGCTGAGAAATAAATTTGCCTCACCAAGAATGGATAAAAACTACTGTTTTCAGATAATACATGCAAAATTGTTCGAGACAATCCTTTTCGAACAGGATTTTAGCAAAAAAAAAATCAATATCGATCTAAAATCCTGACGTGATGGAAAAAAATGGAGGTCATTTTCGAAATCAGCACACCAAAGAACATAGGAATCAGAAAAAAACTTCTCTTGTATTTTTCAAAAACTTCAATTTAGCAGGGCTGTGTTATTTGTCAGAAAATAACAGTTGGCATAATGATTCAATATCGTATACTTCACGTAATTCGAGATAATATCGTAATAATGTATCTAATCTTGAAGAAAATTGTATATGTGTTTCTCCTTGTTCTCTGCTCGCCTGCTTTCTTAAATTTAATCACACTGACAACCGGTTGGTTGGATTTTTTTCGAAACAAACCTTTTTACCAAATTTATATAATTAGCCCTTCATCATTCTAGCAATGTGAAACACTATTTAATCTGTCGCCAAGAATATTAATTATTATTTCGGACAAAATCAGTTGACACTTTTTTAATGCAAACGTGCGCTCTTAAGTTTTAAAAATTAAATTCAACTTTTTCGAATTCAAATTTCAAATCCAATCTAATTGTTTTTTAGGTGCGCTAGCTTGATTTTTTAAAAATTCAATCTTTATACTTCATCATTTGATATCCTTATTTTACGATCTTCCACAACTGAATATGATATGTCCATTATAATTTTGTTCTGCTCTTTAAAGATTGCCATTTCTTCAATTCTAATTTCAATGTAAAATTGTTTCATTACCAGAGTTGACAGGTTCAACCAATTCTATTAATAGATTTACTAAAACAATTTTCGCATATTTTTGTGATAGATTGCCATTTTACGTACTATTTTAAACTAGTTTTCAGCAATATATAATTATTTTACAGAAATTATTAAAATAATTACTCACTTCTAATTGATGATTCCAGTCTTGATATATTACAGACAATTATTATAATCATTTACTTATTGACAACTCTTTCTCCTTCCCTTGATTTAGTAATTCAGGTTCCATCGGTGAGCCTCAATATTTTGCAGTGATAAATATTGTTATTGTCTGGGAGTTCGTGCTAACTATAAACAATCTAGGCTTTCGGTTGAATATTTATTAGGATTCAGGACTTTAGATACAATAGACATAAATAGGAATAACGAAATAATTCTTACAATAATTTTACTTTAGCATCAACTAACTCCTTTTGCTTCCTACTCAAAGCTAACATACCGTTAACATATTTGTTGTGACGCAATTCCAGAAGTTTATTCTTTTAAAGGAATACCTCGCTTCACTTTTTTTTTTTTTTTTTTTTTTTTTTTTTTTTTTTTTTTATCGGCTTAATACCTTCATTCCAATTTTTTTCACCTATTTATTTTTTTCTTGATTCACTCGGAAGAACTGCGATCACGCAATTCATGCTGTTTGTAAAAATTATAGATTACAATTCACTCAATATTCACTTACAATCTAATCTAATCTCCTTCGCGAGACATCTGTTTTCAATATTTGGTACTTCTCAAGCCCCGTGTCCACATGTATTAAATAATATATATATATATATCATCATCATCATCATCATCATCAACTTCAAGGATTATATATATATATATATATATATATATATATATATATCATGGTCAGTTTCTTCTTATTCCCATTCTTCTTATTCCCGTAATGGAATAAGATCTATATATATACAATTTAAAGCGCATATATATTTTGATAATTTTCTCCAGTCAATTATATTTCATTTAAATACCACAAGTATATTTCCAAAAAGCGTTTTTATTAAAAATGAAAATATTAAAGAAAGTTGACACGTGACCAAAATCTTTTTGAATGTAGTTCAACATTTCGAATTTGTTATGCAAGACGATATTCTATTACAGTTTATTTCTTTTTTCATCAAATGTTTCTTTTAAATATTATTCGTTCATTTATAATTTATTTTGTCTATATATAAATATTCAGTTTTTTTTTCTTTTTTTTTTTATTTAATGTTTCTGTTACACTGTAAAAAAAAAATGTAAAATCACGGTATTTGACCGTATAATTTTAGGGGAAATGACCGTTTTGGTACCTAAACGGTCATAATCCGTAAATTAATGTTTTGAAAGTACAATTTAGGAACTAACCATATAATTTTACGGGAAATGACCATTTTGCTAGCTAAACGGTCGTAGTCCGTAAATTAATGTTATGAAAGTATAATTGTGGAACACTGGAATTTCTTTTTACGGGCAAAAGCCATTAGGGGTACTATACAAATAAAACACTTCCAGTTGCAAAGCCGTTTGCAGGCATTCCAAATGTATGACTGCAATCGGCAGCAAAAGTATCCGAGCACTAGCAAAAATTTCTATATTAAAAAAGCACACTTACAGTCGGCTGCAAAATTATTCGAGCGCTAGCAATAATTCTTGCCAAAAAAAAGTACACTTAATACAGCTTTGTTAAATAAATCCTTGTCGAGTCATGTTCTTAATCAGTCTAAGAACATGATTCGACAAGGATTTACTTAGCAAAACAGTCTTAAGTGTACTTTTTAAATATAGGAATTATTGGCTAGTGCTCGAATAATTTTGCAGCCGACTGTAACACTGTTTTGTTAAATAAACCCTTGTCGAATCGTGTTCTTAGACTGACTAAGAACAGGATTCGACAAGTATTTATTTAACAAATCTGCTTTAATTTTTTTTTTTTTTTTTTTTTTTTTTTTTTTTTACATAGGAATTTTTGCTAGTGCTCTGTTACTTTTGCTGCCGACTGTATTTGCAACAAACTTACAAAATTCATGTCATCAAAATTGCAAGCGTTTTCAAATGTAAAGTGTTAGCTTTTCTGTGACGTCATAAAAAACACTCCATATTTGTAATGAAAAATATAATTGTATTTTTATCGATTGAGAGATTTTATGTACACATTCGTACAAAGAGCGATTGATATAGAAGAGCTATTGTTTTCCTATTTTAATTCATAGAATTTTTGTTGCCAATATATACATATTTTCAACAGAGTATTGTCATAGAAAAGGAATAGCAAATAAAAGTTCTTATTTTCATAACAAACATTCCCGATTGCTCCCGACTGTTCGATTTCCGTCCCTTCAATACAGATATTGAAAATCAAGTTTAACAGTATACTTTTTGAATTGCCAGTTGAATTACCAAGGTAAGTTAGTTAAAGGTTTGTTAAGTCTTAAATTATTTAAATATGTTTTTTTTTAATATGTATCGTATTTATATTTTTAAGTTTTCTAACGCTTGCGAAAAGCATGTACTAAGAAGCCTGCACATATTTGTCGGATTACAGATCATAAATTTAGGTGTTTTCTTACTAAATAATTCTTGTGTATGTAAATATAGTTTAATTTGTGCTAAATTTCGCTTCTACGTTCAGGGCCCGAGTCACAAATTTTTGTGCCCGTGGCACTTTCTACTTTTCATTCCCTCTTTGAAAATCCAATCTTCTCCCCTCCTGACTGATTGGGAAAATTATTTTGGCAATAAAGTCAATATGTTTCTGACTTTAATAAAGTTACTTCACTTAGTCAAACAATATTTTATTTTAAAATTTTCTTCATATATATAAATAAAACACAGTTAACAAAACACGAAAAAGAAAAAAAAAAACCTGGGGTATTTAGATAAGATATTTTTATCTATAAGTAAAATTTTGTGAGTCCCCCCCCCTCTCCCTGAAATTGAGCCAGGCCCAGTATACTTCGAGTAATAAATTAAAATAAATATAAAAATAGTTTAAACCCAACAAAACTTGTAAAGTTCATCTTAATGTTTATAAATACTGCGTTATACACGTGTAAGTATACGCTCTCTAGTATCCGTTGCTGTAGCCGAAAATATAGTTTTAAAAGTTAAAATACCCAACGATGTGTTTAGGTAACTTATAGAATGTGTTTCGTCTGTTTGTTTTAGTTTGTTATCTGATAAGGAAAGAAAATCCTTTTCAGATTTTTTGAACTTTCCCTCGCTTAATTATGCCCACCAGTGGCCGAGCGGTTCTGCGCTGAAGGCTGGTAGATGGGAGGTGCCGGGTTCGATCCCAGTTCGCACTCATCGACCTAACCGTTCGGAGTTTTCCATGGTTTCCTCCGAAACTAGCGTAAATACGAGCTAGGACCCCTTAGAAAGACCCCCATTGACGGCATTCGCACTGTATGCCTAGGACACATACGGAGTCAATCGGCCTTAAATCCTACAACCAACGAACCAACCAACCTCGCTTAATTATAAATACTTAATAACTTTTCATTCATTTTAATCACATATTTTAAAAAGTGTTTTTCTGCTAAAAAAAAAAAAAAAAAAAAAAAAAAAAAACTGTAAAAAATATGATATAAATATTTAGAAGGATACATACGCTGTGGTAGTTAGACTTTAATTCTTTTTAATTAGAAATTAAGCCTTGATGCTGGCAGTATTTGAAGAAGTATTGTTTCTATATATAATGATCAATAAATAGCGTCGTTTAACTGTGATTTTCTTTTTAATTAGAGTTATATTTTGTTAAGATTCCTGTACATTTAATAATATTAACCCGATCAGGTTATAGTGGGTCATTGGATACCCGAGCTATTTTTCTTATGTTTCATCCGTCAGAATCCACGTATAAAAGAAATACTTATGTACCGTGTCCATGACTTTTTTCGTAAAAATACCATTCTTAAACTTTATTATGCAATTTGAATTTTTCAAATATCTCAATTTGTTCAAAAGTTATAAATTTTTAGTAGATGCCGGAATTTTATAGAAATGAGTGTATTTCTGATGAAATATGAAATATTTGTTTAAATTTATTTTGAAATATTCATTGTCTGCCCTTAAATTAGAAGTATTCAAGAATTTTATCACATTTTCTTTCTATACAATTTACGTGTTTTAACATTGCCTGGGTCTTCAGCAACCTATGATAAACTGACAAGATGCCGAAAAATACGATAACCTGATCGGGTTAATTCTATTCTCAACTTGTTCTTCTGTAAATGCCTTAATTGCAGTAACTCCTCCTCGTTTGAATTTTTAATAAGCTTTCTACTGAAAGAAACAAACTGAAGAGCATAAAGTTCATATTAGCGGTTTAGGATTGTGCAAAATTTAATCTCATGAATTTTCAATATTTTTTTTTTTTTCTTTTTATCTAAATGAAGTTTCAAAGTGTGGTGTTTAATAAATTAATAGTTAGGATTTTCTTATTTTTTTTTTTTTTTTTTTTTTTTTTTTTTTTAGACACAGCTGAAATTGTGTTTGTATTTTTATTTAGTATTTGCAATATTTATTAGAATGTAAGTAGTAGAGTAGCATCGTCTATTAATAAATAGTATGTATTAATATAATGTTTATATATTTTTTAATAGGGCCTGCTTGTGTATTAAACGAGAAAAAAGATCGAAATCACCCAAAAGAACCAGAAGATCGAATATAAATGCAAAAGTGAAAAAACTTAATGTCAAATGAAGCTAATATAAATCAATGTGGAGTTTATAATTTAATCTCTAATTATGTATGTGTAATAAATAATTGAAAATAGTATGCTTAATAAATAAATATGTTATAAATATTTTCTTTTTTTATATTGGATGAGTTCTTGATAAAAATATTCAAAAGTATTTTTTCTTCTTCTTAATGTATATACATATTGTTTAGAAACTTTTTTAATTTTAAGATTCTTTCCCTATGCTTTTGTATTCCTCAAAATAAAAGTTTTTCTACAAATAATTTCACTCACAAAAGTTTTAGGTGTGTAGAAAGAAAATTTTAAAAATTTCCTGTTGAATTAAAAATTGGGGAGGGGGAATCTTTTTGCAAAGAATCTTATATCTCATTAGAAATATTAAATTTTATTTTTTAAATATATTTTGTTCCTGTTTTATTCTGAATATTTTCATGTTCAGTTTTACAGTCTTTCATATTTTCTCATACTTAAATAATATAATGGCATTGATTTCATATCTAAATTTCCAGATTTCGCAAACTTTTTTATAAATCCTAATTCAGTCAAACAAAATTTTGAAAGTAAAAATATTACATATTCTTTAACAAATAAGAAATTTCAAAACTTCATTTATGATTTTTCTGTATTTGATATAAATTGTCTCTGAAGTAAAAAAAGTTACACATATAAAAGAATAACTTTATAAAGTACTATAGTAAAAGTTAGAAAAAATATCTTTAATACAGTAGTATCTCATGTTAACTCTAGAAATTGGTAACTATCTTTGTAGGCTACAAACTACTAAACAAATGTTTTATACGTTTGAAATATGAATATATTTTTTTTCTTTTTATCAATGCTATATTAAGCATAAACAAGTTTTATTTTCGTGATGAAATTCAGACTTAATTTGATGAAAAAATGTAATACATCTAAACGTAATTCTAGGTTCTGAATACAAATGTTATGAACTACAGCTGCCACATAATTGCCACCTTTTATGTAGTTCTTTCTTGCCACTAAAATTTTGACTTATTTAATAAATGAGAAATTTCTGTTAAATTTTAGTGGTAAATGAAAGTTTAAAAATGCCAGAAAAAAAATATTTCTAAATATCAGTTCTCTAAAAATTTGATTAGTGATCATATTATTGGTGATTACTCATATTGTTACATTTGAGAGGCTACGTTCATTAAGAGACAAGCTAATGTGAATCCATGGCAGCAGGTTCTTGGAACATTTTTTAATTGCATATTTTTTTCAATTTCATGTGCAGTTTTTTTTTTTTTTTTTTTTTTTTTAAACCTCAGAACAAAAAAACTGCAACCAAAATTTAAAAACAATGCAATCAAATAATTTACCAAGCATACGAACTCGTGGGATTAACAGCTTGTGAGTTTCTTTTATGATATGAGCATAGCCACTTAGGTCCCCCCTTATCAGTTAGCTCTATGATTTCTTTCATAAATTCTAATCGTATGGTTGTGGAATGCTATCGCAATCTCAAAAACTATCTCCTCAATGTATGTATATTGATAACTATATTTTCTGTGACATCTCAAAGGGTGTTTTTTTTTTTTTTTTTTAGATATTTCTAAAACATACACTTAATTTTGTATTTGATGTATTAAAATTACCGAAGTTAACGATCTGAGAGTGAAAGATTTTAACAATTCAAATAAAGATGTACATTTTGGAAATATTTTGTAATGATGAGATTATAAGAGACAGGTTTTAAGAAGAGTATGCAGATTAACAGTTAAAAATATTCCTTTTTTGAATAGTATAGACATAGTTTGAAAATACAAAAGCATTTACGTTCAGGTTTACCATTATAGTAAAGGAAATCGGAAAGCTGATAAGAGGTTTTAATAATATTGACCTCCATTGGAAATCTATCTGTAATATTCATACAAATACTTTTTTGTTTTTTCTTTTGTTTTTCAGGAGGGGGGGGATAGAAAATTTTGCATATTATCATATACTTGTAAAACAGAGAATTGTATATTTTTTTCTACGTAATCCTTTTTTTTTTAAGGAGACGTGGTACTTTTTACAGCAGTACTGCTGTAGGTGTCATATAAAAACTTATATTTCCATTTAATATTTATAAATGGAACTACATTAGGCTTGTTCAATGAAATATATATTCAGGCAAAAGTTCTTATTGTTTTTGATTTCCCCCCCAAGATTCGAAATATTTAAATTGCGTTTTCTCAGTTTGCATTTTTTTTTTTTTTTTTTTTTTTTTTTTTCCATGAATTCATGATCTTCAAATGCTAAACTTTCTATAGATACAAAAAAAAAAAAAAAAAAAAAAAAAAAGATATAAAAAGAGGTATAAAAATAGATATAGAAAAAAATATATTTAATAGAACCTATTTAAAAGAATTAAGGATGGGTTTTGGAATATCTTTAAAATAAAAAATATTAAAAATTAAAATATAACAAAAATCTTTTTTTTTTTTTTTCTTCTTTCCCTGAAATTTTTACATAGACATTCACTTTCTATTTTTTATAGTCTCTTCTTAAACATATGAAGCAGTTTTAGCATTTTGAAAATCATAAATTTGTGTGAAAACGAAATCTGAGAAAACGCAAATTAAAAATTTCATAGCTGTAAAAAATATATCAAAAACCATAAGAATTGTTACCTATTTCATTGAATAAACAGACGTAATATAGTTCCCTTAATAAATAATAAGCTTTTATATCAAATATAGTTTAGTGCTGCCGTAAAAGATACAAAATTCCCTTAGTTTGACGAGCATTAGTACTTTTTTTTACATACTGAACAGCCTTCTAATTTTATGGGCAATACTATTTTAACACACAAGGTTCTATTTTAATTTTACGGGCAACACTACTATTTTAACATACCGAGATGCCTTCTAATTTTACGGGCAGTGCTACTATTTTAATAGACCGAGCTCCCTTTTAATTTTACGGGCAAAACTAGTTTGTTTACAAGTTGGTTATATGTTTCATCACAACGCAAAATTACTGGCGATACATCATTCATCGTCAAAATGTTTCTTTACGGGCTTTGTCTGGAATCTCTGCTGCCGGGCTTTGCCCGTAATTTCACTGCAGCATTTTTTACAGTGTACCTTTATAGGATATGATTATATTATGTTATCAAACTTCTTTTACATAAATATGTAAAAATATTATATTTCATATTATACAGAATAAAATTTGCTGTAACATCTACAGAGCTAATTGTCCAAAATAAATGTAGGTTATTTCTCATAAATAAAATGATAAAGTAAGCGAAATAAATCATACGATATACCAGAAAATTTAAAGCGCAAATTTTCGTATAAAATTTTCACATCAGCTGAAAGTACATTTGCTGCCGAATTTCATTTTTGAATAGAAATACAAACATAAGATTGTAAACGTATAGCTTTATAGACAAATCTCAGTCAAAATAAGAAACCAAATAAATTTGACAGGCATTTATTTAGTGTATTTTTCAAAGCAATTTGTTATGCCTTGCGGAAATGCAGATGAAATATGATAGCAAGTGAAATATTTTACATTCTGCATTTGAAAAGAATCCGATTTGATTTATGCATCTGCATTTTATGTAAAATGTCACCTTGCATGTGAAACATAATATAAGCATTGATTTTTCAACTAAAATTTAATATGCTTAGAAAATTTATTTAATGAAAATTTGACATATTTAATTTAAATGAAACATGCATGATTTTCTTTCTTTCTTTCTTTTTTTATTTAAGAAATATTATTTATTTACTTTTATTTTATATTTCATTTTTGAGATAACAACTTTTACCAAAACATGGCATGCTCAATTATTGAACGGAAAACTACAATTATTTACAAAAGGGTATTTAAAAGGGAGTTAATATGGGGGTGTTTGAAAAAAATCCGTTCAACCGTTTTTAAAGGAACGCAATCGTTAGGCGTGAAATTGAAATATTTATACAGGACGCCTATCAATTTTACTGAATTAACCAAATATATCATTCGAAAGGATATATATTAGACTGTTTATGTAGCAATTTTGAAGAAAATCGTTAGAACCGTTTTTGAGATACGGACTTACAGTCCCACTTCCGGTTTCAGATGACCCACTTCCTGTTTTATAATTTTCACCAAAATTTTAAAAATGCATCTGTACATTAGACCTGTTTCAATTCTAAAGTTTCGTAGTTCTATATTTATTAGTTTCGGTGACATGATAACCAGAAGATTCCGCACACACACTGACCAATTGCCAAAAACTAATTTTTTGACTCATATGGGACCTTAAAATGTGTAAATCAAGTGAAAACTCGATATTGATTTTTTGGACCGAATACTATACTTTCATTACCTACGGTAGTCGGGTAATGCAATAATTTAAAAAAAAAAAAAAAAAAAAACTGGTGTGAAGCAACTACATGACTTCTATTATCCATTATTACACACATAATATATGGATTTTTGGAGATATTATATTCATTTTTTGTAATTTTCCAGTAAAAGAAACTTGATACACATGTAAAGACATATAAAACAAAGTTTACACAACGAGTTAAAAAATAAGGGGGGGGGGAAATAATGATAGTTATATTTTTAAACACCAATTTATGAGATCTAAAACTGAACTATCTAATCAGAATGACAGTTAATATTTTCTGTAATAACCACATAATACATAAGAAAGGGTATCTAAAATGGATTTATGTATCAATTTTTAAGAAAATCGTTAGAGCAGTTTTTTGAGATGCCAACTGTTGGTATAAATGGGTCCACAGAGTGAAAAGCAGAGTCTTTTAAACAATCACAACATTTAATAATATAGAAAAGTAGAATAACATAATGCGGGCATTTCTTGCCGCACGCTTAGCAAAGCTTTCTCGTACAGACTCATATAAAACTCTCTCTCAGAGAAGCGAAGATGCGCTGTTGATTACGTAATACAGTTACGTCACATCTGACGTCATGACAGGTGTCAGCTAGTTAACAGATGATATGAGGAAACATGCATTGAAATCCTTCATTTCCCCCTTATTCAATAAATGTTTCGAAAATAAAACATATTTATGCATTATAATAGCATATTAAAAATTACAGAAAATTATTTTTATGCAAGAGTTACTTAAAATAAGAAAAGTGTTAGTAAAGAAATAGAATTATAAGCAAATAATTATGGTTAATATAATAAAATAAAATACGTAAAATATAATCAGTTAATTTCTTAATGAAAACATAGTTTAAATATATATATATATATTTAAGTTCGTCAGTCCTGAGTATTAAGTCCTATCATACCACAACATTTTTCATGTTTATATGCATTTAAACTTTTTGTTAAAATATCTGCAGGTTGTTCATCTGATGAAATATATTTAATGTCAATTAGTTTATTATTGTAAACTTCTCGCACAAAATGATGACGAATGTCAATGTGCTTAGATCGATTGTGATGAACAGGATTTTTTACTAATCTCAGTGCAGATTGATTGTCGCACATGATTGCAGTTGGACTTGATACAATTTCAGGATCCAATTCTTTTAAGAAATTTCTAACATGAATTGTCTCTTTTGCGGATTCGGACAGAGACATATATTCAAATTCTGTTGTGGATAGAGCAACGGTTCGCTGCTTTCTAGATTCCCAAGAAATAGGTCCACCGGCATATTTAAAGACGTATCCTGTATATGATTTTCTATCATTTATATCCGATGCCCAATCGGCATCAACAAATGCTGTCAATGGTTTATCGTCTCTGTAATACACAATTCCTAAATTTCTAGTGCCATTGAGATATCTTAGTATTCTTTTAGCAGCTATCCAGTGAGGTTTTCCTGGATTGTTATTAAACTGACTTAAATAATTTACAGCATGGGTGATATCTGGTCTGGTAGCAACCGACAGATACATAAGAGAACCAATTAATTGTCTATAAGGAATTTTTGACATATATGATTTCTCTTCTTCTGTATTTGGACACATTTGTTTAGTTAATTTTACACTGTTATCTAAAGGTGTATTCACCACTCTAGAATCTTCCATATTAAATTTATTTAGTAAATCTTCAATGTATTTCTTTTGTGTTATAGTGATGCTGTCCCTATCTTGATTAAATTCAATGCTTAAGCAATAATGCAGAAGGCCCATATCTTTCATTTTGAAAGATTCTGCTAATTTATTTTTTATATCAAAATAGTGCTCTTCACTTTTAGTGAGACAAATTAAATCGTTGACATAGACGATTATAATAGCATCAAAAGGATATTTTGAGTAATAGACACATTTGTCAGAATTCAAAGGGTTAAATTTCATTTTTCTCTATTTCTCATCTAATTTCTTAAACCACTGTCTTCCTGACTGCTTAAGGCCATACAAAGATTTTTTTAATAAACACACTTTATTTTCGTGTATATCATTTTCAAAAAATTCAGGAAGCTCCATATAAATTTCTTCATGTAACGTTCCGTTAACATATGCCATAATGAAATCTAACTGGTATGCTGTGAAACCATTCTGGATAGCATACGCGATTGCAGTTCTTATAGAACTTAATCTGGCTACTGGTGAAAAATTTTCCTCAAAATCGATACCTTGTTTCTGTTAACACCCTTTGGCAACCAATCTGGCCTTAAATTTTTCAATTTGACCATCTGGTTTGAATTTTGTTTTTAAAACCCATTTACACCCAATTACCTTTTTATCTTTTGGTCTATCTACAATTTCCCAAGCGATTTGCTTAACTAAAGAATCATATTCTAATTTCATCGCGTTTTCCCAATTTTTAGCATAATCTCCATTTAACGCGTCGATCACGCTGGGATTAATTTCATTAAATGAGTTATCAGCTAATTGAGAAGTTTCATCTTTATATTTTGTATCTCTAATACACTCCTTATGAGAGTTTTGAAAGTTCCAACTTTTACTTTTTTTAGGTCTTCCGGGACCACGTTTAAAAATAGGATTGTTTTTATTAATCCTTTCCTCTTGTTTACATATATCGCCAGCACTCTCCTCCCCTCCACTCACATCTTCTACGTTCCCCCCTTCAGAGTGGCTCGCTTCCCCCCTTTCCAAAAAGAGAAACTTTCTCCATTGAATTCAGGGGGATAGGAAATCGATCCGCTGTTTTCCCCCCTGTGGATGTCTGCGGTTTGAGTAGGGATAGGAGTTTCATTTTTAATATTACAATCATTGCATTTATTCTCAGACGGAAAAATTAATTCTAATTGATCAGTATCGGCTGAATCATTTGTTTCAAATTCGTCTATAAATCGAACATCACGACTTATGACAATTTTTCTGGTATCCCTATTCCATAATCTGTAAGCGCGTGATTCATTTGAATAGCCAACGAATATATGTTCGTGTGACCTAGCTTCAAACTTTCCTTTTGATTTTTTATTTAGAACAAAACATTTCTGTCCGAAAATTTTAAAATAGTTAACAGTTGGTTTATAACCGAAAAACAATTCAAAAGGGGTTTTATTTTCTTTAATTTCTTTAGTGGGGCACCTGTTTCTAATATATGCAGCGCAATTTACTGCTTCAGCCCAGAATGTATTTGGAAGGTTTGATTGCATTAATAAACACCTCGCCATTTCGCATAATGTACGATTTTGTCTTTCAATTCTAGAATTTTGCCGAGGGGTCATTGGTGAGGAATATTCGCGTTTAATACCGCATTCTTCAATATATTTATCGAATTCTTCGCCACAATATTCCAAACCATTATCAGTATGCAGTATTTTAATTTTTTTCCTAATCGATTTTCGACTGCTGCTTTATATCTCCGGAACGCGTACTTAGCTTCATCTTTTGTTTTTAGAAAATTTACTTCAATGTAACGAGATTTATCATCCAAAAAAGTAATAAAGTAACGTGATCCGCCATGGGATTTAACATTTATAGGGTCACATAAATCAGAATAAACTACTTCTAATAATTCCTTACTATGAAATTTGTTTTCTTTACAAAATGGTTTCACAGTTTGTTTAGACTGAATGCATACTTTACAATCTTTTAAAGAATCTTTTTCATTAAAATTTAAATCTCTTAACATATTTTCAGATTTTAATAATTTTAAATCTTTTTCATTTAAATGTCCTAATTTTAAATGCCATTTATGAAAGTTGCTTACCTGAGTTGTTGCAGCGATATCCACCTGCGGCTGAAAAAAATATAAATCACCTTTTCTCGTAGCACTTATAATTAGAGAGCCGTCCTGCTCCGTAATTTTTGCACATTTTTCAGTAAATACAACTCGGCAGTTGTTTGCAGTAGCTTTTGATATAGACATTAAATTGCATTTCAATTTTGAACGCACAAAACATTTGTTAACTTTAAATTGCTTACACCGTGATTACCGGGAACTTTTAATTTGACTGTTCCAACACCTGTGATCTCCGCTGTTTCATCTATAGCTAATTTTATAAATGATCCAATTCTAGGTTCGAAATCTATAAACAAATTCTTGTCATGAGCCATATGTGATGTCGTACCGCTATCGAGACACCACTTGGAATGTTCTTGGAAAGAGTTACTGGCTGCCATCGTGAACTCTGTACTATCTTCAACCATGAAAGATCGATCTTTGTATTTATTCGATGAAGTGAATTTTCTGTCTGAGATCTTCTTTCTGCATTCTGAGGCTTTATGCCCTACTTTTGAACAGTAATTGCATTTGAAGATTGCATAATTTCTTTCGCCATACGTGTTCTTGTTCTGCACAGGCTTTAAGATTTCTCTTTTGTTCTTTTCAGGAAGATTTTTCTTGTGAGTTGTAAAATACGCATTTGATGATTCTTGATGCTTTTTATTTTTTCTTGACTCATATTCTTCCATCATTTTAATTTTTAGAGCTTCAGGCTGCGGCAATTCATCTCTTGCTTCTATGGCGCACCTGAAATTTTCATAGCTGTCAGGAATACTGTATAAGAGCAAAATTGATAATAAATCTTCGGCTACGTGAATGTCCATTTCTTTTAGCTTGTCCACTATATCAAAGAAAGTATTTAGGTGATCGGACATATTTTCACTATCAGACATTTTCTGAAAGAGTAGCTGCTTCAATAGGGTGGCTTTCTTTGCCGGTCCTCTCGATTCGTAAACTTCTTTTAATTTATTCCATACTTCATTTGAGGTGGTACAATGTTTAATATGACACAACTCACTTGGGGTAATTGCTAGGATTAAATCGGCTCTAGCTTTAAGGTCAATTTCGAGCCATTTTTCTTCACCTTCGGCGCCTTCATCGGGCTTAATTTTCGTTCCGTTAGCATAACTCCAGTGATCATTCTTGATTAAAACAGCTTCTATCTGCAGCTTCCAGGTGTCAAAATTATTTTTGGATAACTTTTCTATATTTAATACTTGCGACATATTTAATCAGCTATAGTAGCTTCTTTATAAAAATAGAATCAAAAATACTTTTGATTTCAGCCCTTAGGCTTAACTGTAAGTCGCACTTTCGTTTTAGCGAATGTTAATTTAAATTTTTAAAAAGTCCGCAGTAAGATG
Source organism: Salticus scenicus (assembly GCA_963930645.1). Taxonomy (NCBI): domain Eukaryota; kingdom Metazoa; phylum Arthropoda; class Arachnida; order Araneae; family Salticidae; genus Salticus; species Salticus scenicus. The sequence goes on from OZ005653.1 coordinate 25,425,578, forward strand.
CGTGTCTCTGGGCCCATAACCATTGTTGGTATAAATGGGTCCACAGAGTGAAAAGCAGAGTCTTTTAAACAATCACAACATTTAATAATATAGAAAAGTAGAATAACATAATGCAGGCATTTCTTGCCGCACGCTTAGCAAAGCTTTCTCGTACAGACTCATATAAAACTCTCTCTCAGAGAAGCGAAGATGCGCTGTTGATTACGTAATACAGTTACGTCACATCTGACGTCATGACAGGTGTCAGCTAGTTAACAGATGATATGAGGAAACATGCATTGAAATCCTTCACCAACTTATACCAAAACTTGGCTTACTCAATTTTTGACCGGAAAGCAACATTTACATACAAAAGGATATTTAAAAAGAAGTTGCTGTGGCGAGTTTGTAAAAAATCTGTACAGCCGTTTTTAAAGGAACGCACTTGCAAGACCTGAAATTGAGCTATTTATACAGGACGCCTATCAATTTTCCCTGACTAACCAACTATAAAATTCGGAAGGACATCTAATAGAGTGTTTATACAGCAACTTTCAAGTAAATCGTTAGAGCCGTTTTTGAGATAGGGACTTACAGTCCCACTCCGGTTTCCGATGACCTAATTCCGGTTTTCCAATTTTCAACAAAATTTGGAAACTTCATCAGTACACCAGACCTGCACAATTCTGAAATTTCGTAGTTCTGTCTCTATTAGTTTCGGAGATATGATAGCCAGAAGATTCCACACATAAACACATACATACATAGACATACACTTTCCAATTGCCAAGAACTACATTTTTGGACTCAGGAGGCCTTGAAACGTGTAAATCAGGAGAAAACTCGATATCAAATTTTTGGACGGAATGCAATACTTCCATTACCTACGGTAGTAGGGTATTGGAAGTAAAAATAGATTGAGTTATTTTTTTTTAACACCAATTTATGAGATCTAAAACTGAACTATCTAATCAGGATGACCGTTAATATTTCTGTAACAACCACGTAATATATGCGAAAGGGTATCTTAACTGGATTAATGAAACAATTTTCATGAAAATCATTAGAGCCGTTTTTGAGATACCAACTTTTACTAAAACTTGGTATACTCAATTATTGACCGGAAAACAATAATTACATACAAAAGGATAGTTAAAAGGGAGTTAATATGGCGAGTTTGTAAAAAATCAGCAGTTTTTAAAGGAACGCACTTGCAAGACCTGAAATTAAGCTATTTATACAGGACACTTATCAATTTTTATGAACTAACCAACTGTATCATTCGAAAAGGCATCTAATAGAGTGTTTATGTAGCGAGTTTGAAGAAAATCGTTAGAGCCGTATTTGAGATACGGACTTACGGTCCTTTTTCCGGTTTCCGATGACCCACTTCCGGTTTTCCAATTTTCACCAAAATTTGGAAAATTTATCTGTACACCAGACCTATATCAGAGTTGAAGTTTCGTAGTTCTATCTTTATTGGTTTCGGAGATATAACAGCCAGAAAATTCCATACATACACACACTCTGACCAGTTACTGAAAGCTACATTTTTGGACTCAGGAGGCCTTAAAACGTGTAAATCAGGTGAAAACTCGACATCGAATTTTTGTACCGAATACAATACTTGCATTACCTATGGTAGTAGGGCAAAGGATGTAATAATTCATGATGGCGATGATAGGAATGAATTCCATATAAATGAATTGCATATAAAAAATTTAGAATTTAGTCCGAAGCAGTGTTTGTACACGACATCCAGCCCCCCCTCCCCCCCATTTTTTCCCAGGAGATTATCTTCTTTTTGTGCTACCTTAGTTACATATTTAAAAAAATATATATATTTTATTTATTTATTATTATTATTATTATTATTATTTTGAGAAAACTTTAACTGAAATAAATATAGAAAACTAGTGAAATCTTATAAAAATTTCTATTAAAAATAAATACCAATATCCAAAATACCAAACGGTTGGCAGCTATTCTATTGTTATTTCTTTAAATTTCTTTGAATAAGATTTAGCATAGGAGCCCCATGGCTGATTTTAGATTTATTTATTGTCATTTTGGCGTTGAATTAAATTGACTATCACAATAGAGTAATTAAACATCTTGGCGAGAAACGTCCGAACTACTTCGGTGCCAAATTTTAAATTTCGCCAAAGAGTTCTATACTAAATCTGTTTCCATTCTTCAGCACGATTTTATTTTTTATTTTATTTTTCAATTTTTCAGTTTTTTCCATTATTATTATTATTATTATTATTTACTTCATAGACATTTTAAAGATTTGTAAAAACCAAAGGAATTGATATAATTGAACACAGTAGCTAAAAAGTTATTCCTTTTTTTTTTTTTGGGGGGGGGGGGAGGTAAAGAAAAAATATGCTTGTTAAAGTTTCCGTCGATGGCACTGCACTTGGGCAAATAAAAACTATATCTCTTTGAAAGCCGATATTTATAGGCATATATATTCTATTCTATGTGCCCGTCACCAACACAAATTACAGTTTTCAAACGAGTTACAATATCGTTAATAGTAACTTCAGTCTGCGGTTTTTACCAGAGGGGAATCATTTTCACCAATAACCTTTCTCCACGAAGTTGGCATCGTAATTAAAACCTCATGTATGCCCAAGTAGGAATCAAAATAAGAAATGTGCTGTGTCAATCCTAAAACCGTGCAATTTATAGGCTTTCGGATTGAATATTTCTCAATACTCACCGCGAAGCATCCTCTATGGACGAAAAATTTAACTTTCTGTTTTTTTTTCCCTTTAAAAAAAAAAAAAAAAAAAAATATCCTGTACGAGAAAATGTTTTTTCGCAAATTACATTCAATTCTATAAGTTGCCTTCAATTTATTTATTTATTTATTTATTTATTTATTTTTTTTTTTTAAGTCTACAGATTATGGGACATCGGTAATTTAAATAAAAACAAAATTGCTTGCACGTACATTCAATGTGGCAGGTAAAAACTGGTAATGACACCGAGATCGCTGGCCAAAACAAGTAATGATAATAATTAATATATATAATGATCCTCATCTGTCATGAACGAATCCGGTTTGCACCGCTTCAAAAAAGAGACTTTTGGCAGCCATTTTTTTATTTTTTCCCATTTGTTCAGTTCAACTTACGAAAACATACATATCATTTTCATACATGTTTTGTATCGCACATATTGTTATTTATTCCGTCTAAAACCATGAAAAACTATTCAATTGTAATGTTTAAATGTTTAATTAAATATAACGGATCACTGGCTATTATAAACATGAACCTATAAATAGAATTATGTAACTTGGTTTGGTTTGGTTTGGTTTGGTTTTGATGAGTACTGAGATTTTTTGCTTGCCTCGAAGGCCGCTTATATCTCGAAATATCCACACCACAAGGGTTTACAAGTTTTTATTTAATACACAGTAACAAGTACACAATATCTTGAAGACATAAGACAACACAAACATCCATGCCCGCACCAGGATTCGAACCTGGGACCAATGGATTCGGAAGGCAGTGTCCTACCGACCGAACCACCTGGCCGGCTTATGTAACTTCATGATTATAAACAACGCAATGCCAAATAAAAACAAACATAATTTGTTGCCATTCAGAAAATACAAATTCCAAATGGACAACTCTTTAATTACAAATGAACGACTCTTTGACTGTTTCATTAAAAAAAAAAAAAACGCTTAAAATATTTCTAAAACATATTAAAGCCTTAAAAATCTTAAAATATATTTGTAAAAACATATTAAAGTCTTTAAATATTTTTATCAAGCTTCATTATTTGTTTACATTGTATGGTATGATTGGCGTCGAGTTCAGTACGTAAATGTCGCCAGTTGATTTTAGTTTTGAAATTAATGTAAAGTTATAGTTGGGATAGAATGTTTGGTTGGGCAAGTAAAGGTCACCAGTTGAAATGAGTATTGAAAGTAGGGTAGTCTAAGGTGATAATGTCGAGTCAAGATAAAATGTTCGGTTGAGAATGAGAAAGTCCCTAGCTGGATCCTGGATATTTTGGCGATGTTGTGGGTGAGATAGCTGGTTGGGAGAATAGAGTAGAGGTGAATTTGGGTTAGCATGGAGTGTCTGTAATTATTAGATAGTTAAAACCAATGTAACACTTAAAAATGAGATAAAAGATACAAAAATTTAAAACTTTAAAAATACATTTTAATTAAAAAACATTTAAAACACAAGACAGACGTTTCGGCTAGAACACTAGCCCTCCTCAGTGTCAAACATACAAACACAACATTTACAAAAATTCTAAATACATCATATCAAGATTAAATATTCAGGAGGAATAGCTTTAGCCTCGTTCAAGGAAGAATGTTGCATTTTAGTGAAAGCGCCCTCTAGAAAAATACGGGATTCATAAATATTTATATTGGAAGCTAAAATTTTAAAGTTTTCAAAATCTGGTATATGATCACTATTGAGAGAATGGATTACAAGTTTAGATCTTAAATCTCCTATTTTATAAGAGCGTTTATGTTCCTTTAATCTAATTTCACCTGTTCTGCCAGTTTCACCGATATATGTAGAATCACAGGTGAAATTAGATTAAAGGAACATAAACGCTCTTATAAAATAGGAGATTTAAGATCTAAACTTGTAATCTATTCTCTCAATAGTGATCATATACCAGATTTTGAAAACTTTAAAATTTTAGCTTCCAATATAAATATTTATGAATCCCGTATTTTTCTAGAGGGCGCTTTCACTAAAATGCAACATTCTTCCTTGAACGAGGCTAAAGCTATTCCTCCTGAATATTTAATCTTGATATGATGTATTTAGAATTTTTGTAAATGTTGTGTTTGTATGTTTAACACTGAGGAGGGCTAGTGTTCTAGCCGAAACGTCTGTCTTGTGTTTTAAATGTTTTTTAATTAAAATGTATTTTTAAAGTTTTAAATTTTTGTATCTTTTATCTCATTTTTAAGTGTTACATTGGTTTTAATATATTAATGAGACGTATAAATTATGTTTAATTTTATTAAATTAGATAGTTAGTTAGAAAATACGCAAGCAAAGTGATGACGTCACTGGGCGTCAGTGGATGCAAGAAAAAGATTTCCTATGTTAATCGCCCATTGGATTTTTTGTAAAAAATTATTAAAAATTGAGGAAAATTATTTCCCGATTTTAATTCCCATATCTCGGTATAGATATGCATTAGTTATCGTGTGCATGCGTTAGATTAAGTTGTTTTTGCTGTAAAATTGATAAAATTTAAATTTTAAATTTCAAAACTTTAGAAAAATAAAATAGCAAACTTCCATATTTGATTGAAAACATAAACATTTCATTTCAAAGGATGATATTTACACAATAAATATCCAACTAATATACTAATTAAAAGGAAAATGATAAATATTCTATCATAATTTGAAGTTAAATTTGTTTTCAAATGTTTAAATAAAGTGTCTGATATAAGATACTCATATGTTGCAGCGGAATAGATTTAATATATCTGTCATCCTTGGCGGAAAAAATATATCGCCAAATTATTTGGCGAACATATTTCATTCCTTTCAAAAATCATGGTTATTTTAACTGAATTATATGAAACAATATATCGTACAATACGTATTACGAAAATAAACATCTGGCATGCATATTTTCGTAGTATGTTTTTAATCGCCAAATACAAAAAACGCCAAAGATGACACAGTTTTGAAATTTAAAATTTTGTCAATTTGACAGCAAAATAACTCAATCTAACACATGGATACGATATCATACCCATACCCAAATACGGGTATTAAAATCGGAAAATAATTTTCCTCGATTTTTAATATTTTTTTACAAAATATACAATGGACGATTAACATAGGGAATCATTTCTTGCATCCACGGACGGTCAGTGACGTCACATTTCGCTTACGTATTTGGAAACAGGATCTTCGATAGTCTTAAAAAAAGTATTTTGGTAAAATGAAGTGAATCGTTATTTACTTCCTCTTACCCATAGGGTCGAGAAAGTATTGTTTTAGGGTCAAATTTTCGAACGTGAGTTTTTGTTATACTTACATGTTCTGAGGTCCCCTGAATACGAAAATCACGTTTTTAGCGAATGGTCTCTGTGTCTATCTGTGTGTCTGTTATCAGCATATCTCAAGAACAAATAGTAGCAGAAATTCCAAACTCGGTATTCTAAATGTGAATCATATAGGGATGCTACAGTAAGCTTTTCGTTAAGATGAAGCAAATGGTTCGTGTACAGGGATATTCAAAAGTATTCAAATACATTACGGCGGTCTATGGGGGAAATTGCAGGTAAGTAGAATTTAACATCTATAGACTGCACTAAACCAAATGAAACGAATACATATTTTTTGTAATAGAGATAGTCAACTGGGAAATTTGTTTTTGTGTATGTAGGAGCCTCGCCCCCCCCTCCCCCCTGGGGTAGATGTCCTCCCTCGAGTGGAGTAAATTTTCATGATGGGTATCTTTCAAAAGAGCTCGACATTACGTTTAAAACGAATGGTTGAACCATCGATCTGCGATAATTTAAAATAAAGATATTGATTCTTTTCAATTTTAACAATTTTTTTTTTTTTTTTTTTTTTTTTTTTACCTTAATATTGAGAATAAATTCAACTTTTTTTTTAGATATTTAGTGTTATACTATTTCTCTAATATGGAAATCGTCTGTATTATCATACAAGATAACTTTTTAAAATAATAATTTTAATAAATTATTTTTTTTAAACTCAATTATTTTTTAATAACCGAATTAAATTCTATATAAATGTAGGTGCATTAATGAAACGGAGGGTTGAGGGGGGCCAGAACTAATTATCATATAAAACTCTTCCGAACCCTAATTTGAATTGTTTAACATAGGTTTACATAACAGTACACGTTAGCTTACCTCTTAATCTGCAACCTGTACTTATAGCATTAAATTTCAGGGTAAGAGAAAGTCGTGTGAGTGACACACTAGATTATTCTTATTATGAGGACTTTAAATAGAGCACTTAACGGAACACTGGGATGTGTTATTGCTGTTGTGTTTTTGGGCCTATATTTTTTGTCAACCAGCAGTTTTTTTTATTGTCATTCATATTTATTGATCGGGTAAATTTTTTTTAATTTCAGAACGAAAATTAGAAAATATCGAAACACATTTGATTTATAAACAAAAACTGAAAATACATTTGAATGATCACGTGGTAATCTTCATGATCTAAACATTGTTTTCAAGATTTATCGTTCACATTCCGTCATTTTTGACGGGGCTATATACTAGTAATAGTAATAATAAAGTAATGTAAAAAAAAGCGAGTGTAAACTAATATGTATGTATAAGGTAGGCGGGTGTAAACTGATATTTATATAAGGTTTAAAAAATATCTATCAAGCATGTGAAAAACAGGTATAAAATACATCATTTATCGCTAAAGAATAGAATTTTTTTTCAGTTACTGTAATCGTATTTATTATACACCAACAATGTTTTATGGAATATGGAATCGAATTAAATGTTGTCAAATACGAAATTATTATAATGTTGCCACTTGAAATCCGAAGAAAAAAAGTAAGAGAGAGGGAAAAAAAATAAAGAAAGAGAGAGATATGCATTTCAAACAGTGTTATAAATCCCCCCCCCCCCTTCCTACGATTTGTTTATTTTTATTTATTTATTTATTTATTAATTTAAATTACGAAAAAGGAAATGAAAGTACGAGTAACGCATCATAACGAAATAATAATAATAATCTATATAGTATTTCTCTAACGCGGACCAATTACGATTATACTTTGTCGAAACGATACGATAATGATGTAATTATTAAAATACGAGAGAATAAAAATTAATATTTAAGCACGCGGACTCAGATTAATGATCTAATAAGAAAAAATGACGACATTTGTTTGATAAGATTATTTTACGGAAAAATGTATTTTTAACATTTGCTTCTTCAGAATCTTTGCAAGCGTCATTTTAAACATAGCAATATTTTACAAATATACAATATAGGCAATACTTTAAAAAAATATGAATTATTATTAAATTGATTGAAAAACGCAATCATAAAAAGTATAATCAAAATAGGATTTAGATTTTTTTAAATGAAAAATTGTGACAAAATAAATAAATGAAAGTCATCGCCAACAGAGCGACAAAAATTTAAAAGGAGTCATGAGGGTCCTATACTAAAACTGTACTGACTGCGGAAGTATCAAAACTGAGTCGTTAACCATGAATTTTGTTTGAAACCTTTCTTTGATTGATTTTGCTTTCACTATTGCACAATATTAATTCGGTTTTAATAATAATTTTGTTTCTGGTATACTAAAATTTTAATTAGATGGGAGAAATTGGTATAATATTTACGAGTTTAAAATTTTAAAGGTAAATAAGAAAATAAGTAAAGTGCGAAAATTTCGCATGGGTTTGCTAGTAATAATATAGTAATAATAATAATAATAATAATAATAAATGAGTAGTGCAAACAACAGCACAGCCTTCATTCTCTGAAGTAGAGTATTAAAAAGTAGCTCGTCCTTGTTACATTGTTTATGTGCTTGTAACATTGTTATGTGAAAGTGATATAATGCGATAGTTTCAACACTAATCGTAATTATATTATCGCCTGCTTTTTCGTTTAACGCGTTGAAAGTCGTCAGTTAAGCCTTGTAAGCTACTTGACTGTGCTCGGATTTTCTAGGCAGTGTTATATTCAAGGCCTCTGCTGACTATCTTTCTACCACAACCTAACCAGGTGACGGTTATTTTCCCATTCTTTGATGTGTGAAGAATCCTATATATGAATTTCGTGCAGTATGAAATAACTTTATTTTTTAATATTTTTTGCAGGTTGTGCCTCGCAACTGACGTATAATCCACTATTTCCAAGGTGGCTGACGGTTATTTTCCCATTGTTTATTGTATAAACAATCTGTTGAAAGTTTTGAGCGGTGTGAAATAACTTTATTTATTTATTTATTTATTTATTTGATGAGTTCCTGACCTTCCTACTCCTACCACCTCCGCGAGTGCGACGACTGATGCTCGTTTTGGTTACTGTTGATACCTAAAAAATTGTTAGAAATGGGAATTGGTCGGTATGAAATCACTACCAAAAATGTAGTACTGCCTCACGTACTACAATGATAGAGGTGAAGAAAACAATAATGTACTACATGTTTTCTACTGCTTTTGTAGCTATTTTCTATGCCTGAGAAACGGACATGCTTTACTGCATCTACCAGAAAGAACTGTTAGGTGTTTTTGCATTTTATAATAGTTGATGTCAAAATTGTATTTTCAGAACCATCAATATGATGAAATTTTTGCTCGCAAATTAAAAAATTGAAATCAGAATAAAAAACATTAGCAGTAAAATTCGCAAATGGAGCGGCGTTAAAATATTAAAAGAAGAGAAATATATGTAAATATAATAAATTGTATTTGCAACTAATGGTGCACACTTACAAAGTATTTTTTATGTATTACTGTCAAAGAATGCATTTTAACATTTATATTAAATAATTACCGGCATGAAAATTTCTGCATAAAGATTTATTGCATACTTTTATTAAAATTTATAATATAAAACTTAATTTGGTACATTAATTAGACTAAAGGAGCATGCACTTTCAAGACAGAATTTTACCATGTATAAATAATATACTATTTAAAATGTAATATTTATCATTTATAATGTTAGAAAATGCGAAACAAATAATAGAAAATTACGGTTTTGCAGACATTTAATTTGTTTTAAATATACATTTTATAATCTTCTTAATAATAAAATTTTCGTTTTCCAAAATTTATCGATTTGATTTTTCAGACGTCAGCCACCTTGGAAATGGTGGATTCTGCGTCAGTCGGGAGGCTTAACCTGTAGCTATTGTCATGGCTACAACAATGTATTGAAATAAATAAAATAAACGTTTATTCATTGTATCCATACATGCATATCAAATGAATAAAATAAGGAAAGAAATAAACAGAAAAATATTACACCACAACTGCAACAATGTATTGAGAAAAAGAACACAAATTTGTATATTTGGTTTGCATCAGTAGATTATTGATTCAAACAATAAATAAAAATTTAAACGCACAAAATTCATTATTTCATTTTCAGAGAAAATCTAATTTTAAGAATCTATGTGAGTGTAGTATATACATGTTTATAACATGTTCTTTAACCACGTCTCATGGAACATGGAAGCGTCTGCGCTAGTCTGACTCAAAGATACCAGTGCTAAAATAGAGGAGATAACCCTTGTGATTCAGAGAAAATAGTGATAAGGGGAAGCCGAATGACTAGTGTTTACCAAATCTCAACCTGTCAGCCAATTTGGCACCCATCCAAGCCTTTTAAATCATCTTCAATACTACGCACAAGGAAAGTGGTTATATTATATTGCTTTCGTTTGCAGTAAACAAAGCTATAATAATCAGATAATCTTCCAGAATGTAAAATGATATTATGATGGTTAGAAAACTTTACGTTTTATATATAACTAGCTGGAACCCGTCGAATTCGACGATCACTTTATTGACCGTAAAGTTTCAAAAACCGTCGCATCATTATTTAAATGTATTTCATGTTAAAACATCTAATATAATTTACGACATTTCACTTAAAAAAAGAAAGTCGGAAAAATACTTATAAATCGAAATACTATGTATGACATAACTTTCTACAAAGTACTCTCAATGTGACGTCAAACTGACTTCAAATAAACAGATGCTATCTTTTATTTTCTGTTTCGTTTAATACTAAGACTATATGTTAGCTGACCCGTCCGGCGTTGCCTGGGCCCATGATACCTTAAATGAACCTTAAATTTGTATTATTTTATACCTTTAACTCGATTTTGTTTGAATTTCTGTTTTTAAATGAAAGCATCACGAAAAAAATAATCATCTGTAACAAAACAATTACCTCGATCCGAACGAAACTCTGCTTTGTGACCTCGGTGCTTGCAGCAGCGCATACACGGCGCTAACAACATAACAAAATTCCCAAAAATTAACCTGGAACCGAACGAACCAGCCCGGCAATGCCTGGGCCTGTGATAATAACCTTAAATGAACCTTAAATTTGTTAGATTTTATATCTTTAACTCGAATTTGTTCGAAATTCAATTTTTAAATAAAAGCATTGAGAAAAAAAAAAATAATCAGCTGTAACAAAAAATAATTACCTCGAACCGAACGAAACTCTGCCTTGTGACCCCGGTGCCTGCGGCAGTGCATACGCGGGCCGCTAACAACATAAAAAAAAATTCCCAAAATTTAACCTGGAAACGAACGAACCCGCCCGGCAATGCCCAGGCCCTTGATAATAACCTTAAATGAACCTTAAATTTGTATGGTTTTATATCTTTAACTCGATTTTCTTTGAATTTCTATTTTTAAACGAAAACATCACAAAATAAATAATCATCTGTAACAAAAAAAAAATTACCTCAAACAGAACGGAACTCGGGTTCGTGACCCAGTGCCTGCGGCACGTATATGCAGGCCGCTAATAACATGGAAAAATTCTCAAAAATTAACCTTGAACCGAACAAACCTCTGACTCGTGTTACCGCTGCCCGTGGCAGTGGCACCGTATAGCAGGCATGCTACGCACGCGTTGCAAAATCCACTTTCCTCCACCAGGGAGCGCAGTATGTTGTACACGAACATCATCAATCGCCTTGAATTTCCAAGACCTTTCAAATAAGGTGTCACATGGTGGTGTCAACTGCAAAATCCTTTAGTTACACTTCCACCGCCAGGGGGCGCAGCGTATTCTATACATAAACACCAACGGTCAGGAAATATCAAGACCTTTAAAATAAGTTGTAACATGATAGGGTCTACTGCAAAATCACCTAGTTCCATTTTTAACCACCAGGGGGCGCACTATATTGTATACAAACCTCCCCAATCGACATGAAATTTCAAGACCTCTATCAACAATCGCCTTGAATTTCCAAGACCTTTCAAATAAAGTGCCACATGATGGTGTCAACTGCAAAATCCTTTAGTTGCACTTTCCACCACCAGAGGGCACAGTGTGTTCTGTACGAAGATCACCAACCGTCAGGAAATACCATGACCTTTAAAATAAGGTGCAACATGATATGGTCTACAGCAAAATCACTTAGTTCCATTTTTCACCACCAGGGGTCGCACTATGCTGTATACAAACATCCCCAATCGACATGAAATTTCAAGACCTTTAAAATGAGGTGCTACATGTGTGGGTCTAGAACGGATTTCCCTCTCAAACTAATTTCCCCCCTTTCCCCTCCCTTCCAAATCTACTTTTCCCCTTTTTCCCCCCTTTAAAATCGAAAATTCCAAATTCGCAGATATTGATTTTTTAGTTTTCGACTCTAGTCCCCATATGTACAATTTCTTCACCGTGAAGTAATTTGAAGCTTAGTTAAGCTCGTAAACGTGTTTTTAACCCAAGCGGGTGGGAAGAAACGTTTTCCCACCCGTTTCCGCCGGGGCAGAAACGGTTTCCCCCCGGGTGGGAAACAGTTCGACTTTTTTTTTATTTTTCTCTTCTCATAGCACATCTACAGACCAAGACCTTTCTTTAGACACCTCAACCAAATTTTTACACCGAGTAGTTCTCTCAATATAGTGGAGACAGGCAAAAACATGTTTCAAATTAATATATAGATTAAATTAAATTGAATATATTTTTCAAAATGAAATTTATATACACGAAAACATTTTATTTATTTATTTATTTATTTTTACATTTCATGCAATGATAATATTTATTGATTTATTTTCATCAAATTAAATGCTTATAAGAAGGTGATAGATAATTGAAGCAGGAATAGAAAATGTTTTTATCCAATTTCTTTCTTTTCCTATACATTCACCTGCTGCTATCACATGAGAATATGTATCTTCAAAGAGCCGTATTAAATGACACACGCCACTTCGCTCAATAAGATTTCCATCACATTCCGTCACAATAAGGTAAAACAGTTATGTCAAAATATGACACAAAACATAGCGGCGAAATTTTATCAGGCACGTGTAATAGAGAATGCTATGATTTGATTCTGAATTTTCTTTTTTTTTTTTGGTAAATACTTATAGGAGTATTTTATTTATTCCCTTTTTGTATAGAAATTTTAACAATTTGTGAAATAGTGTCTGATAATGACAAACAACAACAAAATAAAACGAAATTTTATTTAATTTTAATATATATATATATATATATATATACACAGAGAGTTTCGCTTTTACACCCTTAAAAAATTGGTGTTAGTTTGAACCAAATCTTGGTACTAAAATAGTTGTAACCACCCGATGGTTTAAGCTTTTACCATGATTTGGTAATTTTATGCTGAACCAAATATTAGGATTATGTTTTAATCAAATAAATAAATAAAAATAAATAAAACTCGGCCAAGACGGGGATAGAACTAAAGACCTTGTCTCAAGTCAAACACACTAGCATCGTACCACGCTTTCTTGCCAGCTAATTCTGTTTCATTGATTTTGATAAAATGGGCTAAATTTTCTAGGATATTATCTTGGCCCATGTGTCAGTATTTGCACAAAATTTTCATTTATCCTTTCTTTTCGACCACGCTCTTTAATTTCAGCTTGGTTTGGTTTCACTAGGAATTTTACTGATTCATATTCCCATATGATAGCTCCAAGTTTTGGTGCAACTAAAATTCAATTACAAGAAGTAGAAATCCTAAAAGTGAGGTTGCGTAGTATTTTAGTGTTGCTTATAAATAACTGTATTCCATATAGTGGTTCAAATTTGAACTGAAATTTTTAACAGTATATGCATTCCTGTACAGCGACGATCTACAACTGGTGGTCTACGGAAAAGTCTTGATATTATTTGCATATTTTAATGTTTTATTAGAAATTAATATTAATTTTAACTTCATTATTTTTTATTACTCCTACTCAGTCATAACTATTCATAATATTAGACTTCTGAGTTTTCTCAAAAAGAGAAAAAATAAATTATTTGCATTTTTATCGCAAAAATTTTAATTGAAAGTATGGGGCATATTTAGTTATCGCTTTGATTTTCTTATCTTCAATTGATACGTAGCTAGAAACAATTCTAAAAATATATTCGAATTCTTCAAACTAAAAAAAAAAAAATTTCCTAAAAATATAATTTTTCATTGGATTTTAGTAATTTGAGATTATAACATACATATTACTAGATTTAGTAAATACAGTTTTATATATGGAAATAGTAATTTATGATTGTAGTTTAATCTTTTGTCTGAGTTTTTTATAATATGAAAGTGGAGCAGCAAAGAGAGCTTCACGTTCTTCCCTATAATTGTTCCTTTACAAAGAAACAACCTTTAAGCATCGTTCTTAGGATTAAATCTGTATTTATGTTTATCTTATGACAAAATAATCAGTTGTAATGTTTTACATTAACTAGGTTTATTATATATATATGCATCTCTCTCTCTATATATATATATAAATTATTCGCTGATTGTTATTCTAGAAATGTATTTAAGTTTCTTAATCAATCATTTGAATGGTCAATGATACTTTAATATAGGAATTTAGCGATCCATAGTATTTTAAATTGTAAATTTAGTGGTCCGAGAATTCAAAAAAGATTGACGACCATTTCTACCATTCACGTTTACAGGAAAGAAAGTTGTTTTATTTCGATTAAGACACTGTAATAGTTTATATATACTAATTTAGATTTTATACAAAAACTATGAAATAGTGCCTATGAAATATTTATTAAACTGTAAAAGAATATAATATTATTAAATACTTTTTGTTTTTTTCTTTAATATTGATGAAATTAAGAAATTGTAATACCCAGTATCACACATCCTGGCTCATATCATCTTACTAGGTTGTTTTCCCACGTGGCAATGACAAACGCTTACATAGAACCGTACGTCACCATACACTACGTGACTCTCACACCTATGAAACTTAAGGGCACTATCCCGAAAGCGTTTAGAAATGACGCGCTAGTATAAAACCTATGTAAAATATCTAGAGAGATTTCTCATTCGCATTTTAATATTTTTGAATTTTGTTTTTTTGCACATGATATTTGAGATCAAATCACAGGACACCTTTTTAATAAATTTTCGATTTTTCTTATTATTTGATTGTGATCTCTTATTATTTGATTGTGACCTGAACTTTGTCAGTAGCAGCTGATTTTTCAAAAAGTGATGTTGCAGACCACCGCCTGTGTGTATCTTTTAAAAATATTATAAAGGCCTAACAAAAGAAGCGTCGTTTTATGTGCACTGATATTGTTATCTTTTTAAATGTGTTTAATATCTAGTATTATATAACTTTGTATCTATCGTCTTAGTGTCCCTATTAAATGTTTCCATGTGCAAGAAGTTTCTGATTGATTTAAGTTTTACTCTATGGAATATATATATATATATATATATATATATAAATCTTTTGTTGTACCTATCGCTTACCTACCGAATTTGAACTAGCCGAAATCACTACAAAATTAAATTTATTAATTCCTTGATACAAATACAAAAATATTTTTTCTACTTAAAGGATCTTGGCACCTTTAACTTATCACCACTGAAAGTTTCATATAAAAGCTTATATTCCCATTTAATATTTAGCCTACCAGCGGCCGAGCGGTTCTGCGCTCAAAGCTGGTAGACGTGAGGTGCCGGGTTCGAGCCCCGGTCGCGCACGTCGGCCTAGCCGTTCGGAGTTTTCCGTGGTTTCCTCCGAAACTTGCGTAAATACGGGCTAGGATCCCTTAGAAAGACCTCCACGGAAGGCACTCCCCCTCAGGCCTAGGACCCCAGTGTTGTCAATCGGCCTTAATCCCTAACACCAACACCAACACCAACACCCATTTAATATTTATAAATTGAACTGTTTGGTTTCTTTGATGAAATATATATTCAGGCAACAATTCATACGGTTTTTCGAACATTTTTCAAAGATTAGATATCTCTAAATTGTCTTTATTTATTTATTTATTTATTTATTTATTAGATATTTAATAGAACCTAAAATAATTAGAGGTGGATTCTGCAATATCGTTAAAAGGAAAGACATTAAAAATAAAAATATAAGTTTTTACATAGGCATGCAATTTTTTATTTTCCCCCAATAACTAATTAATAAATTTCTAAATCCATCCCTAATTCTATTAAATAGTTTCTAGTAAACTTCCAAAAAAATATTAAGAATATCTGTGGAGGTTCTGCCGTAAATATCTTTAGAGGTTCTGCCGTAAATATCTGTAGAGGCCTGCATTTTGAATATTATTAATCCTTGAAAAATTGCAAACTGAGCAATTTAATGCTTGAGCAATTAAACTTGCAATTGCAATTAAACTTGCAATTAATGAGCAATTAAAGTTGCAAACGCAATTTAATGATACAAAATTTTTTGAAAAATAATATATCGAAAACCCTAAGAATTGTTACCTGAATATATATTTCATTGAAAAAAACTAATATAGTTCAATTTATGAATATTAAGCGAAAATATAAGTTTTTATGTAAAAGATTCTGAGGTTCCAAGTCAAAGGTGGCAAGTGTCCTTAAGGGCATAAAAAAGCGCAAGCCGTTTGCGCAGCACATTTGCATTAACGTAGTAGATTGTAGGTTTTGCTATATTTTAGGCCGAAATACATTTTTACTAACGCATTTCTTTATAATATATATATATATATATATGAACAATAAATTGCAAAAAACTCACAACACATCATTCAGATGAGATAATATGTACCATCATTCT
This sequence comes from Salticus scenicus, assembly GCA_963930645.1. Taxonomy (NCBI): domain Eukaryota; kingdom Metazoa; phylum Arthropoda; class Arachnida; order Araneae; family Salticidae; genus Salticus; species Salticus scenicus. Next base: position 25,442,330 of record OZ005653.1, read on the forward strand.
TCGCCACAGGCTAATAAAATGTTGACGAATGGTTGTGGTACTATACAGATGCAAAATAATTTTTAAGAGATTTTTGCAGTTTAGGGTGTTTACAAGCAAAGTTTATAAACATGAGAGGACTCACGCAGTCTCTTTCGATTGCGACTTCTCGAAATCGCGCTGAGTTACCCAGAGAAATGTTCGGTTGGAAGACATAATTATACCAGTCGAATCTAGTTTTATCTGTCAGTAGTCATGAAGAAAGTGTAAGGTTTTTATGGAAGAGTCGGGTTAGTGTAAAAGAAGATTGACAATCGATTATGTTTAGCCTTGGCGTTTGGTTCCATTGGAAGTGTTAAAGAAAGTTTCGAAATTTTTTGTGTTCAGTTGCATGTTGGTATTTTTAGGATAAATATTTTAATAAAAATGAAGTGAATCGTTTCTCCAGTTTATATTAAAAGAAAAAAGAAATGAATAAATAATAATAATAATAAATAAGTAAATAAAATAAATAATATTAATACTAATAAAAACTAGATTAGTTTGGTAGAGACTTTCCAACATATGTTCGGAACTTATTTTTTTTAACTGAACTTCCGAAATTAAGGAATTTTTTTTTTTTTTTTAGATGTTGTGTTTGGACCATGAACTGCATCATGATTTTTAGATTGTGGGTTTCGCAGTTATGATTCATTGAATTACTTTATTTTATTTCATTTTTATTTTTATTTACTTAATATGTTTACTTAATTATTTTTATTACTTTATTTTTATATTTAATGGAACCTACTTAAAATAATAAGGAATGTGTTTTGAAATTAATTAGTTTTCTATGTAAAAAGTAAAAAGTCATGTCTAGGTAAAAATCTGAAATTAAAAAAACTGCTTTTTCTTATATTTTTATTTTTAATGTTTTTTGTTTCTTTTAAAGATATTACAAATTCGTCCTAATTCTTTTAAGTAGGTTCTATTAACATTCAAAAGTATGAAATCATTTCTTAAATATCTGCAGAAATTTTAGCATTTTGAAAATCCTAAATTCATGAAATATGAAAACTGAGAAAACCCAATTTAAAGATTTCGAATGTATTAAAAATATGTCGAAAACCACACGAGAATTGTTTCCCGAATATATGTTTTATTGACCAAACCTAATACAGTTGCCATAAGCTTGTACGTAAAACTTACTTCAGAGGTACCGTCAAAGTCCCCTTAAGCTCAAAAAATCTCATTTTTTGTCAAAACGGTACGTGATGAAAATTTTTAAATAAATTTTCCTTGATCAGCATCCAAATGTGCAGAAGAAAAATACATCATCTTGAAGAAACAAAATCCTCGCAGATCTGTGTTATATACGCTTATACGGACTCTTGTCTAAATCGATACTGGAAAGTGAAAATTTATAACTATTCTTTGCATGTGTAAATGTTAAGCGCATTTCGTCCACTATTTATTATTATTATTATTATTATTTTAGAATGTAGAATAGATGTTAAAAAAAATCTCATAATTTGATTACCCTGTGTACTTTGCGTACTTTTATGCGCAAAAAGAATAATAAAAAAAAGCTGTAAAAATCGTACAAAGTTATGTTATATATAAAAATTTTATTATTCGTGTTACATTATTTCCTGATCAAATGCCATGCAATCTTGACTGGTTAATATTAAAAAACTCTCCATGAAATTGTCTGAGAAAAATTGTTAGATGGTAAGTATTTATTATATTTTATTGTTAATTAATCATAAAACTGATATACTTAATGTATATTTGTCACTGGTCATGCTTCCATACTGTCAATTTTTAAAGAAACTCATACAGCACAGAATGTTCCAGATATATTGCAAAATGCTTACAAACTTTCAAAAATATAACACATTTAAGCATGCTCTCTGATACCATTCTGAAACATTCGCACCTTCCGATGTTCCATTTGATAAGTATTTGAAAAGTTTCTGTTATGCATCCGATTTTTTGTTACGATCGCATACATTTCTACGTTTTTCAAACGAATCGGAAAGTAAACTGAATGTTTCCAGATGTTTTTGAAATATTTCCAATGTTTCGATGTTATATGATTGTTACATTTCTGGAACATTTTGTGCTGAAAGGGAATTTGTTTACTGTTTTATTATGGGAATTAGAAAGCACTTCCAATGTGCAGTATCCTGCATTATGAAGCATATATTTCATGCTTTTACGCAATGTCAGATGTCATTCAAATTACTTTTCTGTACATGCATTATATGTTTTAAATTTAACTCTAGTTATAAAGATCTCAGTGGGAAAAGTGTACACTGTCAGAAAAACTCATCTTTATACATTAAAGTATTCCTCATTTTTCAACGAGTAATTTCCGTACAGATTGGAAACTTTATTTTTCTGTGAATTCTTTCAGAAAGTCTGCACTGTCAAAAATAAGTTATGTTTGCTGCAGTTTGCTGTCAGAAATTTTCTGTAATTCAGAAAAATACGTTCTGTCAACGGAAAAATTACGTTGATAGAACAAATTTTTCTGAATTACAGAAAATTTCTGGCAGCAAACTGCAGCAAATAGGACTATTTTTTGACAGTGTGAAGAAAATGAACGGAAAAATTCAGTTAATTCTTTCTTCAATTTCCGGAAATTTTACTGACTGCACTGCTGCCGGAATAATTTCATTAATTGACGAATATTGTCCGTTACGTGAGAGACATTTTCGTTATTTGAGAAAACGTCTGCTGTGTTTTTTTCTGTTACATAACGGAAATTTTCCATTAGTTGAAGAATGATCAGTTTCTTTTCTATCCGTTAAAAAAGGAAATTTTTAGGGAGATAGGGGAAAGCTGTGTTTTTAATAAAATCATAGAGGGACTATGGTGGATTCAAAATTTAGCTGTCTAAATTTTAAATCTGTCCTAGAAGAAAATAAATTTCGATTTATTTACGTAAGTTTTTATTTACGTAAGCATTGTAAAAATTTACAAAATAAAACAAGTTTTTGAAAAACGACCATAATATGTGCTTGAAACCGCAAATAATTTTTCAATTTTAAATAAGGATAATTTTTCTTTTATTTACTTATTATTATATTAATTAGGAAAATAAAGTAAGAAGGTAGAAGTATATTTTGATGAGATAGAGCTTACTGATAACCTTTCAATCTGTTTTCATCGTAAACAAAAGTTAACGCAACGTACTAAAGTAAAGTTTTTCAAAAAATATATATATATTAGACTGAAGTTTCTTCAATTGACAAGGGGAAAAAAAGAGACGAATATTGGTCAAATAACGGAAATATTCCGTCAGTATTGTTGTCAGTAAATTTTCCATAAATTAAAGAAAGAATTTTTGAGAGTGTAGGTTACTATTTGGCGCTGTTTGTCAATAAATTAAATTTTAACTGACTTTTTTAGAGCGTTTATCTAAAAAGGATACATTCCATAAACACAAAATTTTAGATGTATTTCAATTAGATTAATGAAAAACTACTATACAAATTCTTTAATTTGCAATAAGAAAAAATGTATGACTTTAATTACATTTACATCGAATGTTCATTCCGAGTACTTGAAAACATGAATTTAAAAGGAAGAAATTTATTTGAAATCAGGTAAAATAATCAGAAACTGCAAGTGATCTCTTATCATTGCCCATAATTTCGTTAATATGAAAACCTTTGCATGCATTTGCTTGAAAAAAAAGGAACTTATGTTATTGAAATTTTAAAAGTTTCTTTTGAAATTTCCAAATTTATTTCAGGACTTTTTTCATTTACGAAAAGCACATATATCATTTTTATAGAAAATTGTCAAATTACATATGAAGTTCTATTAATACAGTGTGTTTTTAAAGACTCTATACATTTTTGAGAAATATGTTTTAATTACAATTTCTTTGTAGGTGATCTGAAAGAATGTTGTCAACAGAGGAAAGAATCGCCATTGTTTCTACCATTGTTGTGTAATTATCTTAATGAAACTTTTTATGATAAATGGAATGGTCGGGCCTCTCTACGGCTTTGGGTTACACGATTACCAGATTCAACTCCCTTAGACATTTTTGTATGGGGTTTTGTCAAATCCAAAATGTACCGAGGGAAGGTTTGCAGCACTGAACAATTAAAATAGCGAATTATTGCTGGAGCAGCTGAAATTACACCAAGAACCTTACTGAAGGTGTTTCGAAGTGTAGTGGAGCTGTGACAATTGTGACTAGACTCTTACGGTGGGCCATATTGAATAGCACTAATTTAGTGTTTTATTATGTTGCGTTTTCATATAAATAACATATTTCAGAATAAAGACCGTTTAAGCAAAAATGTATAGAAACTTTATAAAGTTTAAAAGGAATATATTTAGTTTTAATTAGGATAAAAACATGAGTTATTAGAAATTATCAAATGGAAAAGATTATTTTTAATGCAGTTGCAATTTTTGATATGTTTTCAGAGCGTTCAAAAAAGTTTACCTAATCGGTTCGTGTGTAGGCTCGCGCACTGTAGTCTATAAAAATTTTCGAATGCGTTGAAATTGGTATACATTACTAAACCTTAATATAACATATTCCGTATGCAAAATGCATTTATGTACGTACTAGAAAAGCCTCCGGTTCGTGAACGAACCGAATTCCGAATGCGGGAAATATATAAAAATCAAACTCAAAATGTAGAAAACTGGGCCTGGTTCTGTTTGCGTGTCAATAGATCAAAGTTTGGTAATGAAATCATTTTTTAATTCATGAAATAAATGAAGGTAGTGTAGATCTTATCATTAAAAAGATCTCCGAACAGAAATAAATGAAAATTTCACATCAATTTTTTATAGTACAAAGAACTAATAGAGACTTTGTTTAGCCAAATTTATCGGAACAAAAGTTAAGCCGAAAATTCCCTTGTACAGATTGGTGAAAACATTTTTGGTGAAAACATTTTCGCGTGTCTTAACACGTTAAGCGCCATGTCAGCCATTCTAGATTCTAGACATTTTGTAATATATCTGTAAACACTGAAGGAATCATCTTGATACTTTAAGAGTGTGCAGAACATGTTATACTTCAAACATTTCAGTGAAAGTTTTACCCCGAAAGTAAAAGCAGTACCAATAAAAAAATAAAACGTTGAGCACCCTGTCAGCCATTGATGGCTGACAGTGTCAAATATGATATAAAGCCGCGTCAACCATCGGTGGCGTATATAAAATAGGTTATAAAACTAAAAATATTACCTTTAATGATTGAAAAAATATTAAAAAATTGCGCAATTTTTATTTATTACAGGAGAAATCAATATGGAATTTTAAGGGATTTTAAGAATTTGCGTGGCGCTCAACGTGTTAATTACACGTCCTTTTTGGGGCGTATCGATAACTTTCACCTTAACATCTTGAGAACACCTGACTCTCGAAAATGCGATGTACAGTTGACTATGACAGAAGACAGGTTCAGGTAAATAAATACCCAGTTTTTCTAATGTTTGACCTTGTGACTTGTTGATGGTCATGGCAAACGCTGCTGTGATAGGCAACTGCCTGCGTCTCATAATAAAAGAGAGTTCTGTATCGGAGCTGAGTAAGTCACTGCGAGGAATGAGAGCCATCTGTCCAGTTGCAGACCCATTGATGACTTTAGCTTCTACGACATTACATCTCATACTGTTGAAGACAGCTTAGTGCCGTTACAAAGCCCTTTCTTCGTATTTAAATTCATCAGTAGCATCACTACGGCTCCAACTTTTAAAATATGCTTATGCTGAGGCATTCCTGAAGGACCGATACTATTGAGAAATTCTGTCGTGAAGTTTAGGCGCTAAATATCGTCTTCCGTTTTAACCGCATCTTCACTTAGATACGTCACTGATTCCCCTTCTAAAATGTTCATCACCTCCTCGTTGATTCTATTCACATCAATATTCTTTGGGCATAGAATTGTCTTTCCTGCCAATGATTCTACCATATGAATGGAAAAAAAAATTCCCCAAAGACTTCGTGAACTAAATTTCCTTGACACAAATATTTTTCTGGAATTTAAATCATGTAATCAGGAAAAACAAAATCATTTTTCAAGTCACCATTACCAACTTTCAGAAGCCAAGCACTGTAGGCCGGATCGACAGAACGCACGTTGGATATCAGGCTTATTTTTTCAAAATACTTCCAGTTCTCACTGTATATGAGGCTTGACTGCACGATTGCTAGTCTCATAATGTGGGGAACGATGGTCAAATACTGCCTGAAATCTCCACCCAATACTCATGTCTTTCCTCCAAACGGTACGGCCTTCTTATCCATAATGTCTCTAAATAGACGATCGATTGTATCCAAATCATGGCTGGAGACCATGGTGCATTCATCGATGATGAGAAGCTTATCGGTGCGTATGCTTTTTGCGCTATCAGTTTTCTTCCCCATGTTACTTACTGATGTCTTGTTCGTTGGAATGGACAACATATACAAGGAATGGTATGCCCGACCATTCAGTGAAAGGATGGCGGCTATTCCCATGTATGCTGATGGTAAAACAAGGGAATTTTGTGACTTGAAAAAGTAAAGTAAGGTGGTGTAGAGGTAGGTCTTTCCACTGCGACCAGAAAAAACATCTCGGACGATCGCCGTCAAATGCCAGCCTCTGCACTGGATTCAGGGTTGAAACCATCTCATCCGGTATGACTGTGAGAATTTCTATCGTTTCAGGAGGGTCTATGTCTTGCAGCTCCTGTGGGATATCTGGGAGACCAAAATCTCTGAGTCTGCGATTGAGCACGGTAAATTTCTCTTGGATTTCTTTAATGCTTAGAGTTCACAGTTTGAGCATGGTTCATCTCCATTACGGTGAAGTCTATGGCAAAATTCTTCTGTCATGGCAACCTTGTTAGCCTCACAGAGTTTTCGGGAAGAAATGGTGATGCAAAGACACATATGCACGCAAACAACTGTCTTACTTGGTGAGGCATGACATACAATGCGGCATCGGACAACGTTGCTTGCCAGATCAAGTCATTCAGAAGGTAGCCCTCCTCTTAAGCGGCGTCGCAAAAGTTTGGAAGGATAACTGTCCATTCCCCGATTGAAACTGTTCTTAGATCTTCATAACGTTTTGCTCCTTCATCATGCTGAGTAAGCAGTCGCAGGTAGTACCGTTCAGTATCTTTTATGCTCACTGTGTTCATTCTGCCAATTACTTTGTTCCCCTACATTGCCTTTTAGAGTTCCACACGTAATGAACATGTATTTACCAGTACTTATACTAAGCAGCACCTGGAACTTCTGCGTTTAATTTAAACCACGCAGTCAACGTAGTATCATTGTCAGATTTTCTTCCTCTTTTCTAAAACACACGCTTTCTTCATCCGGTAAATGAACGTGCAGTCGAATAATTGTGTGCGATTGGTCGTGCATATTCATCCTGAATATGCGCCAGATGGCTTCTTTAGTACTGATGTTTAGTACTTTCTTAAACTTAAACTTATTTCAGAGTTTCATGATGTTCATTTTCAGTGGATTCCATCCCACGTTGATATTTATGGCAATGAGCTAGCGGATGGCTTAGCCAGGGAGGGTTGTTGTCATTCTACATCTACCTCTTCAATTCTTACCTACTCAGAACATCAATCTAATGTTAATTCTGAAATTTCGAAGGAGTGGAAGATCCCTGTCTGTCATCACTGGTATGCAGGCAAAGAACTGGACTCTTCGGTCGTTCTCAGTTGTGACCTATCCTCTCGAACTGCAATATCAAGATTGGCAAGTGGTCACACAAAGAGTCTCTCGTTCTTCGACAACAGGAGGATCTTTACAGTCTGCTCTAAATGTCAAACTCAGCAAGACTCAGCAGAACACATCCTGGACTGTTTGGGTCTCTCCCCCCAGGGACTCTCCCCCCCTTCTGGTCCTCGATTTTCTTAGGGTTAACGGTCTAATGGATCTTGTCTGACTTCATCAAGCAGTTGGAGGATAAGCCACAACAACAACAACAAACCTTCTGTGATCACTAATGGTCGGCCTCATTATGGTTCATCATGGACATTTTCCCAATCATCCTCGAAAGCACTCACCGACATGCATTTTGTTGTCCCGCATTTTTTTCGGTCCATACACATTCCTTATCTGTTGATGAGTTTCCTTACCTGAAACGTTCCTTGCTGTCAAAAACTGAATCACTGATCGTATTTCTCAGTTGGCGTGCTGATTGTTCATATTGAACTCACTCTGTAAAAAGCGCACTGCACTAATACTATTGCAAATAACGTTAATTGACGAGCAAGATATTCCAGGATTCGGTGCATATGCATGTTTCAATGTTCACGCGACATTCGGTTAGCTAAGGAGATTAGACTTTACATTTCGAATAACCCTCGTATTTAATGTATCATTTTTATTTATTTGATCTATTTTACGGCTTCTTAACCATAAAATCAAAATGAAGTTATAAAACCGTTATAATATTGGTCAAACTTAAGGACAGAAAACTGCTATTGAAGCAATTGTTTTTTTACGGCAAAAACTTTTAGAGTGTAATAAAATATTGTTTAATGTAGAAATAGAAAATACATTCAGGAATTTTATATTTCGTAACTTAAATTCATTAGTTGCATATATGATACTTGAAACGGAATTCGTATAACACTTTATTTTCCAAGATTAATGTATTTTATCTGTCCCAGTTTTTTTTAATATCGCAGATGCTAAGGGAAAACTGTCATAACATACTATTTTATTAGTGTATATCGATTTTCTTCACTCTACGTACAAAGTAAAATGTTCCACATAAATAGTATATAATACAAAACAAATCCTTCGCTAAAAATCAGTCTTGATTAAAACATAATCTGCGAAAAATTTAATGCAAAAACTATGTCAGTTTTATCTTTTGAACTTGATACTTGCAATGAAATAACTCCGTTTACTTTTTTAATTAACGTGTCATTCATGGAATGCGAAACTATTCTGGTTAAATAGTATATTGTTACAATAACTTAGATACAGAAAAAATGAATAAAAGTATCAAAAATATAAACCGAAATTTCGGGGGGGAAAAAAATAGAATTCCGTTATCAAGAACTGTAAAAAAACTGTCTTAATGTAAGACAAAAAAATAAAAAAAAAATCTGAAAAAGTATTTAAGACACATGAATATCTTAATATACAGCATACACATAATAGGATATCTTTTATTAAGACACTTTTAGACACTTATCTTAATAAACTGGTGGTGGAAATGAACTAATATAAAATTACTTAATACAGTGAGATGTCTTAAAATTAGACATTCAAAATATCTTTAGAGGAATATTTCGCATTGCATCATTTGCTATTTAAGAGAAGATTATAGTCCATCTATTGATTATTATATTAAGATGAAGTTTAAAAAAATAACACCGAAAATAATAATTTTATTTATTTAAAATAATTTCTTATTTAGCAGCGAAAAAAATTATTTTCTTAAATTAAAATTATAATGAAACTATCAAACATTTAAATTTGTTTCATTGGAAAAAAAAAAAAAAAAAAAAAAAAAGAAAGAAAACCTGAAAACTTTTAGTAAATGATTTTACTTATGATATTTTTCTGAAAACCATATTGCCCAAACATCGAGGGCTGGAATTTTCCCATATTTATAACATTTTGAAATTGAATTCCATTAGCGTTAAAACGTATATTAAGACAACGATTTATATATATATATATATATATATATATATTTCTTACATATTTGAAATCTTTAAACTGCTTTTTCTCAGATTGCATTTTTTCGTGAATTCGTGATTTTCAAAATGCTAAAAGTTCAACAGATATGCAAGAACAAACTTATTATTATTGCTATTATCATCATTATTATTGGATAATTAATAGATCCTACAATAAAGAATTAAGGGATGGATTTTGTAATATCTTTAAAGAAAAAATATTAAAAATAGGATTTTTTTTCAATTTTTTTACACAGACATGCACTTATATATATCTCTCTCTCTCTATCTATCTATCTATCTATCTATCTATATATATATATATATATATATATATATATATATATATTTATATATTTATCACAAAAACTAATAAATAAATCTCAAAATCTATCACCCTTTCTTCTTCTTCTTCTTCTTCTTTTTTTTTTTTTTTTTTTTTTTTTTTTTTAAGTAGGCTTTTTAAAACATCCAAAAAATTATTAAGTTTTTCATTTATTATCTGTAGACGTTTTAGCATTTTGAAAATCACAAAGTCATGAAAAATTGCAAACTGAGAAAACGCAATTTAAGGATTTTAAATGTGTAAGACATATATAAAAAAACATAAGAATTGTTTCCTAAATATGGATTTTTATGAACAAACCTACCTAACATAGTTCAATTTATAAATGTTAAACGGAAATATAAGGTATTCCGTCAAACTTACAGTACTGCGATGTCAAAGATTCCAAGTCCGCTTAAAGCATAAAACTGCAGTACATTTTGTAATGTATTGCTGTGATCTGCAATGGCATGATTGGTAAAGACATTAACTACTGACAACAGCTTTCCGATTGCAATTATGACGGGTTCCGAATCCGCTCTCGAGTAATAGAAACTTTTCATTTATTGATAATTTATTTATGCTATTTATGCTTTAGAAATTCTAAAATCTATTTTTAAAAGAAAAACAGAATCACAGGCCACTTTTATTTATTTATTTATTTGTTAAAAGCCGTAAAAATAACAATGTTTTTAAGCAAAACATGGCGGTGTTTTAAGGCATTTGCAATGTCATAATTTCAGATGCAAAACGTTGTCTCAAAAAGGAAGACTTTTTTTTTTTTTTTTTTTTTTTTTTTTTTTCGCTTAAAAACTGACTATTTGTAAAGACAATTTTTTAACTGAATTTAGGATTTTTACGTTTACAGTGTAGATATTTAATATCATAACAGATTTATTGTTACTATTGTGTTTTCACTAATCTGCATTTGTATATTTATTGTTAGTAAAACTCATATTTGATTTTCATATTTTCATATTTTTATTGTTTATTTAAATATATATATATATATTTACACACATATTTGTACCCCAGTGGTAAAGGGCACCATATAACAAAAAAGAAATTTTCAGGAGAGCAACTTTTTAATTTTTCAACTGTAAATTCATGTTTAAATTTGTAACTTAGCAATAATTAATTAATGATAGCTTAATATATTATTAATGACAGAATGTACCGATGTAATAAAACAAAAAAATAAACACCAAAGATAAATTGCTAACTCTTTACACAAAATTAGACATGATGTCATTAAGCTCCGGAATACAGATAATAGTGTATGTAATCCATGACACAAATAAGTTTTTTTTTTAGATATAAGATTTTTCTTTCACTTAAAAAATTGATTTTGATCGTTTGAATCTTATTTTAAAGCTTTGTATGAAAAACTAATCTCCTTGAATCAATACTTAACAGTTATTATTATTATACCAATGAAAAGCGCAGGCTAATTAGGGCACGTTTGGTAGCGCGGGTTACATTTTTGCGCGATATATTTATGATACATTTAATTTTTACTTATCTATATATTAATAGGCAAGCATAAAATTTGTAGTCCCTTTTTAACATATTAATTATGGGAGTAGAGGGTTGAAAAAGGTATCATTCGAAAGGTATGGTTAGCCGGAAGGTGCGAATACAAATATTATTTTCTTACGATGTCAAGAAGGTATTTAAAAATACATTTATTTTTTATGCATTTTCCCCCATTTTTCCCTTTTATACACGTATTCCTTTACATTAAAAAATACCTAAAAGTAGAAAGATGTTAAATCTGGCAATTTCATAAAGCTCAAATAAAACCATAGACACAGTAATTTGTAGAATGTAGCATCACTATACGGATACGCAAGCGAAGTGATGACGTCACTGTCTGTCCATGGAGCCATGAAAAAGATTTCCCATGTTAATCGTCGTTTTTGTAAAAAATTATTAAAAAATAACGGAAATTATCTGCCGATTTTAATTCCGATATTTGGGTATCCGCGTTTGTAATGATCGATAGATGGCGCTTTTTCAGCTCTTGTTGTTAGTAAATATTACAGCCACGTGTACCTATTTTTGTTCTTTACGTTATTCTACTTAACATTCGTACTATAATTTCTCCGCCATTACATCATGGAAAATTGATTGCTTTTGCAAAAAAATAATTCAGTTTATTCAAAGTTCGATCGGAAGTAGATATTTAACTGAAGCTGAACAAATATTAGTTTCAAATCATCTGATTAATTCTTTACTTCCATTAGCAGAAGCAACTGAAATTTTAAATGTGTTATTTGGAAATAAATGGAAGCTTAATTCTGGATTTCTTGGTCCTTTGGAGTTACACTGGAGCACACAACAGTATGTGTTATCTTTTTTACCGAATTTATTCATTTTTATTCAATAAATATATGTGAAACTAAACATCGGCCAGCAATGGCGGCTTGATGGAATTCGAAGTAAAGCATGTTTATTGTAATTTCCCCTTAGCCCACCAGAGGGCGAGCATTTCATTACAATCGCGGATAGTTATATATAAATTATTGTCTCATGTGTTTGATTGAGTTATTTTTTCTGTAAAATTGATAAAATTTTAATTTAAAATCACAAAACTCCAGAAAAAAAATGGCAAACTTCCAGTTTCGAATGTAAACATAAACATTTCATTTCAAAGGGTGATATTTAAACAATAAATATTCAACTAATATACTAAATAAAAGGAAAATGGATTTGTTACTAACTGCTGCATGTATTAGTAGTCGAAACGGGAAAAATTCCGATGCTGAATTTACATGTTTTGAGCTTTCTTTACGTTTCAATTAACTGAAATTGGCTACTTATTTTTTAAAAAAGTGTCTTTTTTGCTAGCTTTTGTGGGTAGAAGAAGCAAGTAGAAGATACATAAAAACTTTTGATTTCCGGTTTTCGATGAATTTACACGTTTTGAGATTTCCTTGCATTTTAATTAAGTGAAATTGACTACTTATTTTTATTTTTTTAAAAGTGGATTTATTATTCTTTCCTCTTCATATATAAGTAGAAAATATAAGATTAAGAAAAGTTTCAGATTTTTGGTTTTCGATAAAATTACACGTTTTGAAATTTCTGGAACTCAATTCGACCATTTTTGAAAAATACCTTTTTTTTTTTTTTTTTTTTTTTTTTTTGTTCAAACACTGTACTTTATGAACCAATCGAATTAATTTAACAGAATTTGATACTTGGTTGGGCCTTGGTTTGACATGGTACCTATTAGCTTCTGGGCTGTATCACACAACAAGGGGTGTTTTCACGTTGCGATTTTCTCTCATTTCAGGAGAGGCTAACATCTACAGAGAGAAATAGTTATATTAAGTAAAACTCTGCTGATTCAGTTAGAGTGAATATCGGCAAACAATTGCCGCAGCTGTGTTGCAATTGCATTCCGTTTAGGACAAGGCAATAACTTTGCTTTGCCTCGCTTTGCAAAAAAAATGGTCGAGTTTCGACCACTGGGCAATACCAGTTTAAATTAATGCAAAAATATATACAGAGTGTGTAAAATAATTTTTTTTGTTGGATATATTATATACGTAAATAATAATTTATAACTAGTTAATTATATTTACTAATAATTATTTGAAAATATTTTTCAATTACGAAACAATATATATATTGGAATGAGCCTATCATACTATGAGATTGGTACTGGGATAATTTTATAGCTCATATTTATGTGGGCGCTTTAATATTTTCAAAAGTAGTCTAAGGACATCAATGATCATCGAAACAACAACGAGCATCAAATTATAGCAAAAATTGGACAATGGGGCAAATTCAAGCAAAACTCATTGCTGCAATAGTACACTTTTCACGGATAATAAAATTAGTATTAGTTTTTAAAATAAATTACAGATAAATGAGCATGAGCCTAATTCTTTTGCTGCTTAATAACACTGGTATTGTCATGAAACAATATTTACTTTGCCTCACATGTAGTTAAAACCAATATATCAATGACGGTTGCAGAAGTTGCAAGATTTTAATTTAAGGGAAAAAAGAGTTTACACGAAAAATATATCTTAAAAAAATATTAGCTAATTTTTTGTTATTTATTTATTTATTTTATTTTATTTTTTATTTTATTTTTAATAAATTAAAGTAAAAATAAAATAAGTTTGTAAACTGTATCCCATAATTTGGATTCAAGCCGAAGTTAAATTTGTTTAACTTTGCATTTGAGACACAGAGCGAGCTATTGGCGACGGTCTGGGTCTAGACATGTCATTAAAATTTTGATCCTATACGGAGTAAATGTCGCCCCATTTTCAGGAAACCCCAGGGGTATTAATTTTAGAGATCACGAAGGACATTGCAGCTACGACTAATTTTTTGTTAAGCTTACATCATTATTGCCCAGAAAGTTATTTAGACGGCTCGGGTATCGAACTTGAAATCTTTCAATTATGAGCTCGACTACTTGGACAAAAAAGTAAAGTTAAAATCATGGCAATTAAAGATAGTGAAAAGTTTAAAAAATATATTGCACTTACATAAAATATATATATATATATATATATATATATATATATACCATAGCATCTTTGATGACTTAATAATGTTGTGTGATATTATTAAACATCAAAAAATACGACAAACGTTTCAGAAACGAAAAAGAATATCTCAAATATTTAAAATTGATATTTACCCCACGATTTTCAATATCTTTGTAATTCTGTATTGTATAAAAAATTCTTTAGCACATGTAAATGTAAAACCAAGTAGTAAATGATTTTATAAAGCACAAATATATGCACAATGTACATACAAAATCCTAGATATGGAAATGAAGCAAGTAACAAAACATAAAAACTGAATGTACGATATTTTAAATTTCAAATTAATGAACAGCGATTACAAAAAAATAATGAAATACCTCTTTTTTTAATGAAAGTTGTTGATATAAAATATAAAAATCGAAACATTTGATTTATAATTAAAACACTTTCAGATGGACAATTTTTGGGTAAAAATTTGTAGCTAAACTTTTCTCGTCTGTTAACTAGGTCATTTATATTTAAATGACGAGGAAATTTTAGGTAATTGTAATAGTCTTCGGCGGCGTTTTGAGAGTGACGTTTTGAGCTAACTCCATACGGTTGGCTAGAAACAGCTCGTTACCATGGAAAACTCGTTCATTTTATTGACAGTTGAAATGTCGTCATATCTGTGTTTTTTTTTTTTTTTTCTAAATATAAGAAAATTATCGAATAAGTCGCTTAAACATCCATTTTAATGTACTGCTTCTAACCATTCATGTAGAGCAAGCTCAAAACGTGTTTCTAGAGACGCCACAGACAACTTTAAAAAAGATGCAAGGCATTGTGAACTAAAGGACTAACTTGAGGTGATTAAAAATGACTACATTAATTTATTTTTTTATTATACTTTAACTTTATACATTTTAAAGGATGCACAATGAATAACTGTGCTATTACGTTTCATGAGAAATATTCTATAACATTACTCTCCTCAAAACCAATTAGTTGGGAATACTTACCGTTAAAAACAATATATATTATATGTATGTACATATGTGTGCCAATTGTATATATATATATATATATATATATATATATATATATATGCGTGTGTGTGCGTATTTATATATGTTATATCATATACACATAATGTTTCATCACAACATTCCGTAAAAACAATGAGGCTGGTCATAATGATGAAAAGATCTAAAAGTTGAAGAAAACATAAAAGAGCACGAAAGAATAATTATAAAAATAATCTGGTGTGTCACTCACACGACTTTCTCTTACCCTAAAATTTAATACTATAAATACAGGTTGCAGATTAAGAGGTAAGATAACGAGAACTGTCATGTAAACCTATGCTAAACAATTCAAATTAGGCTTCAGAAGAGTTTTATACGATAATTAGTTCTGTGTGAGGGGGTCTACCGCCCCCCTCAACCCCCCGTTTCATTAATGCACCTACATTTATATAGAATTTATTTCGGTTATTAAAAAATAATTCTGTTTTTAAAAAATAATTTATTAAAATTATTATTTAAAAAAAATTATTTTTATGATAATGCAGACGATTTCCATATTAGAGAGGTAGTGTAACACTAAATATCCAAAAAAAGTCCACTTTACTCTCAATATTTAAAAAAAATAAATAAATAAAAATACGATTTTTTTTTCCCAAGTTTTTTTTTCGTTAAAATTAAAAAAAATCTATAACATTGTTTTAAATTATCACAGATTTATATTTCAACCATTCGTTTTAAAGGTATTCGCAAGCTCTTTTGAATGATACCCATCATGAAAATTTACTCCCCTCGAGGGGGGACTTCCCCCCCTGGGGGGGAGGCGAGGCTCCTACATACACAAAAATTTTTTCCCAGTTAACTATCTATATTACAAAAAATATATGTTCGTTTCATTTGGTTTAGTGCAGTCTATAGACGTTAAACTCTACTTACCTGCAATTTCCCCCATAGACGTAATGTATTAGAATTCTCTTGATTGTCGCTGTACACGAACCATTTGCTTGATCTTAACGAAAAGCTTACTGTAGCATCCCTTTATGGTACACATTTAGAATACCAAGTTTGAACTTTCTGCCATAATTTGTTTTTGAGATATGCTGATAACAGACAGACACACAGACCATTTGCTAAAAACATGATTTTCGTATTCAGGGGACCTCAAAACGTGTAAATATAACAAAATCTCGCGTTCGAAAATTTGACCCAAAACAATACTTTCTCTACCTTATGGGTAAGAGAAAGTAAAAAAAAAAAAAAAAAAAAAAAAAAAAAAATAGACTGTGGTAACATCTTGAGAAGCGCTTATGTCAGTAATTTTATAAAAATAATAATGTTTTTATGAAGACTATTTTTTTCTTTTTTCTTTTTTTCACAAATTCACTAGCTATACCTAACAGTGCTACAGAAAAAACAAAAAACATGTACTACTGAACTTATGAAAATGTAAATATAAAATTTTGAAAAAAAAAAAAAAAAAAAGTAAAAAGAAAAGAAATTTTTAAATTAACAAGATAATTTACACCATACTTTAAGAAACACGCGGAAGTCCCATGCTAACTCTGTAATACATATTAAGAATCAAATTGATTTGCCCTTTATGATAAAAGTAGTAGTATTTGAAGAATAATAATATATTATAATGAAAACATAAATTTACGAAAATATTTTTAAAGAAAAAATACTTTCAAGGGAAATGAAAACTAATAGAATTATATAAGTAATTCTGAATATTATATTGGAATATTAACAAATTGTTAAAATTTCAAGTGTGGCAGCAATTTAAATTGCATGAGGAATCTAAGGAAAAAACTAATAACATAAGAATGCATCGAGTAATTTTACTTATAAAGATAATAAATAAATAAAAGAAAAATTTATGAAAACAGAATGCTGTACTTATAACAATTTGTAAATGCTTAATATATTTAATTCTGTATAAATATAGTTTAACATTATGATGAAAATATATCTAAGAATGTTCTTACATAGTTTTGATCATATAATTGAATTATTAAAGAGACATGGAAAATACTTTACCTTTAATATTACAAGTATTCCAATATTAAATAAAAAAAAAGTTATTATATATTTTTTATTAATTTTATAAAAATACATTGTATTGATTTATATTTCCTATTGTCAGAATCTTTGGACGACGAAAAATAAGAAGAAACAAACAGTAGAATAGAGTTACATTGTAATAGATAAACTAAAATTTTCATTATACTTTTTTTTTTCAAAGATGTCAAAGAATTACATTATTATTATTTTTTTTATCCTATATTATTTTCGGCAATTTTTATTTTTTATTTTTTATACGCTGTTCCATTAATAAAGATTTATAATGTTGGACACAATCTCTCTATTAAATTTTCACTGTATAGATCAAGCGTATAAATATAATGTACATATATATATATATATATATATATATATATATATATATATATATATATTTATTTATTTATTTATCAACATTAATGTGATCATTTTCGGTTCGATATATTTTGTCAAATGTCTTATGAAATTCTTAATAAATTATTCTATAACTTTCTGAGTGGTAAATATACGTTTGACGACATATTTTGCAATGAAATCTTGAGGACGAGATATTTGTTATCCACCTGTACATGGAAATGATCTGAATGACCTGTAACTATAGAAGATCCTTAAATGGGTAACTTACATTACGAGTTCATTTGTGTAACGAGTTTTCTCAATTTTATGCAGATTTAAAAATTTTTTTTTAATTTTGCATACTTTTGCTAATAACGCATGGGATTTTAAACCAAATATAAGTCCGCTTTGTGATATATTGACGAAAATATTAGGTGATATGTGTAGTTAGAAAATAAATAAATTAAACCATTCGTGAAATGTGAACATTTAATCAAAATGTAACTTCACATGCGCAAACGTTAAAGTTATTTGCATAAATTAATGGACAAATATTCTGGCAACTTAAAAATGTTTTGTAACAACTATCAGGAATATTCAAAGTATTATCCGCGATAGAAAGCGCTATTTTCAGTGATTTTCTAAAAGAGGCTTATCATCAAGGAATATTTCACACATTTATGTTTTACCTATGATCTTTAAAAGTCTAAGTAACAAATTCTTTTTCTTTCTTACTTTCCTTTTTTTTTTTTTTTTTTTTTTTTTTTTTTCACATAAGTTTTAAACAAATAAAGATATGAACATACAAATTTATTGAAATGTTAGCTTATCAAATACTTCGAAAGTTATATTATTTCATGCCTGACAACTCTCTAGAATTTCGGACATCGGTATTTTTTTTTTTTTAATTGAAATTTTCACTTTTTTAATAATAGAAAACTGCTATAAAGCTTACGGAAATTTTCTATTAAAAAAAAAAAAAAAAATGCTGGTGTTCAAAATTCGGGACATTTGGCAGCTATGTTACTTTAATATATAAATGATGTTTTAAATTATATTAATTTTATTTTTACTTAAAAGTAATTTTTATTACTTTCTTTAATCATATACGATAGAGAAAGTATTTATTTTGCTCAAACTTCGAAATTGAGATTTGTTATATTTAAACGTTTTGAGGAAACTCGAAACCAAAAAACCTATTTCAGTGGTTGATTTGAGTGTCTACCCAAATCGTATTCATAGAAAAAAAAAAAAAAAAAAAAAGAAAGAAAGAAACCACTTGAAAATATCACTGCTAATTTCATATATAACATATAAATATAAATGTTCAAATTCATTGATTAATTAATAAGCACGAATATTTTGATATTCTGGTAGATAATATTTTACATATATCTTTACATAATTGATATTGCGCCATGTGGAAAATATATCAATAAACATATTTCTCCTCCTGCAAACACAATTCTTTCTCAAACTATCGTAGTTTAATTAAAAGAAAAACAATATCACTGAGTTCAGATTGATGCTGTTTGTGAAAAATCTGTTGTTTGATGCAATATTGAATTTAAATGATTCCGAGTTCTTGAAACAACCAGAACAGAAAAAAAAATGCAGCCATTCTGTTTTTTCTTTCAAAGGGAATAACTGCTTCTTTTCTTTATTTAATGAGCATGATTAAGAAATGTAATTTTTTTTTTTTTTAAGCAAACATGTGTAATGTAATAGATCAGAATGAATAGGATTTGAATAAAATGTTTGATATTGAGTTAAATCGTAAATTAATTAGTTAAAATATCAAACTTGATAAAATTGAGAGTACTAATTTACAGATGTCAGTAACTTTAAATGATACCGTAACCGCTTGTCAGAAGTCAAGCAGATTATCTTTTTCAGAAAAACGATAACTTGAAAAACAGATATAAGAATGCTGAAAAAGAAGATAATTTGGGAAATCTCTTCGGATTATTGTACATCAATAGCAGTGTGTAGAAAAAATTGTATTAACCACTTAAATGTCGATTACAGAAACTCCCAATAGTTTATGCAATAATCCATTAATATTTGAGAAACATGTCAATAAGAGTTTAATAATTTGTTAAAGCATGTCACTTTTTAAATGATATTATCATATTTATTTAAATGGTATTATCATGCCCGCTACAGTTGAAAATTAAGAATTAGAAAAAAATTGACGTGTGAGAACACCATCAAAATTTTGCCTTGGAGCATTTTTTTAAAAATGTCAAAAAATAAATAAATAAATAATAAAATAAAATAAAAATAAATAAATAAACAAAAATAAATAAATGAATAAATAAAACAAATATGTTTCTGTTCACATAAATGAAAATGGTACGATTCACCATGATTCTCATGGCCCAGAAATGCATGGAGATGTTAAGTTTACTGAGATTAGCAAGAAATTTTAGAAAATGTATTCACTATTATTCCACCATTGCTGCACCCTTAAGAGCTTTATTTGAAATGTCAACATCATTTAAATTTAATCAAGAAACAAAAGTTAGCTTTCCAGAAGCTCAGTGGTTCTTTGCGCTACGATCCTTTTTACACAAACATCTTCAAGCAACGTGCTAAATAGGAGCTTCACATCGATGCACTAAATTTGAATTTGATGCTATTCTTTTACAACAACGCAATGACAGAAAATTTTACTCTTCCCATGTCATAAATAAAGCAAAAATAAAATCTATAAAAGAAGGAAAGTATTACAGTTACGACCTTTAAATTTTGCGACAACAGAAGACATGGAGAAATTTAAAAATTACCTCACTTCATATATCGAAAGGCTTTAGGCAAAATTGACGTAACTACGATGATCATTCCTATTGCAAGAATTTGAGTAAGAAGTTTTTCGTTTTCATGCTTTTAGCTCCAAAGAAATCAAGGATTTCTGTGAGTCAGAAACCAGAGAGCACATAACCATAGCAACTGGAGTTTCTAGGGAAATATACAAATAGAAAGTCTACATGTTACTAATATACCAGTACTGGTAAACCAGTAATGCTATATACCGAATAAGTGATACAAGTATATACATATACAGTCGGTAACAAAAGTCTCCGAACACTAGCGGAAATTCCTATATAAAAAATGTACACTTAATATAGTTTTGTTAAATAAATCCTTGTCGAATCCTGTTCTTAGTCAGTCTAAAAACGGGATTCGACAAGGATTTATTTAACAAAACTGTATTAAGTGGTTATATATATATATATATATATATATATACATATATATATATATATATATGTATACTAGCTGACCCGAAAAACGTTGTTTTGTCATATAAAATATTTCTAGAGAATATTTTGCTAAAAAAAAAATAACTAACTTATTGTAAGTGTGTAAGGATGTGGTATATAAGTGAAACAGGTATGGAGCGCTGTGAATGGTGACTGTGAATTCCGATTATAATGTAAAAGACATAATTACCGAAATTTTCGCTCCTTGCTTCTTGCTACTTGCTACTTGCTACTTTCTACTTGCTACTTGTTATTTAAAACCTCCACTGAATGTCGAACAGCACAAAATTTTATTTCATACGGCAAATATTTCAATTTATGAGAGAATCTCTGATAGCAACGAATTTCACATGAAAATTTTGTCTTTTTTGAATAAGCTGTAACAATCTGGACCGATTTGATGAAAATTTTTATCAAAAAGTTATTACAATATCTAACATCATTACATGTACATTTATCACAATTCAATTAATCGATGCATGTGAGTATGTGTATAGTATGAGCGAAGTGAAATGTAGAGTTCGTATTAAATGAAACTTAAACTCGTTTCAATTAAAGGTGAAAAAGTTGAAACTCTATTTATTTTATAACAGGTATATTTTTTTAATCTAAAAAAACTTAATTTATCGTAATGCCATTGGATGTACAATATTTTTGGTTAATCCTTGAGGAGTATACACAAAAAAATTCGAAGGTTTTCCAACCCTGGAACACGCAACATATAATTGGCCGTGAGAAAAGCACGGATTTTCTAAATCTAAGCCACAAATTGGGACCCCTTTGGAGACTTTAAATATTTTAAGCCATTTTTGCGATGAATTGAAATGGCTATCTCAATTGTGGAACTAAAGATCTTGGCGAGAAGCGTCCGAGCTACTTCGGTGCCAAATTTCAAATTTTGCCAAAGGGATCCGATACTAAAGGTGTCCCATACAATAAATAAATAAATAAAATATCAGTGACATACACACGCACAAGAGTATGGGACCCCATTGGTCACTTTAAATATTTTAAGCTATTTTTGCGATGAATTGAAATGGCTATCACAATTGTGGAACTAAAGATCTTGGCGAGAAGCATCCGAGCTACCTCGGTGCCAAATTTTCCATACAAAAATAAATAAATAAAATATCAGTGACATACACACGCACAAAAGTATGGGACCTCTTTGGTGACTTTAAATAATTTAAGCCATTTTTGCGATGAATTGAAATGGCTATCTCAATTGTGGAACTAAAGATCTTAGCGAGAAGTGTCCGAGCTACTTCGGTGCCAAATTTCAAATTTTGCCAAAGGGATCCGATACTAAAGGTGTTCCATACAAAAAATAAATAATTAAAATATCAGCGACATACACACGCACAAAAGTATGGGACCCCATTGGTCACTTTAAATATTTTAAGCCATTTTTGCGATGAATTGAAATGGCTATCTCAATTGTGGAACTAAAGATCTTGGCGAGAAGCGTCCGAGCTACCTCGGTGCCAAATTTTCCATACAAAAAATAAATAAATAAAATATCAGTGACATACACACGCACAAAAGTATGGGACCCCTTTTGTGACTTTAAATATTTTAAGCCATTTTTGCGATGAATTGAAATGGCTATCTCAATTGTGGAACTAAAGATCATGGCGAGAAGCGTCCGAGCTATTTCGGTGCCAAATTTCAAATTTTGCCAAAGGAATCCGATACTAAAGGTGTTCCATTCAAAAAATAAATAAATAAAATATAATAAATTAGCTACACAAATAAATTTGTAGGTTAGGGTGGTTGTTAATCAGCGCGCGTGTAAATTTGATAGAAAATTATATAAAATACTCACTCCAATTCCGCACTAAATTTGCAAAATGTATAGTTTTTTATGCACACTTAAAACTCTTCAAAGACTAATTACATCTTGATGTAATATTTCAATTAGGACACAATTTTTTGTATAACAATAATAACACGAAGTTACAAAATATTTTTCTGAATTTGATCGCAGCACTAACTGTCGGGACAAACTGGAATTACAATAGAATATACGCAAGCGAAGTGTGACGTCACTGACCGTCAGTGAATGCAAGAAAAAGATTTCCTATGTTAATCTCCCATTGGATTTTATTTATAAAAATTATTAAAAATCGAGGAAAATTATTTCTCGATTTTAATCCCCGTATTTGGGTATAGATATGTATTAGTTATCGTATGCATGTGTTAGATTGAGGTATTTTGCTCTCAATTTGGCAAAATTTTAATTTTAAATTTCAAAACTCTGTCTTCCTTGGCGTTTTTTGCATTTGGCGATTAAAAACGTAATACGAGATTATACATGCCAGATGTATATTTTCGTAATATGTATTGTACGAAATTGTTTCATATTATTCATTACTCTCTTAATATAAGTTGTTGAAATAACCATTATTTTTGAAAGAAATTAAATATGTTCGTCAGATGATATGGGGATATTTTTTTTCCGCCAAAGATGACACAGTTTTGATATTAAAAATTCAAATTTTATCAATTTTACAGCAAAAACAACTCAATCTAACGCATGCACATGATAACTAATACATATCTATACCCAAATATGGGGATTAAAATCGGGAAATAATTTTCCTCGAATTTTAGTAATTTTTTACAAAAAATCCAATGGGCGATTAACATAGGAAATATTTTTCTTGCATCCACGGAGGGCCAGTGACGTCATCACTTCGCATGCGTATTATTGAATATTCGATACTACGATTGTAGCGCAGTCTGCCGGATCCAATGTGAAACATTCCAAAATCAACAACAAATTATAAGTGATAAATTAATTAAATAAATAATTTAAATTGGACAGAATTGTAAATCTAAACCATTCTCGAATCCACCTGAAGACACACAAAAAATTTCATTAAACTCGATCCAGCCGTTTAGGAGGAGTTCAGTGATATACACACGCGCAAAAGAAATATATATATATAAAGATAAATACAAAGGCACA
Organism: Salticus scenicus; assembly: GCA_963930645.1. Taxonomy (NCBI): domain Eukaryota; kingdom Metazoa; phylum Arthropoda; class Arachnida; order Araneae; family Salticidae; genus Salticus; species Salticus scenicus. The sequence goes on from OZ005653.1 coordinate 25,466,457, forward strand.
GCTTTAGTATAGACCTTCCCCCCCCCCTTGACGACTTTAAATATTTTTGGCCATTTTTGCGATGAATTAACATGGCTATCTCAATTGCGTAACTACGATCTTGGTGAGAAACGTCCGTACTACTTCGGTGCCAAATTTCAAATTTTTCCAAACTAAAGCTGTTTCATACAAAAAAAGAAAAAAAAAAAAAAAAAAAAAAAAAGAAAAACTGTTTTATGATATATACAAAATAAAAATAAAAAATTCTAATAAATTCGAAATTATTACTATTTACAATTAAGGTGAAAACATAAAAGAACCTTTATAAGTTACATATAAAGTATCAATTAAAGCGAAAAATTTTGTTTTTCTGTAGAAAAGAAAAGTACTACTAAATTAAACAAAAATTTTAAGCTAATACCAAGTATCTCTATGAAAATATTTATTTACACACGAATATTTTCATAGTATATTAATTTTTTTTCTAATTTTTATTATTTATCACGCGAAATTAAAAATATTTTATTTCCGAAAAAAAATAAATAAACGTGAATTTTGTTTATTTTGGCATCAAATATATTTTTCTTTTTAATCATTTTAAAGTTAAAATGGAGTTTTTATTTAATATCTTTTGATCCAATTATCCGTTTGAACTGAATTGTAAATATAAACCATTCTCGAATCCACCTGAAGACACACAAAAAATTTCATTAAACTCGGTCCAGCCGTTTAGGAGGAGTTCAGTGACATACACACGCACAAAAGAAATATATATATAAAGATATATATGAATTTTTGCTAGTGTTCGGAGGCTTTTGTTACCGACTGTAGACGTCTTTCAGAGGACTGTAAAATTTATCATACCGAGAAGCACAAAACGGATACCGTTTGAACTGTTTATAGGTATTAAAACGAGATGATAGGAAGAGAAAAGAATCCAAAATTTATTCGATATTCGATCCCATCAACAAGAAACAATGATAAATATTCTAAATTATCCATGGGGGAAACGGAAGTGCTAAAACAGGAAAATAAAGAAAGATGTTTTGGGGATTATTCAACCTAAGCAGTTTGGAACTTGGATGAAACAAAAAGACCTTACAATCAGACATTACCAAAATTATTCGTGACAAACCTAAGGACAAATATGCTGTCGAGAATGTTGTTCATCATGAAGTTCCGGATCATATAAGTACCTCAGTGGACCATATGAAAAATTGTAGGCTAAAATATAAAATTGTGTCTTATTAAATATAATATGAATTATAATGTTTTTAACAATTTTTGAAAAACTGTTTTTTTTTTTTTTTTTTTTTTTTTTTTTGTGTGTGTGTGTGTCTTGTATTCCGAAGATTATCTCCAGTACTCTTCTCTGATCTTGTAGTGAGATCACCGCATGATGAGAATGTATAAGTAGTTGAATATTTCTTCACACATCTTGATATTGATAGAAGGTGCTGCTTCTGAAAGTTGAACAAAGCTGGAAAACTGAAGTGAAGATGGGTTTGTTATGGACAGTCGAGTTTAGCCGTTAGCAAGTAAGACTGTGCGTGCCATTAGTGCCGTTGAGTGAAATGTTTCTATTTTATGTCTTTATAATGTGTTAGTAAGCGAGTAGGTGTATATTTTCTTCCTTTATTAAACAAGATACCATCAATCCATTTCTTAAGCATGCTAAGTAAGTAAAAACAAATTGATTTGTTAGAAAACTGCCATATATAATTTTTATAGTTCTTTAATTTTTATATGTGTATATAAAATACATTCTATCATAAAATAAAATACCTTGTATCATAAAATAAATGTCCAGGATAACATCCAACTCAATTCATTCTTTAACTCTCTTCTAGAAAATAGATCTCTATATATAAGTTCATTTGTTTATATACCGCTTTATTGTGCATAATAGCTACGCAAAATGTTTTTATAAATAAATTAAGTTTTAAGAATATTTTCCTTATTTTTTTAATAGTCATTAAAACTCTTATGTATATACTACATATATATATATTGAAAATTAAATTTGATTCCTCCTTTACAAGAATTTCAATCCTTACAAGAATTTTCTTTAATTTCAATCCTTTACAAGATGGTGTACATTTTTTCCGTTGCTATATTTCACACATTTCATATGATTAAGTATGAGAAAGAGTAATATTAAACGATACATTTCTCTGAATTCTACTAGTCTTCTGTCTCATAAAGTGAAGACATTATGCCATCATCTGTCATATTTCGCAAGAAAAATATCTCTTTCACTACTAAGAGAGAAATATGATTGTTGACTGTGTAAATATAAATAACAGGGTCACATGTCATATCAGTGCATTTCTTTTTTTTTTTTTTTTTTTGTCAATATTTTTATAAAATGACTTTTTGACATATTAACAGAAGTGACTAATATAATAAAAATTAATGTCCATGTTTAAAAATATATTTTACAACACGAAACTATATAAATTAATGTTTGGGTTTACCATTTATACATTTGTAAAATTTTTCATCCTGGGCAATCATAATAAATAAGACGCGTTTCAAATGTCAGTTTAAATGTAACTTCTGAGATATTTTAAATTACATAATTAATTTTTAACTAAAACTTTACTCATGCTTATTGAAAAAAAAAAAAAAAAAAAAAAAAAAACTATTCACAACAATTCATTAAAAAAAAAAAAAAAAAAAAAAAATACATACAGTAATTATTAGTCATAATGTGTGATAAATTTTTAATACCATTTTTTTTCTTTCAGAGCAAATGGCGAACACAAAAGCGTTTGCCAACATTTTTTTTTATATTTATCTTTTATTTTAGTTTTACTTTTTAACCCGAAAAGACATACAGTAGAACCTCGATTATCCGAAGTAATTGGGGGCGAACTTACTTCGGATAATCGAGAATTCATCAATAATCATCTAAAATATTTATCTGCACTCGTAGTTTGGAAAGGATGGCTTGCATACAAAAGGAATATGGAAAAAAAAAAAAAAACTTTAAAAATACATGTTTGTTAAGAGAAAAGTTTGTATAATAGTAGAAAGTGAAAAAAAAAAGTGAAGAAGAAACCGACTTCGGTTAACGGAGAGTTTCGGTTAATCGAGGTGAGTTTCGGTTAATCGAGGTTCGGATAATCGAGGTTCTACTGTAACTATTTCAATTACTAGACATTTTATAGGAACTTTACGCATGAAATGTTATCAGAATACATAAAATTTTAAAAAAGAAAAGAATGATAGGGTCAGTACTGTACTGTGCTTGAGATGCGATTCAATTTATTATTTGGATTTCATTTTCTGTTCTTTATTTAATTCATTTTCTTTCTTTTTACACGTGTATCTACCTATCTGTGTTCATCTATTTATCTATTTATCTATGCATATATTCAATATAAAATTAAAAATAAAAATAAACCATTTTATTTTATATAAAATATCCAAATTGCCAGGGTTGATTTAGAATTTTTAGTAGATGTTAAGGAAGTGAAAAATTCTTCTCGTAAGTCGAAAATATCTTCCTAGTTTCCATACTGATAAAACTATGTCAGCGGTTTCTATATTAAGGTTGAGCCGCTATTCCTGCAGGTACTTACAATTCTTGATAGAATTGAATTTTACACCTTATTTCAATCTTTCTCCTTCTATATATTGACTTATCTAATTATTAGTTTTATACTGTTTTTTATTGACCATTTTTTTTTCATTGAAAAGAAAATTACTGAAAGGTAGGGCCTTAAATTTCTAACATGCAAAAAACATTCATAAATGCCCACTTTCCAGCGTCATCCATGTTGTTGGGGGTACTATCCACAAGTTGATGAAAAGCACTAATATTTTAGATTACCTTATTAAAAAAAAAAAAAAAAAAAAAAAAAAAAAAAAGCTACAAATGACTTGTTACCTTAACATATGATTTAACTTACCATTTGTGATATTTATATACAAATTTTGGGATTCACACGATTCTTTACAAATATATATATATAATTATTAATATTTTTTACAACGTTTTTAAATAAAAAAAGAAAAAAAAATAGATTTTACTTGTATAAAAATCGAAAAAACATTAGAAAATCATTATTCTGAAACATAAAATTCACAATTTAATTTTCACTGAGATATGAGAATTTGTAGTACATATACTTTTACTACGCATACATGAAAGGTAGCTTTTTTTAATTACATAGGTGGAAAGGTATTTGATATATTGGACAACTTATGTCAAAAGATCATTTGGATAAAGTAAAGAATAAAAAAAAAAGTTTTCCGCATATGCACGAGTTATATTTTTGATATTTTTCCGAGTTGAAATTTTATAAGGCGTTTTCCAGATGCCAAGTATTTAATTTGAATATTAAACTATTTCAGCCACATTGAAATAATATTTTTCTTTAATTTTTTTAATAATATTTTTTTTTTTTCATTTACCTAAATAAACCTATGTAAGTAAAGGAAACCTGGAAAATATTGAAATTATTCAATTTCTTATGAAGTATGGAGTAGAAAATGCTTTAGATTCTTTTAATAGAAATCGTAATTAAAAAAATATAATATAGAACTTCACTTTACTTTACTAGTTTGCATAACTGAAAGATCAAATTATTATTAATCTTTGTAAAAGGAATGTTTGAATTTAAATATTAGTAAAAGTATGAGATGGTAAGGTAAGGTAAGTTGGGTTTATTGTCCAATTTGGTCTTGTAAGTACAGTGCTATGCAAAGTAGGAGATGAGTTATGACTCATTGAAAAATGTATTGGTACACATAAAAGAAGTTTTTAAAAATTTTAATTACACTTTCCATGAAATAAAGGAAAATTACTTAAATTAAACTTTCATTAACCTTTACAGAAGAGCTGTGGCACAAGTTGCCACTATAGGATATACCCTCTGAAAAGGTGAATGAAGTCTGTGGTTAAAATTTGTTAATTCAATTTTAAGACATATGTTTATAGAAATATATATATAATTTTTGAAAACTTAATACATGTAACACACTGTTTTAAATAGCGAGAAGGTGTTATGAGATAATCAGAATATTTACAGCTAGGTAGCAATTTGGCTTTTTTTATAAGAATAATTTCAATTATGAAAAAAACATCATCGTCTAAAAAGTTGAACAATTATTTTCATATTAAGAGATAATTAAAATTGAATGCATTATGGAACTTTCTATTTTTTATATATATATTTTTTTTAGTTAAAAAAGACAATTATTTCTTTTAAAAACAGCAAAGCTGAGACATATCACTGCATTAAAAATAAGCAATTGGAAGTTTAAAAAAAAATATATATATATATATATATATATATATATGTATGTATGTATGAATTTATAGAAAGATATTTAAACTTCTTCACACACCATAAATTTTAAGTCAGCACAACCGGTTTCGAAAGGACGTAGCCTTTCTTCATCAGGTGCAAAAAACATGTGCTACTGCCTTGGAGCCAAAAGCAAGACTGATGTATGAATTAATCTAACAATTTATTAAAATGTATATAAAATGTTATAATATTAATATTAAAAATGTATCTCTCTCTCTCTTTTTTTTTCATCAAGACTAACTTATAACATGTAAATAGTCCCCAAAAATAGTGGTAATTTTTTTTTTTTTTAATATATATATATATAATTAAAATCACCACTGGAAATTATAACCCTACACAAAATAATTACATATTAATTTTTGGAAATGCAGATCGTATAAGTTGCAGTATTTCATAAATATGCTTCAGTATTCATTAAATACAGAAATACTGCAATTTTGCATTACAGAACAGAATTATTTTCTTAAACTTATTAACTTACGTAAAATTCGCTTAAAAGATACTTAAATATGTTGGTTGTAAAACAAATTTACAAGAATGTTTCTTAATTTTAAATAAATACTGAAATCTTAAGGAAGTTCACTAGGTTCCCATAAATTTATTTTGCAGATAAAAGACGCAAAAATTAATAAATTATACATATCTGAGAAAACACTTTTTCTTTTCACTGTTTTGGGTGTCTCTAACTTCTTTTCATGCCCTGAATTCAGAAATTATTATCTTTTCTTCCTATCTCGTAATGGTTTTTCACAAATCAAGGTTGACGATCGGAAGAAATCACACAGAGCATTTCTAACAAATTCGAAACTCTTTATGTATAAAGCACATTATAATAGGTTATTATTTACGCATTACCTTTTCCAGCGAGCGCACTGCTTATACGAACAGGAAAGGTCGCGCGTATTTTTCACATACACTACTGTAAAATATGTATTTTAAAGTATCTGAATATTTTAATTATACTATAACCATTGGAAGATTAATAAGAACATTCAATTGGAACTTTTATTCCTTAAAAAAAAAACTGAAAGAATGAAACTGAAAGCACAAAATCAATATAAAGTAATCAAAGAAACATCGGAATTATTTGAATATAAAATAAAGAATATAGCTCATGTTTTTTTCATTTTTAATAAAAAGTGTAAAGTTAAAAGTTAATTAAATTTTAAAACGTTTAAAATAATAATGTTTAAAACAAAAAGAACAAAGAATCCTTTTAAACAGCGAAATAGAAAATCAAATATAACAAAACATTATATGAACGGTCGCGCGTATTTTTCAAATACAAATAGCAAATATACAGCTTCACATCATTGTCTCGAGGCTCAAAAGATAACTAAAAATAGATCAATATATACTGAGAGAATAGCCAAAGATAAGTGTTCCAAATGCTCTCTGACTTTAAGATATACAACGAGATTCACCGCTAGTGTATCTCTCATATACGCGCGCCCGCTGGAAGGTTAAATGTGTTTGTTTACATCGATGCTATGTTTTGAGTGTTTTCTCTTGGGAGCATTGAGGGGAGGGATTCTCTATACAGCATCCAATAATAATAATCTGCTTTTAAAACTCCATCGTTTCTGACACCACCTCTACCTTAATTTGATGTCTTGATGGAATACATCTCCTTGTTCATCACTCACATCCTCTAGATTTTATAGGAAAGAACTTAGATTGGAGAAAAAATAGGGTTTTAAGCTCAAAAATTCCCATTTTTTTTTTTTACCAAAACTGTACGTGATGGAAACTTTTGAATAATTTTCCTTAATCAGCATCCGAAAATAGCTAGAAAAATACATCTTCTTGAAGAAAAAATTTCATAGCAGACCTGCGTTATATAATTTATTTTTTATAAGAATGACTGAGAACAACCAGCTAACTTCTATAAGCTTACTGTCATAGTTTTATGGAAGCTCATTGGTGTTTCATCGGGATGACCATAATTCAATTACAATGGTGACAAAATGCTTTTCTTTTTAACAACAGTTTCACACAAATCTGGTTTGATTATACTCAATGAAAGTGCTTCAAATTACTCAAATCGGAGATGCTTACAGCATTTTTATGGTTTTTGTGGATATTCATTCAGCATAAGAAATTGATTCCGATTCGGTGAATGAGGAATAGATGGTTCGATTTGATTATTTTTTCTATTCTGTTTTGAGAAAGTGATTCTTGCGTATTAAAAAAATTATATGCAATTATATGATCACTAATACTAATAATACAATACCTCATATAACATCTTCTTTTTAACAAATGCTTTTAGTTTTCTTTTGCGTTTAAACTAAGTTTATTTAGGCATGATAGATGTATTACATTGTGCATAAGATAAAAAAAAAATAATAATAAAAAATAAAAACCTTGTACAGGGATTTTACGTGCAAAAATCTCAAATTCTTATTTATTTTTATGGGTACAACAGCTCGCATGAAAAACAGACAAAATAATGAATTATTCTGTAGATGTTACAATGGAGAACCATAATTTAGTCCAATGTAGATTAAAGATTTTTAACAATATATTAGAAATTCAATCTCCCGATAAAATATTAGATTGTATTTAAGTATTTTTATCAACTGGGGTGCAGCGTACATCTACCTTCCTGCTGGCGCACCCTGGGCAACGTTCTTGTAACGGCAAATTGGTCTACATCGTTCAGCAGCTTCTGGTATGTCTTCTCAGCATTCAGAAGAACCAATGAACAGACACCACCTCCGTCGATGTGCTTCATTCACTTCGTGGAAACACTGAAACTGCGCTTGACTGGCGTGCGAGAGAATTTTTAATGCAATGACTTCGGTCACTTCTTCTTTTTATCTTTTTTTTTTTTTTTTTTTTTTTTTGTAATCATTTTTATTCTGTATTTGCGTTGCCATAGGAAATAACTTTTTTTATCAACTATTTTAAGGCACAATTTCTTTATTTATTATGTGCAATTGCATACACCTCTTAATACAAGAAATGATCTGGTAAAATTTAATAACGGTATTTACAATTCTTTAAATAAAGATAACTATAAACAATTCTGACTTAATAATTAAATAAAAATCAGATTTATTATACAGTAAGTATCATACATATTGTACAAGTTTAACATTATAATTACATATTAAAAAGAAAATGTAGAACAACCGGAACTAGCCTAATAATTTTGTTTACTTTATTGCTCTAATACGTGCAAATTTTCTAACAAGAAAGTTATATACTTTTAACTGAATTTAATATTTACAACAAATGTTATTTCAGAAATATTTTGATTTATTTCTTTTATTAACAATTTATAGTTAATCACTAAATGCATAAAAAGGTTTTATTATTAATTCATTCTTGCGCTAACAATATCATCTCCAAAGGTTCTGCATCAAGAATCCTAAAACTTTCAAATTTTCCTATTTTATTGCATTAAGAGATCCTCTTCTATTAAATTCCTTAAATAACCAAAAAAATATTTTGAATTTTATAACCCGTCTCAAAGATTTTACGATCAAATGTAGGCGATCGCAAACTTTTATTCATCTTTAACATTCTCTAAATTTTAATTCCCCGTTTCATCGTAATAAAAGAAAATATTCAACATAAAAATATTTTCCATGTGGTTTTGTTATTAAAAATTCACCAATTTAATTTATATATAATGCAAAATTAGATTTTTTTAAAAAAGAGGAATTTTTTGCAGCGCAATTCATTGCATTAGATTATTAGTGCGTCGTTGGCGTTTCGTTTGATGGCTTACTCTATCAGTGAATTGCACTTTATAATCTATGAATAGTAACTTTTGGGACTTTAGAAATTAAAACGTTTACAACATTCATCAAAGTAAAATAAAAAATGTATGCCTTAAAATAATATGTAACTTTGCGCACAGTATTTTAAATATAAGAGGTTTCATTAGATTTGGATATTTTAAATGTATATCTTGTACTGTTTACATAAGAAATAAAAAAAGGATAATATAACACGTTATTCATATTTCTTTTAGCAGATAATATTAAAACATCTAACAAAGCAGTTAACTTTATTTTTATGAAATGTACGTCATTTTTTGATGAAAGTCACGCGTAGTACACTAACAGCATAATTGAGAAAGATCGAATTTACTATACGTATTAAAGTATCTCAAAATGAAATGAACGCGCATTTATTAACACATTAATGATAATTAGAAATAAAAGTTTAGCAAAAATTAAGCTTGCATGAGCAAAAAACTTGTGACAAAACTGACGTCATATTTTAAAAATACATTTTTATACAGCTCGTACTGTAATTACAGTTAGTAATTCTCTTTCTCTCTTTCTCTCTGTGTATCTATCTATCTATCTACCTATCTATCTATCTATCTATCTATATATATGAAAGTATGGAGTGTTATCAAGATTCTGTTTAATTAATAAGGGACAAAGAGGAAAATTATAGTAGTTTTTTAATTGAACAATCTGTTCAAAAGTGTAATGCATGTATAATAATTATTGAAATGAAATTGATTTAAGGGTATTTCATACTTTTCATCCTTTATCTCATCCTTTTCTAAAATAATTTTAGGTATCTATTATTAAGCTTAAATCTGAAACAGAACGAGCTACTTTCCAACCAACAATTTTTATGAGAGATTTAAATGAGGGTCGTCGAAATCTAAACGATTTTTTTTTTTTTTTTTTTTTTTTTTTTTTTGTGTAGATGTATAGCCTCCTAAACTAGATGCCTTCCACGTGGCTCGAAAACTTGGCAACAGTTCAAGCGGTAGACAGTGCCAACTGGTACAGATTGCGTGATTTTTTTATTCAACTGTCACCAATAATTTTAAGAAGGGATATATGATATGCATAATCGACGTTTCTTCGATTCTATTCGCCTTTTATGTACATCAAATCCCATTTTTTTTTTAAATTTTTGGCGGCTGATGGATAAAAAAGTCGCGCAATCTGTACCAGGTGGCGCTGTCTACCGCTTGAACTGTTGCCAGGTTTCTGAGCCACGTAGAAGGTTTTTAGTTTAGGAGGCTATGGTAGAGTGATCTCACAAACAAGGAATCAGATAATTTACAGGCCATCCATGAGAAGGATTGAAAATGGGTTGTGGGGATTAAGGCTGATTGAAGTCCTAGGCCTGAGGTGGAGTGCCCTCCGTGGGGGTCTTTTTGGGGTTTTTTGGCCCGTATTTACGCAAGTTTCGGAGAAAATCTCTGCAAACTTTTATGACTAAGCCGACGAGCGCGACCTGGGATCGAATCTAGCACCTTCGTCCATCAGCTTTGAGCGCAGAACCGCTCGGTCGTTGGTGAAACGGATTAAAAATGGATTTTAAATTGTGTTTTTTTTTTTTTTGTTAGTTCTTCAAATTTTAGTGTACTGAATGATGGATATACACGGTAAATAATATAAAATATTTTTTTTAAAGCAGTCGAATGAACCTCTTCCTGGTTGATGTAATTGGCTGTAATATTTTTTTAGTTGTATTATACTTATCACTATAAATATCTTCATTTAGACAGTACAATCTTAAGCACACTTTTTTATAACAGAAATTTCGCTTACTTTAAATGTCAATCCAACCACAACAAAGCTATTTTGAATAAAGAAATTCTTATTTTAAATCTATTTACTCTACATTATGATTTAGATTTGAGTGCTGTTCTTTCTTCACCTCCTCTGAGTAATTATATATAAGTTCTTTCCTCTGTATATATCGGGTTCTCAAAATTTCTACTTTTAAGTATGTTATCCCATCAAATATGATTTTCAACACCGTAGAACAGAACTTTTCTGGCCATTAGAAATTTCTATGTTTTCTCCCAGCGAACATCACATCGCGAAAATCTGTCTAATTTTAATACCTTTGAATTTACAGAATTGAATTGGGCTGAAATTAGTTATCAACAGTCGAATCCATTTTTCTTGTTTAAAACATCCTTTATTCCCCTATTGTAAAGCTTAAAAAAAAAAAAAAATCTAAGTTATTTTATTGTTTTTTCCTGTTCAGGTAGAAAGTCAAAATTTTTGACCACCGGTTTTCGATGATTTTTCGCTTTTTGAGATCTCTTGATTACATTCAATAATGTTGTGTGAACGCTGTACATGTACGCATCCAAACTTTGGGGACTCTGGATCTCAATAACAAAAGGACGGAATTCAATATAGGTTTATATTAGTTTTTACCTTGACTTAAGGAGGATCTGATTATATTTTGTGATCAATCACTTAAAAAGTAGTTATGACGTACCGATTTTTCAAGAATTTTTAATATGGCTGTATAGAACAAAATTTAGTCTAAATATAATGAGAATTATTTTTAACAAAATTTTGTGAAAAAAAAAAAAAATAAAATAAAAATAAAAATAAATAAATAAATAAAAATTAAAAATTATAACAGTACTAGTAAACATGGGTAAACATGTTACATTAGTAGTAGATCGCTTTCGCTCTTGGAGGTAGTAAGCGAATCGAGAATGAGTGAATGCAGCTGCTATAAAGAGAATGTAATAATTACATTAAAATTTTGCAAGATTTAGCCCCCGTGGTAAATTAATTTTCGATGTTTTCTAACTGAGAAATTTCCATTTTTCTTTTACATATCGCAGAGGAAGACACACGTCCCAATTACTTTTATCGCATATTGATTAACTCTGTACTGACAGATTTTTTATCAATTTATCACCCGTCTCGATAAAAGGATGCCCCGAAATAGTATCTTCCATTATTATTCCTATTTACAAAGTAGGTGGTATTGAATCAAATATTTGCAAGAGTTAACATTTTGCCATTTCGAGCAAAAACCTAGTATTTTCTAAATCTTTTATTATGATATATATTCCAGATAAAATATATTGAAAAATAAGAAAAATAAAAACCGGTTTGACAATGTTGCAAGAACTATTACAAAAACTTAAACAACGACGTTTTTAAATTGTGTAGAACCAATTCAAATACCGAAGGAAGAAGGATTAAATTTCTTTACAAATCTCACTTACCTGAAGAGCCATCTTTTAGGGGAAAGGTTAACCAATTTTGCAAATTGGTTGAATAAATTTCCTTGTTTTCCCAGGCATAATACCAGAAAGGATATAGTTCTATCACGTTCCTTTTTACTTCCATTACCCTACTACCGTAGGTAATGGAAGTATTGTATTCGGTCTGAAAATTCGATATCGGGTTTTCACCTGATTTACACGTTTTAAGGTAAGGTCCCCTGAGTCCAAAAAAGTGGTTTTTGGCAATTGGTCAGTGTGTATGTATGTATGTGTTTGTGTTTGTGTGTGTGTGGGGGGGGGGGGGGGTGTATGTATGTATGTGGAGAATCTTCTGGCTATTATAGCTCAGAAACTAATAAAGATAGAGCTACGAAACTTTAGAATTAAATACGTCTGGATTACAGATGAAATTTCCAAATTTTGGTGAAAATTGAAAAACCGGAAGTGGGACATCGGAAACCGGAAGTGGGACCCTAAGTCCTTATCTCAAAAACGGCTCTAACGATTTTCTTCAAACTTGCCATATAAACACTCTATTAGATGTCCTTTTGAATGATATAGTTTGTTAGTTCAGGAAAATTGATAGGCGTCCTGTATAAATAGCTCAATTTCAGGCCTCGCAAAGGCGTTCCTTTAAAAACGGTTGTACGGATTTTTTTCAAACTCGGCATTTTAACTCACTTTTAAATATGCTTTTGTATGTAATTATTGTTTTCCTGTCAATAATTGAGTTTAACCGGAAGTGGGACATCGGAAACCGGAAGGGGGACCGTAAGTCCGTATCTCAAAAACGGCTCTAACGATTTTCTTCAAATTTGCTATATAAACACTCTATTAGATGTCCTTTCGAATGATATAGTTGGTTAGTTCAGGAAAATTGATAGGCGTCCTGTATCAATAACTCAATTTCAGGTCTCCAAAGGGCATTCCTTTAAAAACAGCTGTACGGATTTTTTTTTTTTACGTCGCTATATGTAAGCTTCGTTTTATATGTCTTATATATGCATAAAATTTCTCTTACTGAAAATTTCATGTTTCTACTTCTTTAGGTCATTTTTATGTTTTCTGATTACATTATCTCCCAAAAATGCATATAATATGTGTAATATATATATATATACACACACAGTGATAGATAAATAGATTAGAGTCCTGAAAAATGACAATGCATAACTGCCTAGTAGTGATTTAATATATATATATATATACATATATATATATATATATATATTATTTTCATTAAAATTTGAATAAATATTCTAAAATTCATATGCGATTTTCTATATTTCCCTTTTATATTATCGCGGAGAAAATGTCTTCTTATTTTTTTAAAACCACATGTTAAACCTTTTACTTTGTTCACTTGGAAATACGCTAATAAAATTACTCGTATTTTCTTTTTTATTGATTGAATAAAACAAAATTAGTTTTCTAAATTTAATTTCACAAACAGTGCAGACATTCTACTTTTTTCTCATTCAATCAAAAGAGAAACACTTTCTTTTAGAAAACGCAGAGAGCATTTACTCAGACCAAATTGATTCTGGATTTTATTATTTGAATTATTTTTAATGCTCGCTGCATTTTGTTTTTCCTTCGGATACTTGAAAAACAATGCCAAAAATCTCAAAATACAAGAAAGAAAATTAAATTAATACTTTTACATTTATTTTATTTTTTTCGTTTTTCATAAAATATTTATAGAAAAAGTATTATTCTTTTTTATTTCTTCAAATTCTATCAATTATGGATGGACACAAATTTAAAAATATAGTGTAACGTTTGTGACTTACTTTATACATTATATCTTGATATTTAAGTACTGTTTATCATTGTGATATTAAAAGAATTTTTTTTTTTTTTAATAATCTAATTTAAAAATATAAATCACGTTTTTCAAAACTTTAAGAGCATATTTTCATCGGAGTCTTAATACCAATTAAACTTCACTACACTAAATGTATATACACATCTATATTTATTTATTTTAATAATTTAAGTAAATATTCTATAGGAAAAATAAAAATAAAAAATAAGTGGTTTATCATTGAAAAAAAAATGTAAAAAATCTCTCAAAGATAATAAATAAAAAAATAAATAAAAACAAATAAAATAAATAAATAATAAATAAATATTCTGTCAAAGATAGAATTTAGTTTACTACGGAGGACTATTAATTTCAATCCGTAAAAATTTTGTTATTATGTTTTATATTTTTTTATTTTTTATCTCATTTTTTGACCATAAAACTGGGCCACGTACTTTTTCAAATGACTGAAATGGATTAAAATGAATTGTTGCCATCGAAATTTCATACTTTAGTCAATAAAAAAAAAAAAAAAAAAATCTAATTCTCGTGTCGAAAAACGTTTTACATCCCTGGATTCAGAAAAATCGGCCCTTTCATTTGGTATCACATTTTTAACGATGGACTGTCATTTCTTATTCAGTTTGGTGTTAGAATAAACTGGTCTACTATAACGGACGACAACGTTTTTACTCATCTTGAAACTAATAGTTCTCCAAGCCCTAACACTAAACGAATAAATAAAAATGAAACGAAATGAAATTCAATAAATAGATATAAATAATTAATGAATAATATAAATATAATTGAACATAACAACATAAATAAAAATAATATTAAAAAATATTAATGATTTTATTCATTCTTTAAGAAAAAAAAATAATAATAATGGGAAAAATTTATCAAGAGTCTTTTAATGTTATTTTTATGTTGGAAAATCTTTCATTGAAATTTGGAAAATGAAAAAACATTTTTAATTCCATATTATACTATTGCTTTTCTTTAAATTTTTTTAATTATGATTGCTTCAATCAATTTCTTACATATTCTTGCTTTTAGTAAAATTGCATTCTATAATCTGGATCAATGGTTAAAGTGGGTTTATGTGGGTTAATGGGTAAAGTGGACGTACAGCTATTAGTGAAATTGGTAATATGTAATAAGCATCGGCCCTTGAAGCATAATGTCTGGAGTAAATGAATACGTAATTTTCAAGTACAATGGTATTTTGAATAAATACCATAAAATGTAAAACTCGCAATAATTGATTCGAGTCGAAAGACACCATTTGTCAGGCAAACAAAGTAGACACGAGTTCTGCATTCAAAGCGGCAACGACCTGAAGCAATTGTTGCGAGTTTTTAGCGTTTCTTCAAAGTTTTGTACTTATTACTTTAACCCATTAACGCCCAGCGTCCTCATTTGAGGACAGCTAATAAAATGGCATGTATATTTTTTGTGGTTTCTTGCAATGATTTCTAATCCTTAATGACTGTTTATAGAATCACTCTAAATGATCCATGTGAGTCTTATGCGCCTACTATTAATTATTATTTCATGATTTGGATCGTTATTTATTTTATGATTTTTCATTCATCGCACATATATTTGTTTTTTGCGGAAATATACCAACTTAAATCCAATTGAATAATAATATATATTGTAATACTTTACTTTCGAGACCTTTGTCAGCATATATTAGGAAATTAGTCTGTTATCTCAAAGTTTTTCGATCTCGCAGTTTTTTCGCTAGAACACTAAACATTCTGAAATGAGGATAGGCTTTAAATTTGAAACTATCAGAAGAGTTTTTTAAATTTAATATATTTCACTCCCAGTTGCCCATATTAATTTGGAATTGAAAAATTAATCAAAATACATTTTACAAAATTAATTTGGGCATTAACGGGTTAAAATGCCAGTTCTGTACTGCTTTCTTATTATTTTGAACGTTTGTTGTTGCTTACAAATTAGATCCAATACAACCACCATTCTAATGTTTCAATAGCTATATACAATATAGGACATTTTCAATGGAAACTCGCAATATATAGGCCTTTATTCCTGTAAATTCATAAATTGTCTTATCCGTTGAAGTGGAAATGTCAGAAAAAATGTCTTTGATATCCACACAACTAAAAATCACAAGTTTGTTGCAATTGTGGTATCACACACTTTTCAAATATGTCCGCAGCAGTGGCATTTATTCAAGTCTATTGTTGGATATGCATTGTAAAATTTATATTATGTAAAATGTTTAATATGTAATCATAAAATATATGTTATGAAAGGTATAATCTTTCAATTTCTACAGAGAAAAAAAATAACATAACACCGATAATAAAAATTAATAGTATCTTTATTCATAAGCTTGAACAGATAAATAATAACATTTAACAATAATTTTACATTCTCATTTTGTAAGTTTGCTTAGTTTAATATTCAATACATGAAACTCTAATGTAGCATACACAGACATTTTAATTTACATATCATTTGATTTTATTTTTGTAATTTTAGGAATTGTGACACCGCTTTTCAGAATAATTTGAGTAATTTACAATAATAATAATAATAATAATTATAATTATAAATAATTTTATAAATTTAGTCAAATATAAGTATAATATTTTAAATTTGTATAACAAATACGAAATTTTTATATTGAAATGAGATTTAAATTTATTGTACGTAGTACTGAAACATGTATAAAATTTCTGAAGATTTAAAACTGAATACAACTTACAAATATACAGTAATTTATTGGTTTCTTTATAATATACTCATTTTTAATATTTATACAATTTTTGTGGAATACAATAAAATAAAAAATGAAATTATATAAATATTTTAACGACATTCATAATATTTATACTGTAGTAGAGTAATATTTTTAACCATTTGCATTAATAAACCTACCGCTTAACGTCAAGTATTTAAAAAAAAAAAAAAAAAAAAAAAAAAAAAAAAAAAAATGCAGATTTTATTGCGCGCTTTCCCATTATATAGACACCAGTATTTGCAGTAAAAGAAAAAAAAATTAGTGTCATGACACATCAGTTATGATATTTTAATAGTTTTTGACCAATTTGGATAGTAACTTTGGCCTAATAGACACTACAGAAAATAATACTGATCAAATATCGATGAATCCATACAACTCAGTATGGCATCCCCAAGACATTCTTACGATATCCTGTGTTGTCTTAGGGTTGGGTTGTGGGGATTAAGGCTGATTTACTGCACTTGGGTTATAGGCCTGAGGGGAGATGTCTCAGTAAGTGATCCTAGCCCTTATTTATGCAAGTTTCGGAGAAAAGCACTGAAAACTCGAACTGCTATGCCGATGAGCGTGTCCTGGGATCGAACTCGGTGACTCACGTATACCAACTTTTGAGCGCAGAACCGTTCGGCCGCTGGTAAAGTCCCTGTGTTGTCTTAATTCAGGAGAACAGGCTATAGTTCGGCTATCTATGGGATTCCCTGCATCTTTTAAGTCATATTATGTGTTATCTAAAGAGAAAATGTCCTATATGTTGGGTTGGTTGGTTGGTTGGATTTTACGTCGCACTAGTACTACGGTGTGGGCAATTAGCGAAGATTGGTGGTCCGGAGACATGCCATCGCAATTTTGATCCTCAATGGAGGTGATGGCTCACTCGTTTCGATGAACCCAGAGGTACAATTTATATGGTGTTATATGAAAATACATAGTCCTCTAGATATGGTAGATATGGTAGTGCTACGAATATGTAAGCCAAGTGCTAAAAATAAAAGTTTCTTTGTTTTAATGGAAAACTTATGAACGAATTTGAAAATGAAAAGACGGTTAAAAATATAACCCTACAAGCTGGCAATCCCTGAGTATGCCAAACAACGGTCGCTATCAAACGAGACACCAAGGCTGAGAAAAATATCTAACTGCTGGAAATAAGATTGGAAAAAAAAAAAAAAAAAAAAAAAAAAAACTAAATGACATTTCATTAAGCAGATGATATAAAATAGAATACCAATGATTCGCAATTCTCTCTCTGCTTTTTCAGAAAGGGGGATAAATAAAAATTACATTTCTGATGGATCCATTTTTATATTAATAAAATTTGGATTATTCTAAATGAACATTTTAATATTATTAATAATATTTTAGGTATTTTATATTAAATAAAATATCTTAAGTGAGAATTACATTTATATTAAACTTATTATTTAAAAATACTATTTATTTTATAATTAGGTATTTAATAATTTTGAAACAATTAGATATATTGAAACGATATGTGTGCAACTTGCTCATAGATGGGAACATACAGGACATTGCGGCCACAGCGGATTTTACGTGCACCAACCAACACAAGTGTAAACGACGGTCTTTGGACGGCTCGAGTATCGAACTCACAATCTTCCAATTACGTGCTCGGAACTCTACCAACCGGGCTACAGTAGAGTGGCCATATTTTTTTCATTCAATTTGGGGACAAAGATGGCGGTGCCCTCGAATTTCGAAGACAAAAAATAATTAAATAATTAAATCACCTTAAATTGTAAAATTTTAGTAATTTTTATATAGAAAGCACATAAAAGGAATTATTTCAGTTTATTTAATATACATATAATAAACTATTATAATAAAACATTAATAACTTTATAACCGGTGTCCCTAAATGTGTTGTAATTTTTTGGGGACGAAGGTAGTTTTCGAAGACTGTCCTCGAGATTCAAGGACATATGGTCAGCCTATGCTACAGTGGTCCGCATTATGTTGGGTTAGCCATGATCGTAAAATGTTGATAAGTTAAGGCAGAAGACTCGTGATCACATTTTGAACAAATTAGTTTTTGGTATTAAAATCTGCAATACAGTTATTTCAACACTTAACCCCTCCATTTTTTATAGTTATTATTATTATATTTTAGAAATATAAAAACCTAAATTACACCATTTCAAAAAAGAAAATTTAATTAGAGATCAGGTACTGCAGTATATACAAAAGTTTTTTTTTTTTTTTTTCTTTAACTGATTTTGTTTCAAATAGTACCTTCTCTTTAGAAATAAATGTGGGGCTTTCAATTTAATATTAAATTTCATATATATATATTTAATAGTGTCAACTGGTATCCATATAAAGGGAAATGAAAATTTTTTTATGTACATTAATTTCATGCATAATATCCACAAGTCAGATAAAATATTTTAGAGGAAATTTTACTTTAATCATGCAATACATTTCTTTTTGTTTTTTGCCCACAAGAAATATTAGTTTTTCTGCATATTAACATTTTTAGTTGTATAAAACAGATTTATTGGACCTGTGAATTCCATGCAGGGAATAAGGACAATTTTATTTTAAAACACATTCTGTGAAAGCATTACTAGCAATGATAAATTTATAATAACATAAACATTACATAAATTTACAAACTTCTTTTTCCGTATTTATAAACTAGCCATTTATTTAACATCAATACATTTCAATATATTTTTCACATTTTTATAATGCTATTAATATCTTTCAATTAAAGCCGATTTATTTTTATATCATTTAGAATAAATGCATAACTATCAGCCTACAACAAGTATTTCCATAAAGAACAAGCATTTCCCCCCCCCCCCACACTTTGCAACGTTATCTTACAAGTGTTTTTTCTAAGATAATTTATTTAAATAGAGTTAAATATACTGGAATCACAATTTACATAAATAAGCTCGATTTTTAGATATTAATATTGTGATACATAATATATAATAATTAAATAGCGAAAAGTATTCCCTCTTACAATCAAGTTAAAAATTTAATTACTATTTGAACGTCTAAAACAGTGTTTTCAAAGATCATATATATATATATATATATATATTTTTTATTAAGAAGCTCAAAAAAAAAAAAAAAAAAAAATCCAGTTTTCTGATTTTTGCTTTTTTTTACAAATATATTAATCAGGTGATTAAAAACTGAATCTTTTGAAGATAAATGATATTTGACATAAATAAAAGACTATCAATCTTTGAAGTGATGATTCAAACGTTACAATTAAAATTTATTGGAGATTATTGAATAAAAAATCTGCCAGATCTGTCAACATAGCACATAAACTATATGTTAAAAATCTGATTTTCATATTAAGAGGACTTTAAAGTATACAATGATAGCACTATCTAAATTTTGTAAAATTTACACCAAAATAATGATTTTTCTGCTGTATATGGGTAAGAAAAAGTAAAAATTTTTACTTGTATTGGTGAAATATCTTTAGTTTTATCCATAATAATAAAAACCACCATTTGTTTAGATAAAATTTAACTTGATGCACCTTAACATGAATGCGATATGCAAAACTTAATTTGATTCAACAGCAATATATTAACATAAATCTTTGATATTAAACTACGAAAATTTTGTGAAAACTTTTCATTTACTTTAGCATCATTCCTTTTTAAAAATTGATAATTTGTTATTTTATGTTACAAGAGGGAAAATTTTCCAATACATTCTATTTCTTTTATACAATTTTTGCATAAAAAAGATTAAATAATTTTTTTCAACATTTTAATTTTTTTGTATATACTTTTGTAATACTTTTATCGTCTATTCCAGCTAATAAAATTAGTGAAATTATTTATATATTAAAATTAAATAAGAGAGACTAATTTGAATTATTTGGAAATTTGTATTTTTTTCTTCTCAATCATAATTGTATTTCCTTAAGAAAATTACAAATCTTTTTTTTTCTTTTTTGAGCTTCTTAATTTAATTTTTAATTAACTACACACCCATTACTAATACATGTATAAGGCAATAATCTATTTATAATTATGACATAACACGAATAAGTAATTATTTTTTCTAACTACAAGATATATATATATGTATATATATTTATGAAAATATGTACATAGAGAAAAAGAAGGAAGAAATTAGTGAAGATTGTCCCAGTCTGTGACAAAATATCTGTTATATAAACACTTACTACTATCTATTTGTATTACTCGAAGAAACTTGCATAGTTAATATGAAGATAAATCTCTTGCTAAACTTAAGAAAATGTTGGATATGTTATATTAAACTTAGGCAAGCATATGACATAAACATAAGATTAAACTTGATATTATACCATTATTCTTTCAAATATGATATTATATTAGTAAGTCATTTTGCGGTATATACAAGCTAACGTAAAAATATATGTAATTTAGATTCACGTTTTTATACATCGCCACCAAAAAAGCCATTTTATATGCCATAACATGTTGCTCCACAACCTGTTAATATACAATATTATGAAAATAGCATGATTTTTCGAATACACACAATCCTTGGGCCTAGCATAGCTAGAAGCGCTCGACACCACTCTTAGAGCGGTGAGCGGCACCTACTCCTTGTTAAATCCTGTTAAATACACACAATCCACAGAAGCGCGTAATATTATGTGCTCCAGTTTCTATAACAGTTTTCAATAATTTGCTAGAAATAACATCATTTAATTTTTATGATACAGTAAGCAAAGAAGATGAAACAATATAAAGAAAATATTGTTAATCATGAAAAGGATATTCCAATTTGTAAAGAGGAAATTATATCACGGAAAATAATGAGTGAGTAAAACTCGAATAAAGAACATTTCAAACATAATTTCACTACTTCATTTTTCGTAAAAATTTACCACATTTTTGGCAAAGCTCTTCATTTTTGGTATACGCTTCATGGAACCATTTCAGGCACATTAGGCCTTTTATCCAATCATTCGTTTTGGTTGTTGTATCGTACTGTGGTATCGTCCACAATCAACACACTGATTCTCATCAAATTCCATTTCCTCAGAATCTGTTAATTTTAAATGTATATTCTTCTTCGTTGCCAGATGTGTCGTGTTTATTATAATTATAAATAAAATTATTTATTTACTTTTTCTTCTTGAGTTTATTTTTATTATTATTATTATTTTTATTTTAAACTTTTTTCGTCAAATTTATTTGTTTCCGTAATACAAGTTTCCAACCGCTTTTCAACAAACTGATGTCAAAACCATAACTACTAATCTGTCATTAAACATGCCTTAAATACCATTGTAACGTTTTCTAACTGTTTTTGTCATGGTTACATCAGGAACTGGTTCAATATCATGTAGTACTTTTACTGGTGTTGGTACAGTATGAATTTTTGGATATTTTAAAGTTGTTGATGTCTCTTGTATTTTATGTGGCCATCTCTCCTGAAATTGAAGGTCATATATCCACCCAATTTAAAGCCTCTCCCCACCATTGTGAGTCTTTGTTTTAGTCTTAGAAGCAAAAATTGGATTATATACGTTTTTTAAATTCCGTATAGTAATAATAATAATAAAATCAACGTTTTTATCATAAAACATTCAAATATTTAACTCAAAGACAAAATTCAACCACTAAATAAAAAAATAAAAAAAAAAATCACAGTGTATGAACGCATTGAACTATTTCCTACGAACAATGTTGAATAAGTTTAGGAAATACCTGTACTGACCATCTATCCTAGTTATCCTAATTGGAATCTGCAAACTCTTTCCATGATTATAACAACCTTTTTAGGGCAAGAACGTGTCCCAAAGCGTAACATTAATATTATGTTTCGTTCTTTATCTTTTTCTATTTTAAATCAGTTTTTTTTTTTTTTTTTTTTTTTTTTCACGCTGTTAATGGAACGTACTTTTTAATTTTTATTTTTTAGTAATATTATCGCTTATTTTGGTGTTTTTTCCAGACTTTGCTTATGCAAATGCCGTGTTGGACAATTTCCCAATACCCAACCACTGCCAAGTTCTAGTTTCGAAACCTCAAGCCCTCCATTTCTATTCGAATGTCCCTGTCTTACCTATAAACTTCCAAAAAAATGTACTTTATATTAATTTTGTACTCTTTTACTTCTGTTTTATAATTGTATTGCTTTGTTTCATACTTGTGATTGCGAATTTTTCCCATGGTGTTTTACATTTATTTTATTTTATTTTATTTTATTTGTGTGCGTGTGTGTGAGTGTTTTTCCCTGATTTTCCTGTGCGAATGCGGGGAATACTTACAAAGATTTTATTTTTAAAATTTACATATATTAAAAAAAAAAAAAAAAAAAAAAAGGAAAAGGAAAACTCTTCATATCTTATTAAACTTCTACAATGGCAGACCACTGATAATCGTATAGTATATTTTCAGATGTTTTAAAAACATATCCAACATTTTCATATTAATGCTAATATGATGGTATTTGCATGAAAGTGTATACATTGGAAGAACAGCTCAGTTATTATTTATATAGTTAATATTTGTTTTGTTAATTTGCTTATCATTCTGTAAAGCAACGATACTTTGACTTTAAAAAGTATATCAGGTACAAAAACGCAATTTAAACAAATATTTCTTATGCATGGAAATACTCATTGCTAGATACGGATAATTGCATTAACTTAAACGCGTTTAATTTCCCTATCAGTTTCCTATGCAATATGTGCTTTTGCTCATATTGTACTCATTTATCATAAATTGATCGTATGCCAAAAATTATTAAGGATGTAAAACCTTAAATAGTTTGTGAACTGTAAATCATACTAACGTTAAAATTAATTTAAAAGAAAATATTAATGATACATATATCTACATCACAAAAATAAACATAACAAATATTCATGTTGAAATCTACTGAGATTTTCATGCATAAGAACTGTTCATAAGAATTTGAGTATTTACAGAAATACAGATAAAGATCATAAATATCTGAGATAAAATAAAATGAAAAGAAAAAAGCTCTAAACTACACTAAAATCTAATATTATGAACATTTATGCTCTATGTCATCTAACATTATTGAAAGTTGAAAATTTGCCTTCCAACAGAACAAAAATATACATAGTCTGTTTAGACTGAAGTTTAGTATACACCGAAGAGCCATAGTGTTATGAGCCTTTATTTGATATGAAATAGAATCACATTTTGTATCCGGCGAGATACTGAATTGAAAGGTGATAATAGTCTGAAGAATCTGGTACTAGAAACGTACTAATTAATCATCCAATTGCGACATATTTAGTAATGGTAGCGAGGCAATACGAAATAGGTTTTTCATTTGTGACCACGAATGTTTTATTGGCTTCATTCCTGGGGAATTCGGAAATCACGACTTGACTTGAAATCAACAAGAATTATTCTCAAACCGCTCTCTGACGAATGGTGCGTCATCCTGTTGCAAAGCGGAAAAAACTGTTGTTAGGAAGGTGTATCTCTGATTTGGAATTATGTTCATATAGCACACAGACATCAAACTGTTTCATGATGAGGCGTCTTAACCACCCGACCGCCTTGGAAAAGGGCAAAATTATAGTGTTATTTTCACTTTACGATTTTAAAATGTACTAAACGAAGGTTATATTATTTTTGCTTTAAAAATATATCTGTCTATTAGAAAGTAAACCTAATATCTATTGTAACTGATCTTCACACTTTAATAAAAGAAAACATTTATAATTAAAAAAAATATATATAAGTGGATTGAAGGAAAAACTATAGCTCAGTGAATGGATAGATCCATTCACTGAGTTGTTGTTTTTGGCAACATTGCTTTTAAGTACCACATTTGACAACACTGTTTCTGAGCAGTGTTGTTCAATTATCGTTATTGTTTATTCAATTATCACCAATAACTTTGGGGTGTGATATTTGATCTACATAATAAACAATTAATCTTCAAAGTGATTAGGCAACCATTACAATTAAAATTTAGGGGTGGATTTTGAATAAAAATATCCCTAAATTTAGGAAAGGTTAGTTAAAAGCTTAATTTCACTCATAAAAACATCAACCTCACCCTAATGTCGGCATTATTGCTTTGTATATGGCCAAATGTGAACCTGGAGGTCAGAGTTTTCGTTTGAAATCGTCATACTCACCCGTCAGTGTGATAGATCAGAAAATGTAATTTGTCAGGGCGGGCGATTTTCTCCCATTCTTTTATTGAACAACGCTTATGGTCCAACGCTAGCAACTTGCTTGGCCCATTACAGATGTTGAGGGCTATGACGTGCCGTAAGCGGAGGGAGGGTCACTGGCTGCGTAGGTCGATGTATATGCATCGCTTTTGTTAAGACACACTGTCTAGGTCGCCGCTATTGAAGATGATGGACATTTTGGTCGTTCTGATCCTTCAATCATGCTGAACAATGCGTAACAATCTTCACCTTTCTCCAGAATCAATGCATCACTGCCAGCAAATCGTTGGCAGGTGGAATGCTGTTTCGCTTTTCATTTATCACTCTTGATAAATACTCAAAGCAGCTGAACGTAAGCAGTCCACCTGATGCGCTGTTTCTTACATTCATGTTTCCCCCGTGGAAGGTAAACATTGACGATTTCACCTTTATCGAAATCTGATATTGTGGTTGCTTTTAACATTATTTAACAAAAACCTCTACGTATAGAAAAACAGTATGTGGGCTCTTTTTATAACTCCGTGCGTCTTGTTTCGCCGCCGAGCAAGCTTATTGATCTCGGTAAAACATGGTCATATTGTGATGGATCTTCGGTGTATATTCATTAAGAGAAAATTCAGTGTATTTCCTTGACAGTATAGATTAAGATTATGTATTTGTATATAGACTGATTTTTTTTTTTTTTTTTTTTTCTTTTTTTACATGTATAAAGTACAAAAATAAAAATTTTACAGTTTGAAATTTATTGATAACTCTTTTGAGAGAACATATTCGGAATTGAAAAACACAGTTGAGAATAAACCAATCCGAATTTTATATGTTTACGCATTTTAACAACATTAATACGTAATTGGAAAATTATGAACACAAATGAAATATTTATGTAAAAAATATTGATACATAATTATTAAACAAAATACAGTAATCCTTAAAAGATATTTGGAATATTTATTTCTTTTTTTAAGATACGGCATAAACTTTATGTTTTAACAGGGTTACCAACATTTTAGTTTATTTCGGAACATTTTTAGCCCCGCCTTTATTCCATGTCACTTTTTTTTAAGAGTACATTTTTCTTATTTTATCGTAGATACACTTTGGAGAAAAGTATTCTAAAGTGGTTCGAAATAAAGGCGAGGCTAAAAATGCTCCAGAATAAATTAAAATGTTGGTAACCATGGTTTCAACATACTTAGAATAAAACTAGAATTTTAACATGTTTATTTGAAAATAAATACATCCGACTAGATTAAGAAATCTTTGATAAATATATTGGATATACAGGGCAAACCAAAAATCCTTATTATATATTTAATTGAATATAAAACTAACTAGGTGGCTTACGAGAGTGTTGTTTGTAATAAAATGTTATTTATGCTGAAATTTTAATTAAAAAAAATAAATAAAAAATAAAAATACTTTCAAAATTTTCTCTCATCTACTTGCTTCTGTGTTTTGTTTAAATAATATGTCATGTAGTTTTACTACGACCACCTTGATTCCATGACTTCTGATTTCTTTTTGTGGGTCTATGTAAAGGACGAAGTGTATTATTATAATACGGATGATAACAAATTATTGAAGACGCAAATGTATGCAATTTATTTACTTCCACACTCAAAGCTAGCAAACAAGTGGATTAATTTGGTGGAGAAGTGATTTGAAACCCCTTTGTACGTGATTTAAGTTATAAAAGGCGCTATTATTAAAATATTGTACAGAATTTTTAAAAAATAAATTATTTTTAATAGCTTTCCATGATATTTTCCTGTTTTTTCTTATGTTACAGCGTCATCTGGGAGAGACATTATAAACTTTTTTTTTTATTTGTTTAAATAAAACATTTCATCTTAAACAGAGTTGTCAACATTTTTATTTATTATTGAGCATTTTTAGTCCTGGCTCCATTTCATACCACTCTATTTTAAGAGTATTTTATTTCTTATTTTATCGTAGCTATACAGAAGGCAGCGAAAGTATCCGAGCACAAGCAAAAATTCCTATATAAAAAAGTTCTCTTAACGCTGTTTTGTTAAATAAATCCTTGTCGATTAATGTTCTTAGATTGACTAAGAACGTGATTAGACAAGGATTTATTTAACAAAACAGTATTAAAAGTACTTTTTTTTTATAGGAATTTTTGCTAAAGCTCGGATACTTTTGCTGCCGACTGTGTACCGGAGAAAATTATTCTATAAATTAAGTGGTTCAGAAAAAAAGTGTGGCTTAAAACTCTCCGAAAATTATTAAAATACTGGCAACTATGTCTTAAGAAGCAGTTTAGTACAAACCACCCTTTTGCATGTCAAATGTTTTATTTTATGTTAAAGTTTAGAATATGTTAATTTTATTGTGCTTTCTGCCCACCCTTTTTAGAAATAATACTAGCATATATTTAATAGAAAATAAATTCTTAGTGTCAAGTTTAAAAATAATTGATAAATGCCTTTTCTTATTTATTCTTGAATTTGATTACATGTCTGATCAAAAATGTGTTTTTTCTTAATTTGTGATTTTATCAGGATATTTTTAAACAGGATATTTTAAATAAACTTTTAAAGAATTTATCAGTATATTTTAATTAAACTTTTTTATGAAGAATTTTATCGAAGCATCTATAATATTTTTGCATATGACGATTAAAATTACATCATCTTAATTACATAGGATTATGTATATTATTTTTTCATCGTAGCCTAACTGAATTTATATTTAATATTGTTTATATAATTAAAATTCCACTTTGAAATACCAGTAAAATGAAAAGCTATTGGATAAAATATGTTTAAACTGAATGTTTTTGAACAAAAGATTTACTAAATGTTGGAGTTTTTATTTAAAAAAAAAAAAAAAAAAAAAAAAAAAAAAAGTCTTTCAAATTGAGAAAAATCAGTGCATGCAATATTACGAAGTGAGACATGAAGTTTTACATGCCGATGATTTTGTCTACTATACCTTTTAATGATACAGTAGCGGTTCGTGCTAGTGGTAAGTTTTTTATTTATTTTTTTATTTATTTATTTATTTATTTTTTAACTTTAGAAATTAAAAGAATGACTTTCTAAAAAATTATCAGCAAATTTTATATTATTTATTTTAGTTTTTTTCAAATTCACGAGCATTAAAACTGTGGATCCGTACTTTATTACTCCAAATTAATTGCATAAAAAATGTCAGCTTTTTCAGAAGTGGTTGCAGAAGAGGGGTTTGCAGTTTTTTTCTTTAAAATATAATTAATTAAACCTACTAATTTAATTTAAATCTATCTAACATGAAATTTACGTTAAATAAAAAATTAGGAATTGTTTATAAAGCTTTTTCAATGCCACATTTTATTCGAAGTTTTTGTAGTTATTGTAGTTTTACTACGGCTGAAATGTCCCGTGGATTATTATAAATTTAACAATTAATTTAATTTTGAATAAAAAACAACAACAAAAACAGCAACAACGTGTTTTTAATTCGTATTCATTATTTCCCGTTATTATTATTATTATTATTATTATTATTATTATTATTTTAAATGGCATTTTTAATTTGTATTGTTTCACTTTTTAACCTTTAACTGCCCCGGGCGTATATATACGTTTTTCCGAAGAACGATCCTTTGCATTATACTGTTGCTAGTGCGACTACTGTCACAGTTTGACAACACAATAAAATAACCTTGAGAGCGGGTTTGACAGTGTTTTCGAAAGATTTATTCATTTCACATTTCAAAGAGAACAGTGGTACTTTCAATCCCGTAAACTTTCCTCGCCAGATAAGAGGTTAATATTGAAAAGTTAGTCTTATATGTATGTGATATAATTAACATGATTCATTTACAAACGGTTATGAAATCTAATTCTCAAAAGCTCTCTGTGCAAAATATGTAACTATGTGCTTTGTAGGAATAAACATTGCAATACTAATAATTTCTATCACTACATAAACATATTTACAGAAATCTAGATATGATTGCAGCTGAATTTCTCCGCTAAAAATAGTGCTATTTCATAGATTAAAAAAAAAATGTTCTTAACTATAATCATTAAGAAAATGTCGGCTAACATATAAAGGTAAATTCAAATAATTTGTGATTTAAAAATATTTTTTTTTAATTATTATTTATCGTAAAATAAGCCATTCATATGAAAATGTAATGTATCCTAAGACACGCATAGGATGTAACTTTATACTGTATACATAAAAAATTGTTTACCTATAAATTATTTTGAATTACATAATTTTAGCCTTTTCTGAAATCGTTAGACATTATGCTTATATACTAATTTTGTGCTCATATATTTGAAAATAAATAAATAAATAAATAAAATATTGTATATATATATATATATAAAATCGATTATAAATAAAGATTGTAGAGAGTCTATAAGCGAGTTAAACTGTTTTACTGTAAAATGCTAAAAATTTAAAAGATCATACTGGAATTATTAATTATGTTTTGAACCTATAACTAACAGAAGAAGTACATATATATATATATATATATATATATATATATATGATAAAAAAAAAAATCCAACTAGAGATAATTTTCGTCCAAACACAAAATACCTGGAATCCTGTAGAGTATTTTTTATTTGATTGACTTATTATCCAGGAGTAGTATGTACAATTATTTGTGTTAAGGCGCAAAATTCTCCCAAAATAATAATAAAGAACAATACTGAATAACGAAAAATTACTCTTTGCAAATAGCGAAGAAAGACAATTTCACTAAATATTGTATTTACTTTCTTTTTAATTAATAATTCAACGCAAAATAACCCCTCATCTTATCATGCTATTATTAGATTTATTTTTAAATAATGATTCCTTTTCTCGTTTAATTTATATATATGCTTTTCTTAAATCAAATTCTTCTTCTTTTTTCAGATTCATATTCTTCTTCTGCTGTTTTTTCTTTACAGTTTTTATAATAAATTAGTCTATTAGTCATTTTTTTAATGTATTTGTTCTATGGACGGCACATTTTAAATCCTTAAATTGAAACTTGCAATAATTATATTCTTTAATGCATTAGTAATCTATATTTAGATTATCTCCTACAAGCTACAATGTTTCGAAATACTAGCCCTTTTCCTCAACAATACTATACTATTCAGAACAAACAGTTATTATTATTATTTTTTTTTAATCTGTGTATAAAATAATTTACTCCGCCTATAAGGTTTGATACGATTATTTACAGGGAAAGTGTGGGGAAAATATCAATATAAATACTAACAATAGCTCTAATTTTAAAACACATACATTATAGTTTCCTTTAAGAATATTTCTTATTCGTGGTAGTCTATACTCTCAAAGATATTTACTGATAAAGGGATGTTCTACTCTAACTTAATTACATTTTTACCTACTAACTTAAATAAAACTTAATTTTTAATTTGTGCTGAAAGACATTTGAGAATAGTGATAACGTTAAAAATGCAATTAAACTGAAAAAAAAAAAAAAAAAAAAATCTAAACTATTACAGATAACTCTAATGACTTGTTGTTATCGAAAAGAAAGTTTTTTATATTTAAAGCTTTAAATGCTATTGTTTATTGTATTTTAAAGGCAGTAAAGGGTTTTTCGTAAAAGTACCTGTAGTTTTGCTGTATCAATATTTTTATTCATCAACTAAAAATTAATATAATGAATGAGAGAAAAACTATCTTTGTGTATTTTATTTCTAATGGTATCAAGTGTAAATAACTTATCTAAGCATTTCAGGTTATTATTATTTTTTTAACGGCCACGAAGCACATTGTAATTAAAGTAGTGTAAAACTGACATCTATAGTTTTCAAACGTTACAAGAGGAAGACACGGATTTATGTTAGCGGTGGTTTTGTTATTTTGTTTATACACGTTACATAATTATAAGAAATACAAAACTACTGAAAAAATAACAATACCAAAGCGATTATCTTAAATTTTTAAGATTTTCTTATTTGTTAATCCTTAAATGCACAGCGATGTAAATGCACAGCGATCCTTAAATGCACATCGTATGTTTAAAATCTCATATCTGTTTATGTAGCAATCTTTTTATAGTGTTTTTTTTTCTTTCTTCAATTTTACCAAAATTATTTTATTGTTTCCGAAAGCAACTAAACTCTTTGACAGTTTACTTCTTTATCTGTGACAATTTTCATTGTTGGTGCACTATCTCAGTACAATTTCATTTCGGCGGGTGTTACGAATTACGATTTTTTATGTAAAAAGTAATAAAAACATACAGAAAAATTGTTTGCAACGAATATGATTTATATCTTTGCATATACTGATAAATTTATGCAATAAAAATGTGGATTTTTTATGACTTAAAAATACATCAATATGCAAATTCGGTTCTGCATTAGGTTCCTAATCCTATTTTTTTTTTTTTTTTTTTCATTAATTACACTCATTTCCCGGTTGATTTCAAATGTTATTTCTTAAAAATAAAAATTCATGCATTTAAGGGTAAATCTAGCTTTTCTGTCTGCTTTTAAAGTTCACTGGATTTGAAAGTCTTCAGTATTAATATAAAACAAAATTATTCTAATCTGCATTTGTATCTACAAGAGTTAGCATTTTTTAAATATTTAAAATGATTAAGTAATCATATAGATAACTAAAAAACTCCCGCAGTTTATGATTACGTTAATCACTGAGGTAATATTTCTATTTTTATAAATGGAAAGTATTTTGCCTCCCAGTTAAAAAAATTTTTAGAAAAACTTTGAAAAAGGAAAAAAACTGCACAAAACTGCAGATAATCTGAAGGTATTTGGAACAACAAAAAATTAAGGGAAAAAAATTGTTTGCTTCTGAACTTTTTTTTTTTTTTTTTGCTTCTAATCTGCAGTTATTCTGCAGATTTTATTCATTTTTGTTCCAAATACATTCACATTATCGGCAGATTTTTCTGCAGATTTTTTTTTTACTTTCATTAGTATTTGAGTGCTGGTTAAAATTTACGGATTGTTTTGCGAGGTATCTGTATGTCATGTTTGTATAAATTAAATCCTTAAAATACAATGTATACAAACCTATTTATCCAGTTGCTAAATATTTTTTTTTTTATTTTAGGATATTTAAAATAAATAAAAATTTAAAGTTACACAACAACTTAAAATATTTCCTGTACATTATTAATTTATATATAAAAAAGAATTTACTGATTAGTATAAGTTTAAAAAAAAAAAAAAAAAAAAGCAAAATAACCATTACTATTATAAGGAATTAATATGAAAATTATCACATCAATTAGTCCAGTAATAAAAAATTTAATTTAAAAATAAAAATACAATATCTGCCCTAAATATTTTCATTGAAAGAAGTAGTTCTCGTAAAAAGGACCTATTATTTAGGTACTTAACCGATTAGATACAAAAATGAATATATCTGTAGTGCGATTGCGCATTGTGTTGATCTACCAGAGGCACTGAACGTCGCAATTCCTAGTATACAGCTGGTACAGTGTACAGTTAGTATACTGAGGCATACAAGTTGTATATAATCTGTAGCAGTAACATGCATTTACGATTCAATTGAAATCAATATAATTACTTACTAGAATTTCAGAGGTTCATTGGAAATACGGAAGCTGAGTGCTTAGCTCGGAGAGTAGCTCAGTCTGTTAACCGATTTCACTTTACTGTAACTAAAATTTTGGAATTAGAAGATAAGAGAAGATAAGAGTCGCATACATGGCGTGTCAGACTGAGGACGCTCAAGACATCCATATAAAAGCGTCTTCAGAAAAGCTAATGTGCACGTATATCCATGACTGCAAAATTTCCTACAATCTGTACACCGGAAGATCTTTACCACAGACTTTATGTTTCATTACTTACCGTCAACATTAGTTCCCTTGCTAAAGAAAACTTGATCTAGCTGTAATCATCATGTTTACTACCAATAATATCTGCGCATTTCTTTTCTGTTTAGACTGGCATCCAGCTTAACAAAATTGGACTGCAATCGAATGGTGCAATCACCTTCAACGACAAACCGAGATTACTCTTAAATAATTAAACGATTAAATGTTATAGTGCAGACAGAGGCAAAAGACTCACTTCTATCACTTTACTGCAGCACATGGCTTACACAGGTAATATGACATAATGGGTCAACATCGCAAAAGATAATCGGTCACTTCTATGTTACATTTAATATTCCGTGATATCTCAGCATAAATTCGTGACATCAATATATTGTATTATTAAAAAAATTGTATGTGTAACTATTCATCGAAGAATTATCGGGAGAGAAATTTTAACAGGAGAATAAAGGACAAGACATCACAGAATTTAATCCGCCACAGGAATATAGTTGTTTCCTCGAAAAGTTCACTTATGTTTCGTATTGCACTCTCCTAGGATTTTGTAAAGCTTTAAAAAGTTCAATCTTTTCGTCAACACTAAGCACGATTTGGTACTAAATTTACATACAGATTTTGACATTAAAATGGATAATTTCAATTTCTACAATATTCTTTAAACAAAGTTACACGTAATTTAAAACTTTCATGAAATAGAAATGTTTCTTCAAATAGTTGTATTCTGCTTTTTTATATCTGGAATTAAATTAAATCAATCAATTAAAAATGTAAATCTTTTTTCGATATTTAATAAATAAAAATAACGATAAAGATAGAACTTTTCAATTACACAGAGAAAAATATGAAAGCATGTTTTTTACTAAAAATATAAAACTATATTATTTTTTTAACTCCTGCAATTTCTAAATTTTGCGGGTATATTAATTATACAGTTGAAAGCTGTGGCAAGTTAAAAACATTATGAAATTATCACTATAATCAATATCAAGTATTAAATTAAAAACATAAAAATCATATCATTATTTTAAAAAAGCATTATAAGGTAAAGCTAGGAGAGTTTGTGCACAATTCCATAGAATGCCGTAAAAAATGCAAATATTACTTTTTTGCTAAACTTTTGGTGCATAATTTTGAGTTGATCGTTCTTCTATGCATTTCCATTATTATTTTGTTGTTCTGTTATAATGTAAAACAACATCTGTTATAAGAACAAGAGAGCTATTTTGTGCAATCTTTCCTAATAGGGTAGAAGTGATTGTGCACGCAGGTAGGAGAGAATGCGCTTAATTAAAACTACAATTATATTGTTAATAATAATAATTGCACTTAAATGACATTGTTGTAAGGTATTTGTAAACAAATATTTTTGTACTGGGAGTAGATATTTCAATACTATTATTAAAAATCAGAAAAATAAAAGAAATTTTAAAAGAATTAAAAAAAAAATATTTAAAGAAAAAATATTAAAGAATCTGAAAAAATAATAAAATTAGATAGCGACTACAAATTACATTAAGTTACTAGATAACATGTTTAACTTAAAATTTGTAGGATTCATCTTGAATGATTTCTTGTTTGCTGACCGAATCTCGCGTTATCCACAAATGTTGCAATTACGGATATGGTGAAATTATCATGCAACTACCTGCCACAAGTGAACCTATTCGAGACAGATTGCACACCGTATGTGCAATGCATTTTCGAGAAAAGTAAATAAATAAATAAAATAAATGGTAGCACACCATATGTGTAAAATGATATATGGCTAAATAGACAATAAGATTTTTTCACACACCATAAATTTTAAGCCAGCACAACCGGTTTCGAAAGGACGTAGCCTTCCTTCATCAGGTGCAAAAAAACACGTGTTACTGCCTTGGAGGCAAAAGTAAGACTGCCTCCACTTATACTGCCGCTGTCTTACTTTTGCCTCCAAGGCAGTAGCACGTGTTTTTTTTGCACCCGATGAAGGAAGGCTACGTCCTTTCGAAACCGGTTGTGCTGGCTTAAAATTTATGTTGTGTGATGAAGTCTTATTGTCTATTTATCGTTTGTACACCAGTTTTGCATTTGGTTTTGGTGATATATGGCTAGTACCACAATTTTTAAATCCAGAATCCGCTTATTATTTATTATTATTATTTTTTTTATCAATATCTTCTGCACTAACCCTAAATTTCAGTTGGTTTGAAATCTTTTCATTTAAACTTTAAAACCCTTTAGGTTTATTTAATGTATTTTATTTTATTGAAATTTATACAATTACATTTCTTAAAGAAAAATTTGAGTAGACTCATATTTTTTGCTTCTATTTAGTTTTATCGCTTTTTTTTAAGCAGCCGACAGCTGTACAGAACTTGAACATCATACTTGGAAATATTGCAAAACTGAATAGATAAACAATAACATTTAAATACTTTTCGATAAATTTGTCATTGGATTAATGTTAGAGATGTAAATCCCACCAGAGGTGTGGCTTTTGTCAATCGTGCCACTCCTCAAAAATGTTCAATTTCCGATTCTGGGGACAGTCCCCAAGAAGATGTGCCGTTTCGAATGATTTGAACTAGTCCAGTCACTTGCCGAAATTACTTTCTGGTACAGTTCCAGACATACAAGAAACTCATTCTCATTGTTTTGACATTACCAATAAGCTGCGAAATGTCTTTTAGAATCGCATTTTATAAAAATCAATGCGCAATCTCTCCCAAATAACAAAAGCGCAAACACTCCCATTTTGGTAGAAGAGATTGCGCAGTCCTTTATTAAATAATTGTTTGTTTTTAGAGAAAATCGTGGTGCTCGTACAGTTAGTCTTGGTTAGTAGCTTTTGAGGAATAGTTTAAATTAAAAAATAAATAAATAAATAAAATTTTACTACTACTATTGTATTAAAATGTTTACGAAAGTTAGTGAAAATTCAAGCATTTATTTTTGAAAACGAAATAAAATAACCATATTTAATCTTAGACACTTGAAGTAATCAACATGTACATTCAAGTCGGTACTTCGTTATTCTTGTTGTGCAACCACCTGGAATCGCAACTCGTCCACTGTACTCTTTCCTGCAGATCCCCTATGTGCGCAATCTCTCCTGCCACGCGATCTCTCCTAGATTTACCTTATAATTAGCATTAAAATTAGTTTAACGTTTTTATTAAAAAAAAAAAAATCTGAAACATTTTAAAAATAAATCTCTCTGCAATATTATTTATTACATTTAAGTTTAAAAATTCATAATATATTTGAATTTCTAAAGCATGTAATAGATAATATGTAATCTATTCATTTAGTAACCAATTCACTATAATTATCAAATGTATACAAGTTTTGTAAATAATATATATATATATAAACATTTATGTAGATATTACTGTGTCTAGACAAATAAATACGCTATTTATTAAAAAAAAAAGCAAAAAGAATACATTAAAATAAAAAGTATACAGTATATATATACATGCTTTCTTTACAGGAATAACAACATTGGATATTTTTAAACGAAAATCGCATCTTCTATGTTAAAAGCATTCAAATGAAATATTTACATAGGTGATACGCTTAGAGGTTTGCTTTTCGGTACGCATTTCACTTGTAGTACATTTCAATTATATGCTACATTATAAAGTATAAATAATAATAATAAAATAATGAAAGCTATGGCAAAATATAAAGAAGCTGTAGTAAAAGGATTGATAAAAATGTACGTATAAGGACTTATCACTTGAGTGAATTGGGTTCTACCGGAAATTTACTAAGAATATATCGGAAAGTTTATTTGTAACATCATCTCTATGAACAAACACATGGCTTCATCTGTCTTCATCAATCTTTATACAGTTTTCATACAAAAGTGGCACACATCATTATTATATCTGATAAGTGTTTAACAGCGTAGATAAAAAGTTTTGATTGCTATCAGAGTTAAGAAGTTATCTTATTTGCTATAGTTCCTTTAATAGGTTTTGCTTGCTAATTTAAAGCCAGTTATTTCTTCATAATTATATGTTTAAATTAATCTAGGTGTCGTAAACGAGGAGTGACTCTGGAAAAGAGAACATCTATAGGCTGTTTATCATCATACAGGGCTGGCGCTCGAAGAATTATACAACCTGATCCAATGACGCAAGCCAGAGAGAATATCCATAAAAATAGCCGATCTAGAACCATAGCAACATACTGCCAGTCACCTTCAATCTGAAAATAGAAATAAATTGTATATTAATTTAAATTACGCATATTGTGAAATGCTACATTTCTAGTTGAAGCTATAAAATTTTGTGTAGATTAAAAAAAATAATAATAATAATAATAATTACAAAAATGCTGTAAATATTTCCTTAAATTCATAAATGTTATATTTAAATTTACCATCAGCTACTGCATAATGATTATCACTAAACTTTGTTCAATACTATTTTATACAGCATCATCTCATAACAATTTTTGTGCACGAAAAAAAAAAAAAAATGATTATGTAAATGAGCAATAGCAGCGACATCTCTTAAGTGGTGTGCATTAAAATAAAAGTACTTCTTTTTTTGCAGAATATAATCTCATACATACTCCTATTGTAGGTGATTGCATTCAATAGATTTCGTTTATTAAAAGTAATATTTGAAAAAAAAAATAACAAAAAAGTTAATATTTATTTTCCCGGGTGCTAAGCGCCAAGATTTAATCAGTATCGTTTATAAAAATACACATTTTACAAATAAATCGCACGAATACATGACATAGGAATTAAGATAAGACCAAAACACATCATAATGAGTGTGGCTGAACGCCGTCACTCGTAGATCGACATGCACTAAATTTTATGAACATAAGTTTTTGATTTTTATAATAGCCTCTACATATATTAAGTTTAATGTGTTTATACACTTTAAAAGCTGAAATAAAATCATTCAGTAAATAGACAAAATGACGATATGACATTGGAAGGTAATTATATACCAAAATCTAATCTCTCTAAAATTTCTGGAGTGAGAATCTCTCTCCTTAAAAAAGTGACCCCTATTTTGACACCAATAAAGGTGAGAAAACGCTATTATCACTCTTGAAAATGTGACATTTCTCACTTTTTGTGAAAGGGTGACGTATAGTCACTTTGACACAAAGAGTGAGGTCATCATGTATTACAAGATCAAACTTTTGTGGAGTGAGAAATAGCTGCCGCCATCTGTTAATCATAATTCGAATGAAAAATGAACAATTTCTCAACGATCTGATGCATGCATTTGTTTAACAGAACTTATTCCTAGACTTATTCCTAATAACTAAATTTCTGATGAATAAAAAAAAGGAAAATAATTATGTTAAAAGATAATTCGGTAAATATTTTTTTCTTTGCGATTGACAAAATCGAAGTAATATTATTAGTGAAGAATCGAAAATCTCAAGAAACATATTAAAACTCGTATTGGAAAGTAAATAGTTTTATTCAGAAATATATAAAGTATAAGAGAAAATATCAGTGCAAATATTTAATGCACAACGCCTTAAAATCTATAATTACTCATATTTTTATTATATTCATTGACAGCTAACATATGTGAAATATTAAAAGAAATGGATGTAATTCTTTACTAATATTTAAAATCAACAGCGAGTTTTATATTACTGAACGGAAGAGCTTTTCAGGAAACTCTATAGATTTGTATGCGAAAATTTATTTATTTATTTATTTATTTATTTTTAATATGTACACTTGAGTAACTTCTTTTCCTTATAAGCTACTTTAAATGAATGCTTGTATTAGGAAATTTGTTTTCAAGTACACATTTTCTTTTAAAATAATTCTAATTTTAGCAATTTCAAAATAATTATAATTTTAAAATATCCATTAGAATTATGTAATTTTATACTGTTGATAAATGAAGTAAAAAATAAAATATGATTGATCACGTATAAGAATGGTTTAATATTGTAAAATAAGCAACAAGTGTATGTGCTCAGTGGTTCAGTGGTAAGACACTCGCTTGCTACGAGGACGGCCTGGGTTCGATTCCCGACGAATCCAAACTGCATTATTTCCACCGTTGAACTGGAGTTCATTCGCAAGGCGAAATGAAACGATATCGTCTAGTATACGCAATTTTTTAAAAAAAAATAATCAGTCATATTCTTTAAATTGCTGCGAATAATCTCACTCTTAATAAAGAGTGATAAATCTCACTCTTTCGAAAAGAGACTTTTCACTCTTTAGAGGTTGGCTCCATTTTGGCATGTTCATAGAGTGATATACCACTCTTTTAGAGTGAGATCTCACTGTTCATATTTTAGAGAGATCAGTATCAATTTATACCCAAATCCAACTAAGTATAAACATTCTTGAAATTTTATGCACTTTTCATGAGGTACAGGGCCAAGAAATTTTGGTTACATTTTTAAACAGTTAAGTAGTGGTTAAGATATCTTACAAAGTTTTAATCTTTCGAAAACCAGAGGTAAAAATTTTCACAAAACTAATTATTCTTTCTTATGTATCTAGAAGAAAGTAAGAAACGAACATATTTCGAAAAATTGTGCCTTTTTTCATGAGGTGCATTGAAAAAAAAAAAAAAAAAAAGTTTATTCAAGCAAAAGAAAAAGTTTATATATATATTTTATATTATATCACTTATCATGAAGTCTCTAAATTTCCTAAGCATTTCTGGGACTCAGACCATTACTTTAATTCAAAACATTAAAATTTCTTCTTTATTCCAATTCTCTTTTGAATTAAATTCATGTTTGTATTTAGCAATTTTTTCTGTTTGTGATAGAATTATTAATGAAAACTCGAATTCTATTATACTTATCACTCCGTTATTACATACATAGTATTGTTTCAAATTTTTGTGTCCTTACTTTCTCTTCATTTATTTTTATTTATTTATTTATGTTATATATATATATATATTTAAAATTTTTCTTGTCTTCAAATAATTATATATATATATTGTATATATTACTTTTTCTACTTTCACTTTGTATTTGTTATTCATATTAATTTATTTTTTCCCAGGCTTCCTCTTAGTTATCCGTCTCTTTTCCTTTTAATTGCGTTTTCTCTTCTCAAATTGGTTATAACCCATACAGCACAGAATGTTTCAGTTATGTTGCAAAAAGCTTACAATCTTTCAAAAACGTAACACGTTTTAGTGTGCTCTCTGATACCTTTCTGAAACATTCGCCCTTTTTGATTTT
Organism: Salticus scenicus; assembly: GCA_963930645.1. Taxonomy (NCBI): domain Eukaryota; kingdom Metazoa; phylum Arthropoda; class Arachnida; order Araneae; family Salticidae; genus Salticus; species Salticus scenicus. Next base: position 25,506,490 of record OZ005653.1, read on the forward strand.
CTATCTGTTAAGTGATTGTAACGTTTCTGTTACGTATCTGATATTTTGTTACGATCGCGGACATTTCTACGTTTTTGAAACTAATCGGAAAGTAATCTGAACGGTTTTAAACGTTTCGGAAGGTTTCATAATGTTTCAATGTTAAATGATTGTTACGTTTCCGGAATATTTTGTGCTGTTAGGGAACTGACTATAATTGCTTAACCCTACGTCTTACTTGCATTTTTGCTTCCAATTTTACAGTTCTGTGACATCTGGTCATATGTAAAGAGAAGTTTTTCAAATGTATTCAGTCTTGATATTTATTTGTGTCTGCAAGATGTCTTAATCTAAAGAGTTTACATCTGCACAATTTTTTAAAAGAAAACAAAACCAAATAACAAGTACTGAATTATGAAGAATAAAAATTTTCTAATGTATATATAAATAACATAATATTGATAAATATTATTTTAAACAACATTCATATGGTAAGAAATTTAATTCACATATTGATATTTATTTAACCGTTTAAACGACCAAAAAAATATTTTTATATATATCTTTGATAATGATGCAGTTTTTCATTTTTATATTTCCGTCCATAGAAAAAAATAAGAAATAATACTTAAAAAAAGAGCAGTTTAAAAAGTAAAATAATCCATTTTTGTAAGCCTTATAACGAAAAAAAAATGCGATTAATAATTTCTATTTTTCATCTCCATTCTTCCAACAGCTGTGCCAGCATATTAAAAAATACGCTTGACCAATTTCTACGGAATTTGCTTTCGTATTTTGAAAACACATATTCACATTTTAAAAAAATCGTAAATTTGTGACTATTTTATATAAAACAACTGAGAAGGAAAATGATTTAAAGTAATTTAACTTTAACACTATCATTTAAAGTAATGATTTTATGTTAGAAAATGAAATGGCAAACTCTAAAGTTATTTTATATTTTATCTGTGCACTGTAAAAAATAGTTTCCTAAAGATGTTCAAAATTCTCTCAAAATAGCTCCGAAACAATATACAGTCCCTGGCCAAATTATTAGACGCACTATAGTTTTTTAATAATTACATGTTTTGCAGCTCAGAGAATGGTTTCCAAATGGATAACCGCATTCATTTTTATGCAAGATGGAGCTCCCTGCCTCACAGAACGGCCTGTTAAAGATTGTTTGGAAGTGCCAAAAATCCTTTGTTGGATTGGCCGGGTAATAGCCCAGATATGAAACCTACTGAAAACGTGAGGGAGCTGATGACGAGAGAAGTGGCTAAAGGTGTGATCATAAACAAAACGCAACTCTTAGAAAAGGTCATTCATGTGTGGAATCACCATCCTCAGATGCATAATTGAAGCTCGCATAGCTGCTAAAGGTGGCTCAACAAAATATTAACATTTAATTGCATTAATTTCAAATTTTTTCAAGAGTTAATAAATACATATTTTTTCTATAACTATACTATTTTATTTGTGTTAAAAAACAGGTAATAAGGTGGATAATTAAAAAAAAAGTACATTGTATCTAGTAAAAACAATAAAGCTGTATAGTATCACCTGATAATTAAGATTTTACGTAGAATCTTACAGTGCGTCTAATAATTTGGCCAGGGACTGTATACTTAAATTTGAAAACCCATGTACGCATTTTTGAGTATATTGACATGCTCAAAAATGGAGTTGACCAATAAGAATCCTAATATCCCCATCTTTGACATGCCAATATACTCAAAAAAGAGTACATGGATTTTCAAATTTATGTTTATATTTTTTCGGAGCTATTTTGAGGCAATTTAGCTCATTTTTAAGAAGCCATTTTTAACAGTGTAGGGTGACTCGTAAATTCCTAACTATATTAAAATTTTGTCAAATAAACACACACACACACACACACACATATATATATATATATTAATCGGTTTGTGAAAAAGATATACTTGCGAAGACCAATGATGTAACAAAGAAAAAATTCAGAAAAATTTCTTGAATGAAGACATTGCATATAAAGAGCAGCGTCTTGAATATACAGTGTGGTAACCGCTTATAACTGTAATACTTAAAATACTACTCGGTAAATTAAGCCTCTCCAGATAGTGCTATAATCGAAAGTCTTGTTCAGATAGTAAACATTACATAAGAGTCGGACGTTCTTGTCCCAGTTTCGTCTGCTCAATCACCTGATCATGAAGTAACAATTAAAACATTAATATCAGTTTTTCCAGCAAGAATCTTGATCACACTGATCTCTGCAAAAGGCTTAATATTTAGAGCTCAGTTTTTCTGAATGATTGTCCCATTATGTATTATAAGCTCTGTGGTATTAAAGAGAACGTGATTTATGACGTTTATAAAGTAATTCAGCTTTTACAGATTTATCTACTAACATAAACAACACACTGAAATATTTTTATGCGAACACAAGTAAAAGAAAAATAAGAAAATAAGCTCACAATCATACTGTCTTGAATAAAATAAATAAATAAATAAATAAAAATCTCTGAATTGCGTGTTTACTATAATGTCTTACATTCATTGAGAGAAAAAAAAACTTTCTTTTTCAATAATTATATATACGTAACGTAATATGGGTCCGTATCATTAAGAGAGTTGGTATTCCCCATCAGATTAACTAATAATCCTTTATTCAATTCAAGATGCAGTCTTGGCCTGAAGTTAGACATCCTGAGCGCCATCTGTTCTTAAACCACGCCGAAGGTCGGCAATTCTCCGAGCGTCGCCCCTCCGGGCCCGCGGGTTTAGTTAGTGAGCTTTTACATGATGAGATTAATATTTAACGTACATTTATTAAGCAAGTCAATATCGGAAAAAGACACGATTTATTGTGTGTTCCAGCTTAAATACCTTGTAATTGGGGGCGAATATTTAGTCCCTGTCTGCTTAATCATTGGCTATTCAATTGACAGTTTCTCTCTGGCTCGGATCTCCGGGATTAATTATTATGCATTACTTAACCACAAGAAACGGAGAGTTGCACTTACTCAACATTTTTATTCTAAAAGTTGTCCAATTTTTCAGATTTTCGCGTTATGATCGTGCATTGTAATAAAACTTACTTTACAGGGGAAACTTTAGGATTCAAGTTCTAAACAAGTTCAGAATTCATTCTAAACAAGTTCAGAATTTTTAATGGGATTTTCTTTAAGTTATTACTCACTATTAATTTAAAATACTAAAATAATAATTTAAAATCTTACCTCTTCTTATCCTTTCATATATATATATATATATATATATATATATATATATATATATATATATATCCCTCTTCCTGCAAATAAAGTTTACAAAATCCGCATTAAAATACACCAATTCCTTAACTGTATTAGATAAACCGACAGCTGTGTCTTCAAAGAAAAGTAATTTTTGCTTTTTATCTAATACAGTAATAAATAAAGTCATTAAACATAAATGGAATATTTAAAACATTTTGCCTTTAAACGATAAAACTTTCCATTTAAATTAGACTTCCATAGAGGTTTCCGAATGAATTTTTGACCCGCATACTTCAAATGCCAGAGTAACAGAAAGAAGGACACAAGAGATACATTAATCTTACAAGATAAAATACTTGAAAAGAACTTTTATGATTCCTATCTAATACAGCTGCAACAGGAATAAAATATGTTTTAGAGAACTTTGTCTTACTTTTATGCACCACTATTCTCATATTAAAAGGAAAATAAAAGAAATTTAAATTGATGACATGATTTCATTTCAAAGCTAATATCAAAATGCGTTTACAAAATGTAATGCAGGACAAAAGATTACTTAACATAATAAAAATGTCTACATAATAATAATAAAAATGAGAACTAAATAAATATATAGGAGCTTTTAAAATAAAATTTTATTCTTGGAATTTTGAATTAATAATATCAAATTTTTAATAACCCAACAACAACAACAATAATAATAATAATAATATAAAGATTACGCACTCTGTCTATAAACTCTAAAGATTTTAACAACATGAATATTTTTAACACAAATGTAGTTAAACGATTTATTTTAGAATCTATTATGCAGAGATGCATTTAATTCTTTCTTGAATAAATGCATTAAATCTTGTTAATTTCGACATTATTTAACATTCTATAACCTTCAGTTACTACAAATATTTAAATATATTCTATTTGCAGTGTTGAGTATTTTACTATCTTTTTTTTTATTCAATATCTACCATTAATTTTAATGGTTCCCTAGTCATTTGGGAGATTATTCGTCTATTATGTATATAAAATATCCCTCTTAAGAATTACTGGTAATTATTGAATAAAAGTGTCCCTAAATTTGGCGACACTGTTCATATATATTGATTTGCTTTCCCGATAATTGATTAAGGTCTTGTGTATATTTATACTATTTTTTTTTTTTAACTGTTTCTTTAAAATATAATTATCACATAAACAAATAATAAAATGAATTTTGCCCAGCTAATCCATATAAATATTCCTCTAACGTGGACCAGTTTCTATTAAATTTTATCTAAACAATGGGATTCAAATGTCGGGAGAGCATAGATTCATAGTGCAAACTAAATAAGAAAAAAGAGACAGACAATCGCTGTGGATAATTACTTATATACAGTCGGCAGCAAAATTATTGAAGCGCTAGGCAATAATCCTTATTTAAAAGATGTGCAAAAATACAGGGGTCGCAGCATTCCTATATTTTTACAATTGTTTTATTATACTTTCACCACAATTTTCAAAAAGAAAATTTTGCTAATAGTTTTTATGCTAAAATAGCGTGAAAACTTTTAAGATTTTTTTTTTTTTTTTTTTTTTGTCGGAAAATTGGGGGGGGGGGGGGGAATGATCGCAAAAATGTAGGAATGCTGTGGACCCCTGACCTAATACTGTTTTGAGTAAATATTGATTTTATGCTGTTTATAAAAAAGTAAGTTTGTGATAAAAATATTAGCAATTAAACAAAAAAAAAAAAAAAGGTGGAAGTGAGCTTCAGTTAATTTTGCTGTCAACAGTATATACATTACATTAACGTATGCGGCATCAAAATCGAGATATTTCTTCACCGTGAATGACATTAACTGAATGTAGGAAAAATAAAATGAAAAATACATTTTATAAGTGGAAGCAAGTATTTATGCATGTAAACTTGGACGTATCAGGACAAGTTGCAGCATAGTGAATGATTGTGCCAAATACGAACTATCGCTTAAAAAAAAAAAAAAAAAAAAATGAAATAAAATAAAATAAATCTGAAATCCGATTTTGTTTTTCATTATTATTCATTATTCTGTGTTAAATATTGACAATAAATATAGGTCTGCATCTTTTAGTATTGCCAATTTCCCACAAGATAAAATATGCGAGGATTAAAAATTATATTTATACATGGACAATGTTTAAGCACGTGGATTCAGTTTATTCATCATTTGTCTGATTAGATTATTTTATAGAAAAGTGTGTGTTTAGAAGGTGCATCTTTATAATTTCTTAAAGCGGCATTTTAAATTTACAAATGTTTTTAAAATGTAAACAAAATATGAACTATTGTCATAAACTGACTAAAAAGCGCAATAATAATTTTTTTATTAAGATAGGTACTAATTTCTTTCAAGAAAAAATTTTGCCGAAAGGAAAAAAATAATAAATAAAAACACAAAAATGTATCGCCGACATGGCGACTAATATTTAAACGTCGCCATAGGGGTGCAATATAAAGCTGTACCACCTGGTTCGCACGGGTTAGCTAGTATTTTTATTTATTTAACTAATGTGTTATATAAGGATAAAAGAAACGTTTGTTATTCTATGTAAATAAATTTTAAATAATTATTTTAATCTCTTATAAAAATTGGAATTATCATACATCATGTATTAATGGAGATATTTTTATACATCAAACATTTTTCAATTTTGTAAACTAAAGCACGAAAAGTAAAAAAAAAAAAAAATAATAATAATAAATTATATTTCAGACAATTAAATCATTGTAGTTTAGAGAATTAATCAATGCTATTTTAAAAATAATAAATAAATAAATAAAAAATAATATTATTAAAGTATGCCTTACACTATGTATGTACATATATTTTACTTTTAAAATTAATAATCTAATTGATAGATTTTTGACATTTATCCAAGTTTTCCATAAAATACTCATTAAAAATTAATATTTTACTTGTAGTTTCATTTCAAAAAGAAGTATTTAAATACTACGTAAATCTTTCAAATTTTATGAATTGAAATGACCACAAGTAAAATTCAATTAAGATGTCTGACAAATCACTTTGCAGAATAATACAAACATATTGATTCCTTTTTTACATACTGCCAACGATGAGAAATATGGGATCTGAAGAATGGCAACATTTGAATGCTTTGAAAAATCAATGTTGCCATTGATCGGGTACAAAATTAATTTCACAAAATTCCGTATAACAATAGCTTGAAGAATCGGCTTTAACAATCTGACCATATATCTTACGGGAACAGTGGAGGAGTGATTTTTCATTTTTCCTTTTCAATCAATCTTTTATTTTATTTGTTTTTCTTTTTTGGTCATTATCGATTTTCCAAGAAAAATGTATCTGCTTTGTGTATTTTGCTGTGAAAAGTGGATACCGTTTTTTAAAATACGTAATTAGTATATCTCACTTCAGACAAAATATGTCGATATTCGCAGATTGCAAGAAAGGTGTCTGGTTTAATACTGTATGCATAAAATTTATAAGATATGCTCATGTATTACAGATGGTACATGAGAAATGTACGATACATGTATATGCATGAATTAATTTTAATACCAGAGAGAATAAATAAACGGAAGGCTTAGAATATAAATGAAAAATATTTTAAAAAAGTAATAAAAAATGCTTTTTTAAAGAAACGTCTATTATAGTGTGATAGATTTCTAAATTTATCGTGATATGTTTAAAATTTTTTGAAGTAATTGAAAAACATAGTTAAAAGATGTTTAAATATTTAGTATCGAGGTGTGGGTTGGGGATTTATAAAGTGTGATAATGGTAGTAAGTGAAAAAATTGCGTTCTTAATATCATGTTTACAGCTTCTTTTGTATTAAATTTTCATTTTAAATTTTTCATCTATAATACTATTTTACGTAAATTTATATTCTAGATGCATTTATAGTGATTGATCCGCAATCTAAATATTCAGTGGAAGAATATGGAAATTCTAAATATCGCTTTTGACTTATTGTTGTACTAGCAGGCTACGCCCGCTTCACTGATCACTATGTTTAAATGAATTTTCAAAAGAATTGGATCAGTATTTATTTTTTACATCACATTATAACTAAAAAAAAAAAAAAAATGAAATCGCTCTAGACCTGGCATCGGGTACCCGTTGCCTGCGGCAGCTATTTTTCCGCTCGTACTGCATCGGGTCCAGGTTCCCAAGTCTGCAGAAAGGTCATTCCCGGCCACTTCAATCTGGGTATTTATAAGGTAAAAGATATCTTATTTTTATTAATTGTATTGGTCGGAATCAAATTGTAATGTAATAGAAAGAATGACAGACATAACATACATGGTGTCAAAATTAAAATACTTAATAGATACTCAGATACAGCTATCATTGAAAAATCGTAGTTTTTAATTAATAGTAGCTTATATCATCCAATAACAGAGTATCGACAGTCAAATTTTTTACCCTGATTATTCCACCAGTATAATTATGTAATAAGTTAATTAACCGCGCAAACTTACTACTAAAAATTCCAAAAGAAAAATACTAGTGCAAGAATCAGGGGAAAAATTTTGACTGTCAACACTTTGAATAAATACCCAAATTGAATTACCCAGGAAAGACGATCTTGCAGGCTCTAGGAACCCAGACTTGAAGCCGCATAGAAAGAAAAAACACTACCGTAGGCATTACGTAACCGAAGCAAAGTTAAGAGCACTTTCAATAGAATTTTTCTTTTAAGTTTCAATCTATAAAATGATATAAAGAAAATAGTTATTCAAGTTTTTTTGAAAATTCATTTAAATATAGCTACCAGCAAATTGGGAGAAGCCTGTTAATTGTTAATACTATAAGTAAGATTAGGCCAAATTGGATGGCGAGCTGAGATTAAATTTATCTCAATTTATATATATATATATATATGTTCATTGTTGATTTGCGCTTTAATACGAAAAAATCTATGTTACTGTTTTTAAGATTAGTTTTGACTGACTTTACTTTATAGTCGTAATATATCGCAGTGTGTAACTTTTACATTATTTTGCAAATAACTATTAAATTAGCTTCATGTATGTCTAAAATAAATATGAGTACTTTAATTAAAATTTAAAATTTGCTTAAATTTTTGTGTTTGTGCCATATCTTAGGAAAGGGATTAAAAAAAGATAAAAAGGTACTTCTTGTAATAAAATAATTATTTTTGATTTAAATATTCAAAACACGCCAGAGAATATGTATGACATAGTAACGAAACCTTAGTGTCAGGTTTAATTGGAATAGAAAATATAGAAATAGAGTATAATAACAACACAAAATATGCGCCTGTTTTTCAAGAGAAACTTAATTCTGGAAAATTTGTATAATTATTTTCATCTTATTTAATCGTCGAGAATATACAGAGGGGTAAAATAATGTGAACACTTTCCTTTTTTTACATTTTGTCCAATATTTTGACAAATTTTTTAGAGATGATCTTGAAACTTTGGTAGTGAAAAAGAACATATTATACCTCATATTTTTCAGTAAAAGTTGTGTCATGAAAAGGAAAAGGGGACCAGTAAAAAATTAAACAAAATTCAAAATGTTTCGGATACCCCTGTTAAAGGTTATGCTTTAAATGCGTTTTGGCTGTAGATTATGAGGACTTTTATCATTATCTGTACAAAATTGTATGAGGCTACCACATATATTCATAGAGATACAACGGTTTCTTTAAAAAATTGCAAAAACAATTTCCACTTTTTTAATTATAAGACGTAGGGTATTAGACCCAGTACAAAGTCATTTTCAGAAAATATGGCATACTATATCAGACACACCATACTGCAATTTGTATGAAATAATTTTAAATATCTTACGAAATACGAGTACTTTTGCTAAATAATGATTAACTTCGCATACGCAAGATTTATAAAAATTTCATTTGCATAATTTAATAGCCAAAGGTATTGAGCAACTTATATGAAAACCCCAAAGAAATATCATGCAAATTCAAAACGTTGCGAGAGAAAGAATGAACAGATTTTTTGTTTTCTCAAAATAAAAGTTAAACTATAAGGGTTTTTACTCAGATTTTCATCTTGATTCTATCAATGCTCTATGGTATTACAGTATTTTCGCTGACTGTAAATAAATATTGATAAAGCCATGTAATATCTTTCGTTTTTTTTTTTTTTTTTTTTTTTTTTAAACTTACCTTCCCCAATTTTTCGCTAAAAAGCCATCCCGTTGTTCGTGTTTCACTTGCTCCATGCCTAAGTGAGGTCAGTCTTTTGGTTAGAAAAATTCTATGTGTGACTGAGGCCAAATAATCTCCATAGATTCCAACTCTGGGAGCAACCACGTTTGTGGTGATGATTATATGGGCGGAGTGCTGTCGGTTCGGCGAGATTTCAAATGTACGTGGGGTCACTAGCAGTGGACCGAAGCGGCTCACTAGAGTCTAGAACGGACACAATTTGCTTATACCATCATCAGTGAAGAACTCTTACAGACAGTGCGGCTTAACGCTTTAGAAATTACAGTATGGGAATTTTACATTATTTTTATGGCGTTTATTACACTAATGTAAAATCATTTTATTGCATAAATTCTACATTAAGTCAGGTTTTATTTTAACCCTTTGACTGCAATGGCTATCATATGTGATAACCAGTGATGTTTCCATTGGGGGCACTGGCTATCAGATATGATAGCCAGTTTTTCAACGCTTCAGTCCTTAGCTATAAAAACCATATCTGTCACAGGAAAATCGTTCTGGAGTTTGATTGTTGGAGTATGAGAATCTCCCCATGTATTGCAAAATGAATCAGATTGAAATTAATTATATATATATAAAATTTTATGTTTAAAAAAAATGCAAATTACACAAAATAATTTTCTGGCACCGTGGTAAACATTTGCAATTTTGGATTGGCAGTCAAAGTGTTAATATTTTCTGCTTGTCACTGAAGACTTGTTTCCAGAGTCAATCTTGAGCTACATCATTTAAGTTTTTTGTATTTCCTCTGCTGCTTTATATAAAATTATATTAACTTATATTTATAACATGAGAAAGTATAAATATAAATGTAAGAAGTTTCAACAGAAAAGTAAATTTATATATACGTACCTCTGAATAAGAATCGAGATTTTCCATATGTTGAGATATAAATCGGACGTTTAAAACAGCTCTCTCCATTTCTTCTTTATCTCTTCTCTCGCCAGCATCTTGAACCTGCAAGCCAGAACATTCCGGATCTCGGAGCCTACGATCGAGAACCGAAACTGGCACCGATTCACTGAGTTCAACTGCATCAAATGGCCTGATTGCACCTGACTTTGTATCAGATGAGTCTGACTTGTCCTGATCATCTTCCGGACGTTTTATAAAGAGGATTTTAGGTAAGAGGTCAATAAACACCTAAAAATAAACAATTATACAACTTTAATTCAATTCAGCTGCTAAATTTTGCATTTTAATGGGATGCATAGGTTTAAAAATTCCGTTTTTGTTTTACCTCATAGTACAAAATGGCTAGAATATTTCTCCAAAGTTTCAAGTCAATCGGAGTAAAAGTGTAGGAGAGAGACAGCCTTTGAAAATTTCCCTTATTAGGTTTGTTTTATTCCAACGATAAAATTTTAATCGCTTTTTACTTTCCGAACATATATATGTAGGGAAAGTTTAGTAATCATGACCATGGCGTACTTGACCTATAAGGCGTGTTCATTTCGCGAAAAGAGGGAGAAAAAAGTGAAGCTGTTTTCTCCTGAGGTCTGCCCCAATTTCCCCTGATTCAGCTGGCTTTTGTTTACGTTTCTACGCGATCGCGACGGTCGATCACTTTTCAGTCGTATATATTGTTTATTACGTAAACATCTTCCGGGAGATACTATAAATATTAATTAACAAATATTTCACATGTCATTACGTTATTGAGATACTTTATGTGTTATATTGTTCTAAGATAGAAAAAGAAAATATTAAAGAAATAATGAAAATGTTTTTGAAGCTTAATACGATGTTTAAACAATGGCTTTACGAAAACTATGCTCTTTGTGGGTTAATTTAAAAATTGTTAGATTTTATCTAATTTCAGTTATTGTCATTGACAATGAAACATGAAACATGAAATGTTATAAATTGTTTCTCACTACTTTTACATGCATTAAAAGAAATTTACTATTTAAAAAAATAACTTTTTTTGCTATTAAATTTAAAAATAAATTATAAATACCTAATGTTTTCTTTAATTATGTGATATATTTAAACCAATTTCGATTGAAGCACTTTGATTCTAGCACCTGTTCCCATTGAAAACTATAGCAGAATATGTTCAGGCTCTGAATTTGGTGCAGGCTCACGAGCACCCTCTACAAATAAAATTGGCTTCACCTTTCCGAGGCAAATGAACACGCCTTATAGATCAAGTACTCCATGTCATGACAAAATTTCGACTTTGAGATTTTTGTGTTTCTGTACATTTTGAGATCATCTGAGTACATTTTCGCCATTTTTACTTTGATTTAATAAGTATGTGATGTGTGTGTACGTATGAGTGTATTTATGTGAGCAAATACAATAGTGTCTGAATGCTTTGATCGATTGTGCTAAAAATTGATACGCATGTTATGGATCACTGTAGCACGAACCCTATTGCTTTTGATGAATCTAGTACTTATAGATTTTTTACAAGGATCCAATGAAAAATTCTTTATTATTATGATCTATAGGCACAAGTTATTTAAAATGGGATAGAGTCTGAATGCTTTATTGAATAAGGATCAACATTTATATACATGCTATAGATCGCTGTCGCATGTACTGAATATAATTTGGTGATTCTAGCGTTTATAGTATTTTTACAGGGACAAAAGAAAGAATTCTTTATCATTATTGCTATTGGCGCAAATTATTTAAAGCGCGATAGCGTCTAAATGCCTTATTCATTGAACTGAAAATTTACATACATGCTACAGGTCATTGTAGCACAAAATATATAGATTTTGGTGAATCTTAAACTTATATATTTTTTTCTTTACAGGGATACAACGAAAATTTTTTTAACGTTATGTTCTGTGGGCTAAAATTTTTGAAGTGCAATAACGTTAAATTGAGGAGCAAACATTCAAACAATGTTTTCTTCAAAAATAAAAATGAGTTAATGAGTTTTCTGTAATCTCTTAACAAAAAATAGCTAAAACCTATGCTATTATTTTCATCCAAAACTAATTTTATCTCATTATAAACCTACTTGGAAAATTGAGGTTTCAATTGGCAGCTATACCAAAGATGTATAGCAAATGGCTAAATTCCTCCGGCACTAAGTAATCTCCATGGTTTGCGGTACGTTTATGCAAAAGCTATTGGAATGAGCTATTTTTACGTAAATTTTACTTATTGTAGCTAAAACGGTTTTCGCGAAATTAAATACAGAAGGTCGTTCACACTTTGTGGAAACGAATTTAGTAGCTGAGTTTTATGCATAAATGCTGTATTTTTTGCGTCTATTTGCTTCTGTCGGATAGCCATGAAAACAAACATTTTCTTCGTACAGTCATGCCAATTTTTCCCACACCTTTTGTACCATTTTCCAAAGTCCATTCAATATTCTTGGATGCCGCTTTCCCCAAGCTCTTTTTAATAAACTAAAACCGCAAAAGTCTATTGCAGAAGCTTCAGGTGATTTTACAGGTATTTAATTAAATGTGACGCATTTTATTCCTGTTTTTGATTCTTTCTTTGCTAAATAAGTGACAGTTCATTTAGACGTGTGACTAGAAGCCTTGTCCACATGAAGCTTAACATTATCAGTGTCCTTCCCATATGTGGTTGGAATGTCTTCTTCAAAAATTGGTTCGAATATATTCTGCTGATAGTAGAGTGAATTAATATTGGCTTTACTGGAAAATTTTACTTTTTTTATTTTAATTTCCTGTTGTAACAAAATTCAGTAACAATCATGAATTCCTTTGTGAACTTTTCTGTACACTGACGAAGTCATTTCGCACGGTCATTCCCGTCAGCTGAGCAATACAAAATAGATTTTTTATTACAGTATTTTAAATATGCCCGTGATTCATCCAGTGTTGCTACAAACTTCCATTTGTCAGCAGCTAGGTGTTTTCATGTAATTTTCTACAATTTAATTTCCTTTCAGCTAATATGCTTTGGCAAAAGCAGATGAATTTTAGGTTTCAACATAATTTTAACACCAGGTCTTTATGAATGATTTTTCTAACAGGGCCAGAAGACATTCCTAGCTTCGATGCTACGAATGTCTTCTGGTACTGTGAAATTTTTGAAAAAGATTTGTAAAATAGATTTTTGAGTTGGTGGATTTTTTTTTAGGATCAGAGACTTCACTTTCTTGATATTTAAACACTATGTACGTTTGCAAAGCTTTAAGATGTAGTTTTACGGTTGTATTTTAATTTTTATTTTCCCTTAGGTGATTCTTTTCCTTTCGAACTTAATATATTATAAGTACTTTTTTTGGATATGCAATAACCGCAATTTTTACTCCACTTGATAATTTGTGATAGAAATACTTATTGTAACATCCAATGACTTCAAGCCATCTATCAATTTTAAGAGGAATTTTCAAAATAAATCTTTTATTTTTACATTCCAACTAAAAAATAAAAAGTAACATTCTAAAGCTGACAATTTTTTATCTCAAATTGCAAAAAAGAAAAATAAAGTTTAAAATCGTTTCCATAAATTGGGAACGACATTGTGTATTTTGGCGGATCATTTTATCATTTTTTTTTTTTGCCTTGTTTCAGCGCTTGTAACTCGTCATTAAATCTAGATATTCTACTTCTAACGCAATTGATGTTCCTTTTAACAAAATTTAACGCAAAGTGATTTTCCAGTATATATCCTCCTACAGTGGTGCTGTGGAAAACAAGCCTGCCTACCGTTTTGAAAAAATAGATTACGGTTTAATTTAGGAATCAAATGAAAGTATTCTTTGATTCCTTAAACCTGGGGAATAAAAGAATTTTGCAGACGGACCTAGACAAGATATGATTGCTGCTCACATTGATGAATGCTCTGCATTGGCTAATCTCAACTGTGTTGTTTAAAAATATTGGAGACCTCGAAGCCTTATGATATAATGGTTAACAGGCTGGCATTTGTTAAATAAATAAACAATTGATGTCATTTTGTAAGATTGTTTTCCTCTCTTTCTAAATATGCGCTTGATACTTGTGTAGCATGTTTAAAAACTCGAAAAATAAGGGATAATAAGATTTTAAGCTTTTTCATTCTATTTGTCGCAGTTTGAAAACGGTTTGAGGACAGGGTTGATACTTATTTTTATGTTCCATATGAGTTTTTCTATTACTTTACATTCTATTACAAAACGTTTAAAAAAATAAATGATCATTATAAATTTCGTGTTCTTGAAATACAAATTTCAAATGTATCTTAAAAAAAAAAAAAAAAAAAAAAAGAAAAAGTAAAAAGAAAAACATGATTTTTACACTTGTTATTTAATGACGTATCATATGCCCTTAAAATGCCTATGAAATAACATGCTCCGCTAGATAGAGTAAATGATTTTTATTCTAATGAAATATTTTGAAACTGTTTTACATGATTGTTATTCTATTTTTTTTTTTTTTTTTTTTTCGTTCTTGGTTTTCTAAGCGTCTTAGAATCTAAAATACACTGCGAGGCATAATTCTTATCTCTATCAGTTTGTGCTCGAAAACATTTTAGTTGTTATGAAGCAGTAAATAATAAATATTAAGCAAAGTTTACTTTTTATTGATATTGGTTGACATTTTATTACAACTGTATCATATTACATATAATTTCATTAAAGAAATAAGGCAATTTTTGCAAATAAACTCAATAACGAGATGTAATGTTTTTGATGAACAAATTATCAGGTAATGTTTGCTAATAGCCAAATAAAAATTTTACTTACTCTTTTCACCCATGGTGCCATCTTGTGTGTACCAGGAGATCTAAAATTAACGTTAAGCACCGCAATGGTCACCATAACTGAGAATGAAACTAAGATCATGGTGAACAGAAGGTACTTTCCGAGCAAAGGAACTGTAAGTGACGTCGGAGGAATAATCTCCGACAATAACAGGAAGAACACGCCGAGTGACAGCATTATTGATATCGACAGGGAAACTTTTTCACCACTGTCTGAAGGTAAATAAAACACGAGGATGGATAGAAAGGAGATTAACACGCATGGAATTATTAAATTCACCGTGTAGAACAAGGTCTTTCGCCGTATTGTTATGTTGTAAGTGATGTCTGGATATGGCTCTTCACAGCAACTGTAGAATCGCTCTTTTCTTCTCGCAGGGACGGCCATGATGTCCCATTCCACGCTTAAGTAAAATTCGCTGAGATCAATGCCCATAGGAATTTCTGGTTCCTCTTCTGTTTGATGTTTATGTTTCAGATCAACCTGTAATGAGATAATAATAAATCAGAATTGATTTTATGTTCTTTGTTTTATTAATTATGATAAACAATTTAGAAATATATTTAATTATTTAATAGCATATATTTCCATCTACTTTTTTACTTCTGACTTATTTTCATTTTGGGACAAAAGAAGTAAAGTTCTTTCGAATGACATTTAGATTTTATTTTCAGGGACAGTAGAGTTTTTCTACTTTTTGTCGATCACTGAATTTTTATGCTAACAAAAAGAATAGCTATTTAAGTCACCATATTAAAAATCTAAAAATATTATTTTACTTACATGTTTTTATTTTTAAAACATAATTGGTACATTTGAAACTTTACGTTGCATAATAAAAGGAATATTAGAGTTCCCTTTTTTTTCCTGTTTCGTTTAATTATGTTGAAAATTTGTTCTAATTTTACATTTTCCTTTAAAAAATAAATCCAAGTTATCATTTATAGTTTTCTATATTAGAATTTTATAATTAATTATTTTTAATAAAATTATGATCAAAAATAGTATTAGCAAAAATTCTCTTGTTGGTAATAATGAAAGCAATACATTTTGCTATGATTAACATTTTTTTTTTAAACTTAAATAAATAGTTATTACACATAAGGAAGTGTAAATATCGATTATTATTAATATTTACTAACTTGTTTAAAAAAAATTCTATTAATATTTATTTATCGATAAGCATTATTTTCAATGTATGTTCTTCATCATTGTATTGTTGAAATGATTATTTTTATATTCTTTATCTGTGCGGTAATGAAACAGAGGTATGAAGCTGAATAGGAAATTAAAATTGATTAGTCGCAATCAAATATCTCTTCGAGCTAACAAAGAAAATTGTTAATTAACCGCAGTGGTTAAACTTAGAAAAATAATGAAACACACACAAAAAATAGACTGTAAATTCTACTAGCGTAAGAAATGTAATTTTTTAATGCAATTTTTTTAATGTTTAAAAAATTACTAGAGAATATTTGGACAAAAAAAAAAAAAAAAAAAAAAAAAGAAAGAAAGAAAAGAAATCGACTCTAGAGTGAATATTAACTCTAGTTAAAATCTGTATCTATAAAGACAGCCAATCTTCAATTTAGTTATATATTATATTTCTATAAAATTTGTTGTTTTTGACCGTATCATTTTTTTTTTTTTTAGGACTGAGGGCCTATTAGTCTCAGACAGCGATTTTTGCGTTGTCGTTTTCGATAGTTGCACAATTGTCGAAATCATTTTTCGATAGTTGGACATTTATCGAAATCTAAAATTAATCGAAAATAAAGTTGAATAATTTGAAAGCGATGTTATAATTAGTAAGAAAAAAAAAAACTAATAGTCCTCCGTCCTAAACTAAATTCTGCTTTTGCCAGAATTTCATCAAAATCTTTTCAAAATGACATTGACATGAGTCCCCCCCCCAAGGCACAACTATGACATGAGTCCCCCCCAAGGCACAACTTTGACATGAGTCTCCCCCCAGACCCAACTTTGACATGTCTCCCCAAGGCACAACTTTGACATGAGTCCCCCCCCCAAGGTACAACTTTGACATGAGTCCCCCCAAGGCACAACTTTGACATGAGTCCCCCCCAAGGTACAACTTTGACATGAGTCCCCTCCCCAAGGCACAACTTTGACATGAGTCCCCCCAAGGTACAACTTTGACATGAGTCCCCCCAAGGCACAACTTTGACATGAGTCCCCCCCAGGCACAACTTTGACATGAGTCCCCCCAAGGCACAACTTTGACAATGAGTCCCCCCCCAAAGCACAACTTTGACATGAGTCCCCTCAAGGCACAACTTTGACAATGAGTCCCCCCCCAAGGCACAACTTTGACATGAGTCCCCCCCAAGGCACAACTTTGACATGAGTCCCCCCCAAGGCCCAACTTTGACATGAGTCCCCCCGGGCCCAACTTTGACATGAGTCCCCCCCCGGGCCCAACTTTGACATGAGTCCCCCCCGGGCCCAACTTTGACATGAGTCCCCTTAATTTTACAAGCAGTTATATCGACATATATGTCGCAATTGATATACATGCAATAATAGATGCAGATATAAAAACATGAAGTTATATTTATCGGAAATTTAACTTTTCCTCTATTTATCGTATTTATATTGAAACGATTTATATTGGACTTTGCTAGATTTAAGACTCATTAAAATTATAAGTATATACATCTGTCTGTATATAATATACAAGATTTTTAAAAAAATGTTTATAATAATACGTTACATAAAAAAAAAAAAAAGCTTATATGTAAACCAAAAATGTAGATCAAAAATTGAATGAAAACATATTCCCAAAACAAAGAAAATTGGTATGAAACTGTCATTAATGTTTCGTTTGGCTTGACACAAACGAGCGGGGTTACAACATGCTTTTACAAGAACTCAACTCTCCCCCTAGCAGGATGTTTAACTAAAAAACGCATCTAAGATTAATAACAATTAAAATACATATATATGTGTTATATAAAAGTTATTAGAAATACCATTCAGGAAATTTGTATGTATCTGTACTAACTTTTCTCTGCATTATGTATTTTTATTGTTAGTAAATGATCACCAAAAGGATAATAATTAGTATGATAAACGATATTTTTTACAATATTTTTTCAAAACATAGGAAAAAAAAATTAAATGAGGACTATCCTTAGAAAGTGAGGAGAGGCAATGCCATTTTACGTATATCGAATTTCAGTTGCACATTTTTTTTTTTTTTTTTTTAATATAGAACTTAGGGGAAAAAAAACAGGTTAAAAAGTTTTGTGGTTCAAAGAAAAAGCTATTTCATACTTCAATTAAAAAAATATATATATATATACAGACACGACATTATTTCATTATTTAAAACATGAAAATCTGACATTGACAGATTTTAATTTAGTGCCAGAGGCCTACTGCTAAACTTGTTAATATCGACGAATTATTCTTTATTTAATTCGTGACGATCTAAATTCCATGATAAAGTTTTCATTAAATCAAACCAATGTGTTTCAGTTGCAGATACTGTAACAAATAACGTTGGAAGTCCAAACTGTCTTATAGCCGCAAAACAACGTTTTTTCTCTTTTTCCCAATGAGGGGGAGGTGTGCCTTGGGGGGGACTCATGTCAAAGGTGTGCCTTGGGGGGGGACTCATGTCAAAGTTGTACCTTGGGGGGGCTCATGTCAAAGCTGGGCCTTGGGGGGGACTCATGTCAAAGTTGGGCCTTGGGGGGACTCATGTCAAAGTTGGGCCTGGGGGGGACTCATGTCAAAGTTGGGCCTTGGGGACACTCATGTCAAAGTTGTACCTTGGGGGGGACTCATGTCAAAGTTGGGCCTTGGGGGGACTCATGTCAAAGTTGTACCTTGGGAGAATTTTTTATATTTTTTAAAAACTTGTAACCTTTGTTATGAGTAATCAAATTATCTACAAAATCTTCATTCAATAAATCCCCATTCAATAAACCGACTGTAATAGGCCCTTAGCACTATTAAGAGTGACGTATAAAAATGACAACGCTGTACCGACTGAAATAGGCCTCTAGCAATAACAAGTGACTTATTGTTTGACATTAGTTAAAAGTTTACCAGCTACAATCATCTAAGATTAATTGGAAGGTTCGTCTGCTGGAAAAGTATAAAAATGTGAAAACAAGTTACTCTTGATAAATCCCAATTTAATAAATTTAAAAAAACCCTATCAAACAGAGATTAATTATACATATCTAAGAATCGTACTCATTAAATCAGCTTTGTAATAATAATAATATTAATAATAATAATTTAATAAAATTAAGCATAATCTATACGTCTCATCAATATATTAAAACAAAGTAACATTTAAAATGAGATAACGAATACTAAAATTTTTAAAAGATGCATTTTAATTAAAAAACATAAAAACACACTGCAGACGTTTCGGCTAAACATAAGCCCTCCTCATTGCTATATTCATACAAAGTACAACATTTTCAATAAAGTCAAAAATCTCAAAACAAGATTAGGTATTCCGGAGGAACATTTTTAGCCTCGTTCAAGGCCGAATACCGTAATTTAGTAAAAGCACCCTCTAGAAAAATATGGGACTCATACATATTTTCTTCTATTTACTTATATATATATATATATATATATATATATATATATATATATATATATATATATGTAAATATTTACTTATATACATTTTTATCATTTGCATGTGATATTATTCAAGATAATCATCCTAATTTCAATGTTGACACTAATTTAAATTTAAATACTGTACTTGATCTTACCACCTTTTGTTTATCGTTTAATTGTTTTCTTTTTAATGATTCTTACTATCGTCAAATTAAAGGAACTGCTATGGGAGTCCTTATATCGGTCGTAATACCTGAAATCAACTCTTAGAAAACAAAATTAATTCCGAGTTACTATATACAGTTGTCCACGAAAACCAAAATATTGAAAAACTTCTAAATGAATTAAATCAACTAGACAAAACTATAAAATTTACCATTGAAACAGAAACCAACAATGAACTAAATTACCTTAACTTTAAAATCAAAAGAACTGAAAAAGCAATTAGAACTACTGTTAAAAAAAAAAAAAAAAAAAAAAGAAACATTTCTAGTCAGGAAATAATAAACTACAATAGCAAAAACCCATACAGATACAAAGTCAACGCTATACAAGCCTATATAAATCGCAACATTCTTATTTGCACCGATTCCGAAGATCTAAAAATGGAAATTAAATATATTGAGAATTTAACCACCCAAGCCAACTATCCCGAGAATTTAGTAGATAAACTCTATAATAAGCGTCTAAAATAAGCCATTAAAAACCACACATAAAATATACTAACGCCATCCTATACAATCAAGGAGCTGCCGTTAAAATAGGTAATATTGCTAGAAAATTAAACGTTAACATCCCAATTAAACCAAACCCAAGTATATATCAAATCATCCGTATCGATAAAGATAAAATTTCCCCTCTGGAAACCGCAGTTATTTACGAAATCATTTTCAATTACGAAGACAATAGCAAAGGTTACCATATAGGAATGACTAAGAGAAAGATTAAAATCTGTATAAAAAAACACCATAATGATATAAAATTTGGAAAATATACCACCACGCTAGACCAAACCAGTAAAAACGAAAATATAGAAATCAATTTTAGTAGCGTTAAGAAAATTGCAAATTATAATAACAACCAATATGCCTTATTCAGAGAAACAATCGAGATATTGAATCGGCCGTGTGCATTCAACCATGAAGAATCAAAAACAGGGATTGATGCCAACTGGCACCACCTACTCAACGCAAGAAAAAAGCACAACACTTTTGAATAAATTTCACGGGAGTACACCACTACCGAAGTGACTGGTGTCGATGATGAGGGGGATTCCAAGTACTTCACCACTATAAAAGTCACCAAGTGAAGCTGAAGTAGGTTTTTTAATATTATATAATATGATTTATGGCTTCATTATTAAGAAAACTTAGATATTTTTATAATTACTAAACAACATTATGTTAATGATATTATAGATTTTTCTAATTCTTTATGTCCTGCTATCCAGTTTACCCTTGAAATTGAAAGTAATAAAGAACTACTCTTTCTAGACATCTTTATAACGCATAAAACTATCAATAATTTTTTAGAATTTTAACTTCTGTTTATAGAAAACCCACCTTTTCTGGTCAATACCTTAACGTCAATACTGCTAATCCCTCATCTAATAAGCTTGCAGTTATTCGTACTTCTTTACATCGTGCAAAATATTATTGTAGTAATTCCGAATTATTAAATATTGAACTACAAATATTTTTCTGATTTAAAAAATAATGGTTACCCCCTCGTTTTATTAAATAAATTTATAAAGAAGAATACCTTATTAGAAAGGTATATCCGAAAATATCTCTAAATTACTCAAAACAGTCAATATCTCTACTAGCTTTAAACCTCAACTCCGTATTAGTAACTTTCTCTTAAACTTTAAACCCGCTGCCTCCTAAACGTTTAGGTATAATCTATAGTATCCCTTTAAAAAAATTGTGAGTCTACATATATCGGTGAAACTGGCAGAACAGGAGAAATTAGAATTAGGGAACATAAACGCGCATATAAAACAGGTGATTTAAGATAGAAATTCGTAATTCATTCCCTCGATAGTGATCATATTCCTGATTTTGACAACAATAATATCTTAGCTTCAAATGTAAATACGTACGAGTCCCGTATTTTTCTAAAAGGCGCTTTTACTAAATTACAGCATTCTGCCTTGAACGAGGCTAAAACTGTTCCTCCGGAATTGTTTTGATGTTTTTGACTTTACTGTAAATGTTGTACTTTGTATGTATATGACACTGAGGAGGACTAGTGTTTAGCTGAAACGTCTGTCGTGTGTTTTTATGTTTTTTAATTAAAATGTATCTCTTAAAAATTTTAGTATTTGTTGTCTCATTTTAAGTGTTACTTTGGTTTTAAATATTAATAATTTTAATAACAACAAATATAATTGTAATTTTAATCATTCAAACTTGCTCTATCCTTCTGGGAACTACGATGCCACAGGCAGGTCATAACACATCAAGACAAAAGTTTCAAACTTAAAACACCCTTTTTATGTCAGTATTAAAAAAAATGGTTGGTTTAAATGGTATTTTAAACTTGATGTTGGGTAGGATAAAGGAATATAAATATTTAAAAGTCGAATATAAAGAAAGTAATTTTACAAGTGTCGTGCATTTTTTATTTATTTCTTGGGATAAAAATAAATAAATAAATAAAAATAAAAAGTAATAAATCTTTCTTAAATTTAATTTAGTGTCAAACGCTCTCTCTCGCTCTCTCTCTTTTTTTTTTTTTTTTTTTTTTTTTTTTTTCAAAATAAAGACAAAAACTTATGTTGTCCGACATCCAAATTTATTTCATTTTGTCACAAATGTTATTGACCAAGATTATTTTGCAGACTTAAAGGATAAATATTACTGCACTAAAACAAATCTAGTATTCTCCTATCATCACAAAACTTTCTTCTACATATTCTTATATAACATCGCTGTCTATCAGTTGAAGTACACAAAACTTACTCAACTTAACTTTACACAATTAACAATTTATGTAAACCATCGGATGCAACTTTTAATAAATAATGCTGAGTTGTAGATTATCTGTAAAACCACAGAAACTTATACCATTGCCATCTGTCGAATAATATACGCACAAATTTAATCAGCATAATTTTTCAAAATTTATATCTCACATACTAAGTTTAGTGCCTTTATAAAACATAGAAGTGGTGATATAGCCTTTCCTTAAAATGAAAATATTGCAGGATATTGCACCATCTGCTGTTCGACATACACTAAAATTGAATCAGCATAGTTTTACTTAATATACATATTACTTATAAAAGTTTCTGGATTTAAGCACTACAACCTTCCGCTACTGAAGTAATCCCCCTAACAGCGCCAACTAATAGGAGATATATTTAAAAATTTAATTAGCACTAACTTAAATCATGGTCCAATCAAATAAGAAGTTTGTTTCTATTCAAAAGATCATTATCTGTTTGTAATCTTATCCAGAACATTTATCATTTCTTTGGTCTACCAAATATGTTGCAGAATATCTTTTTACCATTCTTAGTGATGAATAAGAATTTATTCTTATAACCCACTGCCGAGATCTCAATGAAAACGTCAGTCTCGAGTGGCAACAGACTATCGGCGGTATTGTCCTATATCTCAAAATCGTTTATGGAATAATAAAACTCCCTGTGTCATTTCCAAAATATGCAAACCTTCAAATTAAATACAGAAAAAAAAAAAAAAAAACTTACCCGAGATCCGGACATAAAATCGCGGGACAAAATCTCGCCGGATAACATATAGCGTAAAAAATAGTATGATCTATTTGAAAATTTGATTTTGTGTCACGCGTGTTCTCTGGCGTGGGCCACATGGCCTTATAGATATTAATTAATTAATTAAATTAATTAATTAAATCAGAGTTGAATTTCATTATTTTATGTATGTTTATTTTTAAGTTATTTTATCTTTTTTTTATTTTATCACTATTCAAAATACATTTTAAAAATCGTGTACATCACTGCCGACATTAAAGCTGAACACTATTTACAAACTTGAATCAAAAGTTTTAAATTGATAAGCACGATTGAACTCATCATGACTAATCTTGACGAAAGTTAATAGTCTTTAAACTATTTTAAGTAAAATTTATAAAAAATCTTGTTGTAGGTTTGTCAGAATGTCAGTGCTCGGACTAAGGTATGTGTTGTCATGAAATTTTATACAAAATTACTAATAATTACCAACTCATTTTTGCTTTGTATTCATTTACGTCGGCGATATTTTGTCCTCGCGATATTTTGCCCCGCGAGATTTTGTCCACAACCCCCTAGAGCGTATTGAGATATTTTTGTCTAATAATATATATATATATATATAATAAAGATGATCTATTAAGCATAGTAGAAGCCAAGCAACAGATACAAGATCACTCAAACACCAATGACCAATAAGATAAAAAAAAAAAAAAAAAAAAAAAAATATCAGTGGATGAAATACACTAATGTAAAGAAACCAGATCCACTAATCAACAGCCTGCAAAACAAACGAATCAATGAAGTAATACAACAAATCCCAACTCAAAACCATAAACTTATCAAAATTAATGAAAAAATAACCTATATATATATATATATATATATATATATAAATAATTCGTATTTCATTTGATGCAGTAAACGGTTCTCGTCTTTAAAATTTAACTACTTAGAAGTGAACAGAGTCAACCATTACTAGTAAATGAACGATATCGCTGTAAAAGTAGTGAAATCAACACAGAACATTATATATTATATAATTAAGCACCACACAGAAAGCTTATTTTTAAAGTCACATCTTCAAAGCGTTTACCAATGTTACAGTGTCAATCCCCGTCACACTTATTAAAGATTTTCTGAAATGATTTTATATTAGTTTCGAACATTTTTGTGATTCTCAGATTCTTTAAGAATGAGACGTAACTATTATTGAAGAACTGTGTTTAATTATAATATATATTATGTAATGTTTCCTTTGAATTCTATTCTAAAAAAATTAAATCAATACTACTAATATACTACAAATTTTTTTTTTCTCATTTCCTTGACAAGTTATCCAAACTGGAAGAAAAAACCTCTTTTAAAGATTCCATTAGAAGTAGAGGATATTTTAAAATTTTTTGAAATAATTTTTTTTCAATAAATCGATTTAATGCATCTTTCGTAGGTAATAATCACTTCTGTATGACTATTTTATGGGAAAAGAAATCGATTATTTTCGATTGTCCTTGTACTACTAAAAGCAAAAGTTTTATCGTCTTTTTTGATGAGTAGATATTTTTATTAAATTTACGAGGTTTTTTTTTTTTTTTTTTTTTTTTTTTTTTTTTTACAAAATCTCTATTTATTTAGGCTGTTTTATTTGCTTTACGTCAATTCCATTAACATTAAAATGTATATTCGTCACTTGAGGAAAAGATATGCAAAGTATTATTTGTTTATAGCACTTTCGATTAATGTGAGACATTTTCGTTTAGATTGAAAAATTTTTGTGTATGGAATGCAATTTACTTAAGTAAAAGAAAAAAAAAAAAAAAAAGAACATGACATTTAATACGAAAGATAACTAATTTTTTTTTTTTTTTTTTTTTTTTTTTTTGACTTAAAAAAAGACAGTAATTAGAGTTTATATTAAACTTCAAAATAATATATTATTTCTTCAAATAGTAATAAAAATACAAATAATTGTATATTGTCTGGGGAAATGTTGTGATATCACTTTTCGTTTGCATTTTAAATAAATAAATATGCGGTTGATTTATAAATGAAAAGGTTATTTGTATGTCTTGGAATTTATATGTTGTATTTATTCATTTACATAGTTCCAGTGTGTAAAATATATTCTATGAAGTCTTTCTACAGTTCCAAATCTCATTTTTAAGAAAATAATTGTAAATGCTATTCGAATAAAATTTTAAATATTCAAATGTTAATTTCTCTGCCTAATGCACCCATTTTGATCTAAACTTGTGCAATAATTTTTTCAACAATTTTCAACACGATAAACTATTTGTACATTCTTGTCATAAACATTCAAAAATGATTATAAAAGTAAGAATACGTTTTTAATTGAGTCACTATAATTCCCTACTTAATTGTTCCTTATTATGTTTTTGTAGTTGATTCTGATTGCGTTATGGTAAGACAAACATTTCTTTAGTTCGAAACATTATACTCTTGTTGTTATTTTTAATCATATTTGAATCTGATAACTCAGACAATGTTCATAATATTGTTGACACTTAAAAATTCCAGCGCAAGATGTAGATCGGTTTGGATGGCCTTCCGAGATAGGACAAACAATTCAAAATGTGCTCATCAGAACTTGACACTAGGTATAGATGTGGAAAATACTTCTGCCTATACAGAACAAGGGGCATTTGATGTGCACACCAGAAGGGGGAGGGGTACCAATAAGTCCGCCAAGAAATGTAATTTCTTTAAAGAGCATAATTCTAGGGTGGTAAGGGTGGAAGAAGAGGACTTTAAGTGACAAGAACCCCTCCCTATCTTTGCAAGAATGCTTTCCAATTCATTGCCGTAAATGTTCAAATGAGATTGAATTCATTAAACCGAGACCTCATAATTCAGTAACATCTCCTTTAGCTTGTATAAAATTGAAATATCGGTTTTGTCACCTATGAGGAAACAATTGTAAAGATGTTGAAACGAAGTACAACTATTATATTAAAAAGAGACCTGGCGCGGGATTTTTAAAACTAGGGAAAACTATACAACGGATAGAACGCCAAAGAGAAAGAATTGGAAAGCAGACAGCTGTTTCGGTAGAATTTAGCGTACACTAAATGTTACCGAAACGGCTGTCTGATTCCATTTCTTTCTCTTTGGTTCTAGACGTTGTAGTTTTCCTTAATTATAACGAACTACAACTGTATTCCCGGATCGCCAAAGACCTTCTTACATAATATTGCCTCAAATCGCACTTTTATTGCTATTACTTCACTTTAGAAGACTGAACATGTGTCCAGGTTATATCTCCTAAGAATCATTTTTTTCTGAGAGGTCTCAATATAAATGCCACTACTAGCATAGTTAAGAATTTTTCTTCCATCAGTATAGGTAGCAATGTCATTTTTAAGAATATTGTTTATGACTTCTAAGGCCATCTGTTTAATTTAATTTGTGACTTTTTCTTTTTTTTCAGACAGGAAAGGAAAGAGTTAATGAAAATGGACCGCTATAAGTATATCAGAGGTATCCAAGCAACATATTTATATCACAAAATCTGAAGTTTTGCATTTAGGTTAATGGCATTAAATTGCAGAAGATGAGTTCCACCAGTTGGCCAATATATGCACCCAAAATGGATCAGTATAGTTTTACATAATATCTATATTTACATATTAAGTTTGAGGCATTTGTGCACTGTAGAAGCTGAGATATAACCTTCCCATGAAAGGGGGAATTTACATAATAGCAGTGACACATATCAGACGATACATCCCAAAGGCTAATCAGCACCGAAGCTGATATTTAGGTCAAGATCTAACTAAGTATTGATGATATTTAGCAAATTAGATCAATGTCTAACTAAATACCAAGTTTGGTTAAATTCCGTCTATTGATTTGTGAGATACAGAGTACACAGACTGACATTTTCTAAAAACGGTCGAATTGTGTACGGCACATCTTAAGACTGTATAAACACATGGAAAAGCGGAGGTCGAAAATTCCTAATTATCCAACACATTTTTCTTGGTATATAAAAAAAAGCAAAAATACATTTCGTTAACTAAATGTACTTTTATTAAAATTTTATGAAGCAAATGATAATGAATATGTGTAAATGTAATCCGGAGTAATATGTTTCACTGATTTCAATAATATAAAACTTAATAAAATAATTATAATAGCAGATAATTAAAGTTTAAAATTTTCCCCCACCTTATCACTATTACATTTCAATGATTATTCTTTACTGACGTGTCCAAAAAAAAAAAAAAAAAAAAAAGTGAAACTGAAAATAAGGAAACAAAACTGAAAAAAAAGGCATTTTGTCAAATTATTTATAATGACACTGAGACAGAGCGTCTTGCGTCGGTGATACACTTGAAAGATTTTCATACAACTAAAATTGTACGTTTTATAGATGGTGTAAAGCAAACCTTTTCAGAACGTTCTAAATAGTACTATTTTTGAACGTCTAATAGAATGTTATCTTGACACGAAACACGGTGTTTTAACGATTGTAACCATTATTAGACGTTCATAGAACGTTCCTGTGCCATTTGGATAATTAATTCCAACCAAAGTTGAAAAATGGATTTATCATTCAAATACTTATTCGTGGGCAAGGTTATGGTTTTCGTGGGCAAGTTTTTTGCAATTTTGTTTCCAAGTTTCTGCCACTTGAACGCTGTCACTTCAGAATTTGTCATCGCGATAACTTTTGAAATACTGAACTTACTCGAACCAAAGTTGAACAGTGGACTTATCTTACAGATATCTTGGATTAGTTCACTGAGCAACTTACTCAGCTATTTGATCCAAGGGGTTGCCACTTAATTTTTCAACATAAAAACTTCTGAATTAATTCGAACTAAATTTGTACAGTAGACTTATCTCACAAATGTATATGATGTATTTCTTTGCAAACTTGGCCCGCTATTTTGCTTCGAAGTGCCGGCTATTTGAAAGTTACAGATTCACATGAGAAGCTATTTATGAACTGATTTTCTTAAAACTCCATATGTACATAGCCCACATCAATTTTTCTGCCAAGTATATTAATAATTTGTATCCGCCCTTTTGTTTCAAAGTGGCGGCTACTTCATAACAAAAAAAAACAAAAAAAAGAAAAGAAAAAAAAAACAGCCTAACCATCTGAATGAGCCAGGAGGACTTGTTTCATTCTTTCTTTTGCTTTCTTTCTTTCTTTTTTTTTTTTTTATTAAACCTAAACAAATAGTTTATATTTACTTTAATTAAAAATATTTAAAAAATTATTTACTGCTCTGTTAATCAGTATTTATTATAATACTTTTTTTTTTTTTTTAAATCCTGCATTAATTCAAAGAGAAATATTATTGAACAATTTCTTCCTTTTATGGTGAATGAAGAATAGCAACAATCAAAAGTTTAAAATCACTTGTTAGAATCTTTAGATGAACAACGCAAGAAATTGTGAGAACAACGTGAAAAATAGAATTAAATCATTCAGTTATAGAAAAAATCAAATTGTAAAAGTTTGATGAAAAATTTTTGAGTTAATTGAAGAAATAAATGACGTTTTTCTAAATAAATTTAATATAAAGATAATTAAAAGTTTCATTTAGCCAAATATACTAATCATTCCGGAA
Source organism: Salticus scenicus (assembly GCA_963930645.1). NCBI lineage: Eukaryota > Metazoa > Arthropoda > Arachnida > Araneae > Salticidae > Salticus > Salticus scenicus. The sequence continues at coordinate 25,535,547 of OZ005653.1, forward strand.
GTACCTATGGATAAACATTTGTGTTATATTGTAATTTTTCCTTCTTCAAATCATTCTAGAAATTTTATCTTAGAATACTTGTGTGACTTATATTTCTTATTTTTTAAATTTTGGTATAATCTGTTTCATTATGCTTATGATAATATAATGTGTTTCTAAGTGTAAGAAAAGGATAATAAACTTCACGTTTCTGTAATATATATATATATTAATATCGTATATATATATATAATAAATTGAATGAAAGATATTATCTTTAATAATGTTACTTTTAATGTTTTGATGATAAATGCATTTTTGGTTTAGGTTATAAAAGTAAATCCTGATATATCCTGTCAGGCCATGATTTTTTTCCTTAATAATCCGTGACATGTGCGTTAGAAAGATGTAAGATCATTTAATCCCATCTACACACACAATTTTGATTTTGATTCTTCTTCTTCTTCTACTTTTTTTAAATTCTTTTTTTTAACGGACAGAAATCCAGTTTAAGATTAGTTGCATATCAGAAAGTTTTCTTTTTTTATAAAAAAGAAATTTTTATGATAAACGTTATTTAAAAAAAAAAAAAAAAGGTCTTTAAGCGTATTATTTGAGGAATTGGGTACAGTCTGGAAAAAAAATATATATATATATATATATAACTAATTTTATATTTTAACAAAATATTTTAATAAAATTTCTAACACCACAGTTCTTTTATAAATGATATGAAAAATATTGATTGTATGCATATTTCCTATTGCACTAGATATAACCTTTATGACTTTAATTTCCTATATTTTAAATTTCAATGCTGTGGTTTATTATGATAATATTTTTTTCAAGTTCTTATGTATAGATATACAAGGTGGTCATAAAATAACTTTCACTGTTTGAAGGCATTTACAGCAAAAACTAATGAACGGAATGAAATCAAATTTCATATATAGTCCGTGTAAGGACATGGGTAGATGATTTTCATAATGAAGAAAATAGTTACAAATTTTGCTGAGCTGTTTGATTTGCTGAGCTTTGCTTGATTGTTTTAGCACTGCTGTCACATATTTACTAACTACGAAATTCGCATTGTCTACCACGACTGAGTAAATTAGCACAGATTGAATATAGTCCTCTAGACACTAAAGGTGACTCATAAAAAGTAATTTTCCGTAAGATTAATACAGTGTGTACATCAGTTCTGTGCATTTTTATGTAGACATTAATGAAACTTTACATAATCCATTTTCGTGCTGTCATTGTAAGTTTTAATATCATTCTTTTTCAACAGCTCTTAAATCATGAATGCAATACGAAAGTTGCATAATCTACTTTGATTGAGCAAATTTCAAAGTGCATGCGTGACAACAGCGCCAAAATCTCCCGTACCGTCAGATTTTGGTACTTTATTTGGTTGTGGAATACATTTCCTCACGTCTTCCAGAGCCTGTATGTGAAATTTCATTCATTAGTTTTAGCTGCTGATGCCTCCTAACAGAAAAAGTGTTTTCATGACCACAATGTATGCAAGATATCCCAATGAGATTGTCTAAAATCTGTGCAGCATTTTTTTTTAATTAATATATTTAATAAATGCCAAAGAACTGTACCTCTATGATCCATAGTTTTTTTATAAAATAGGAAAGGAAAGTTTATCATACCTGATAAAAAAAAAAAAGTCCATTATTCGACATATGAACATCGGTATTTGCACATATTTGCAGACGAACATGTTTGAAAGAATCTGTTGTCAGTTATTCTATTGTGCGCACATGCATAGCCACGATATGCCTAGTGGACATTTTGAGAATCTTCCTATGTAAACACATGCTGGTATTATTTTTCCAATAAAGTTTTCTTTTATTTTCAAAGTTTTAGATGTTAATAACAAAATATTAATAATAAAAACAAAATGAAAGGGAATAAAAGAGAGTAATAAAAGATATGAAATCGATTTTTTTACGAATAAATATAAAATTAATTAAAATAAAATTAGGAAAAGTCACTTTTTATAGTTCCGTTATAAAAGTTTGAGAAAAAACGGGTTGGTTGGTTGGTTGCATTTAACGTTGCACCAGTAAATAGCGAATACTGAGACTCAATCCTAGGGAGGGTCTGGAGACATGTCATCACATTTTTGATCCTCCATGGAGGGGGTGGGTTTCCCCGTTTTCGTGACCTCCTGAGGTACAGCTTGGGGGGACAGATGAGATGGGAACATTCAGGACATTGCGGCCACGAAGGATTTTACGTGCACCAGCCACCATTAGTTTACACGACGGTATTTCGCCGGTTCGATATTCGAACCCGCAGTCTTCTAAATGCGAGCCCGGTGCTCTACCGACGAGGCTACCGCGGCCTGAGTAAAATCGGGAAAAATAAAACTTATCTGCAGAAATTTATTCAGCTCAGTTTTTAAATATATATGAAAAGTAAAACAAAACATAGCTATAAAAATAAAAGAAAAAAAATTATGGCGCATAAATTAAAAAACTAAAACAATTGTTTATTTAAAATGTTTTAACATCTTAGAATTTCTCCCTTGGAGACTGTCCGGAGAGATAAAATTCTTAATTGCACTCGCATATTATTTTATTATCAGCTGTGGACTCATGGGCAAATTTTCAGCTAAATCGGTTTGCGGTAGTATTTAAAAATGAATCGCCAAATCTTGCACAAACATACAGATGTTTGTTCCTGCAAGCTCCCACTTTGTCAGATTAAGTTTCTTAAAGATTCTTGCATATTCTATTGCCATTTATTATAAATACGCGTGTAATAAATTTCCAACAAAATTGGATCTGTATGAAAGTGGATTAAAAATTGACTGCAAAATTTGATCCAGACTGAGCAATTAAGTCAAATAAAAATAAGCAAAAATATCTTATAATTTTACAGATAAAAACTGGCAAATAACTAGAAAGTTACACTTCTTTTAATGTTAAAAAAAAAAAAAAAAAAAAAAAAAGAACAAAATTGGTTTGTAGTCAAATAACCCAAATCCAGTTATGATGTTAAAAATAAAATAAAAAATATCATCCTTTTTAAATTTGAAAATATAATGCATTCAAAAGAGAAAATTCAATCACATACATGTACAAAATTCATCATTTAATTACCGTATTCATTTATATACTTATTACGAATTAACATCTTAATATCAATGCGTATTTTTATGCTCAACAGTCTATCAAATCGCAGTGTCATAAAAGAATGACAATTTTACTGCAAAACTTGTTTTCGAAAAAAATCTATAATAGATTGATTCTTATTCGATACCACGAAAGGAAATACTCAGGAGACCAGCCGCGTTTGATATCATCCTTCTTTTGCAATCAGAAACCACACATGTTCTTGTTGAGCTTAAAGTGGATGAGTGATCTTCTTTATCCAAAACTGTGTATAAAGAAACCCAGTTTAGCTAAAACTGCATTGAAAAAAATTTCCTAAACCGTTTTTATACTGAAATATTTCGTTTCAGAAATTTTAAAGCTTTTTTTTTTTGTGCGTGTGTGTGTGCGTGTGTGTGTGTTTGTGTAAGTGTATAAGTACAATCCATTCGAAGGTTTATAAAGTTATTTAATAGAATGATATAATTTATACCATACTTTTGAACTGAAAGTTTTCTTAATTTTTGTTAGAAAAACTAATTTATACCATAAAATACATATCTAATAAAATATAGTTTAATTCTAACATTTACTAATATTATATATTTTATTAATTTTATTTATTGTTACAAATATTTCTCCGTTTGGGAAAAAAAAACTAATACGAATTATTTTGTTATTAAGGGAATTACAAATTCATTTTTTAACTGAAATATTTAATTTTTGGAGAAAATGCATTCGATAATTTATTTTTTTCTAGAGCCAGATGAATGGATTAAAATGAGAGGAAGCCTCAGAAATTTTTTATTGAAGTGTATTTATAAAAAAAATTATAAGAAGTATAAAAATAGATATTAACTAGATAAAGTGGGCTCTATTTTAAACGAAGCAAAGGTCTGTCGTAGACATACAGCTTTATTTCTTTTTCATGTTTTCTAACATTAGCATTTTTAATAAATTATTTATCAGCGGAAAAATGTATGTAATATATATATATATATATATATATATATATATATATATATATATATATATTAACTATACCGGGGGAACCAAAAGTTTGTTAAATATTTAAAAAATATATATAAATAAAAAAAAGAAAGAATAATGATATCGATATACGGTACGAAAGGGCTCAAAAAGAAGTCGATTTTTTTAGAAACAAAATAAAAGTTAGTTTAAAAAGTCACCAGTAGAGAGCGCTGACATGTAATATATTAAGTGGATTCATGAAAAACAATCCTGCAGCAAAAGGCCAGGATTAATGAAGATATCTCACATTATCATTACCCCGATCGAGAGTTTGGTGTCGTTGATATTTGTGACTGGATAGTCAGCAAGCGTTGCGTTCAAAAAAATTTAAAACGGGGAAACGACTTAAGACAGAGAATGGCCTTATATCGTATCCTGGGGTATTGAAGGTTGTTAAATGGTTTGGATAAATTGGCTCTTTGAAGGATCGGTCACAAAGTGGAAGACCTCCGTTGGCAGAGGTCCGTATTACTGTGGTGGAAATCGTTATGAATGATATGACGACGGAATCGTCCACGGGGAGTAGCCGTTCTCGCGGAGTTCTAGGGTTTTGGATGAGCTTTATTCATCGATTAAACGGATCCTCCATGGGAGAGTGCATCTGTATTCCTACAAATTTTAATCACTGCCGGAGTTATAGCCGGGTCACAGCTATGGGAGGATCAATTGTCAAGTGGGCTGTAGCAAGAATGGAAATCAACCCTCAGTGGTTGTTCAACTTTCTCTGGATAGATGAGGCGCACTTCTTACTACAAGGAGATGTTAACACCCGCAACACTCTGATATGGCAGATGTCGAGTCCTTGTGCATATACGACAGAGCAACTGTAGTCACCCAAGTTAAGAGCCTGGTGTGGTGTCACGTCATGTTTCAATGTTGGGCCATTCTTCTTTAAGGAACCATGCTGAAACTCTGGCTGGGAAAACATGCACAGGGACAGGTGAGCATTATATAGCTCATTTGTACGACAAATTGGTGCTCGAATTAAATCAAGGAGTTTTGTTATTCTGTAATATTTTTTATACATAATGGCACACTGCCATTCTATTCCAATTCAGTGTATCGATTCATTCATGTTGAAAACATTTGGATAATACAGTGATCAATCGAGGTTTCAAGATCACATGTCTTCACGATTACCTGAGCACAACCCAGCCGATTTCTGGCTATGGGGCTATTTGAAAACAACTGTATACTATTAATCTCTTTTACCATTGGCCGAATCTAAAGATTATATCTGTCGTGAAATTTCTGCAATTCATTTCCAAATGTTGCGTTCAACTGTAACGAATGTTGTGAGTCACTTTAGTAATGTCGTGGAACGTGCTGGAGGTCACGTTGAACACTTGTTATTGCACGGATAAAGGATTGGAATGTTGTGTTCAGAATTTTCGGTCCTGTTAATTGTGTGTTGGGCCGACAGCGTCCTCTACCGGTGATTATTGTAACAAACTTTTGTTTCTTAAAAAAAAAAAAAAAAAAAAAAAAAAAAACTTTTTTTTTTATTTTTTTCTTAGAAACCGCAAACCCTTTACTTTATTCTTTCCTTTTTTTATTTTTAAATAAATTTTTAAAGTTTTAACGAACTTTTACTTCATCCAGTATGTAAATTCTTTTCTGTAAAGGATAACAATCTGAATAATCATTTATTTTTATTATTTCACAATATTTTTTTTAATAGTTTCTAAAATTTTCTTAATTATTTTTTATATTTATATTTCAAAAAAAAAAAAAAAAAAAAAAAGATGTTCATTGATTTCTTTTTAAGAATAATTTGACATTTTTCAATGTTCAGTAAATAAATACACTTTAATTCAATCTTTACATTATTTATATTGATTATTATACAATATTAATAGTTAAATGCAGTTAAAATTACCAAATTTTGTTTTCGTGTCACTTTAATTTTGATTTACGTTTTGCTATTATAGAGAAAATATCTCTCACAATCACACAAGTAACATTCCTATTTCACAGTAAAAAATCTCATTGGAAAAACATCGATGATGGATGTAATCTTATTTCATACGAGGAAATCCTCTAGTGGCCTGTCACATTTTATGTCATTTTTCTTTTGCAATAGTACACTATACACAGTCTAGTTGAGAAAAAAAAGCGATAGCTGATCTCTTTGCAACAATGTGAGGTAGAAACTCAATTTAACTTCAGTTTTTCTAGAATTTTTTCTTCTGGTGGCCATTTTAAAAATATATTCATCAGCATAAAAATACAGAATTTTTTTTTATGCAATAATGACTGTAACATAAACTGGAAGTATTAAACACTCTCTTAATAATTAAACATACATTAACATTTATAAATATGTAAGAATATGCTAATGTTTTATTTATTTATTTATTTATTTTTTGAGGGAGGGTGGTGGTGCTGTGTGGGAAAGGAATACACATATGTGTTTTATTAATATTGTGTTTCCTTTCTCTTAACTTAATCTGATTTGCAGGCTTTTCAATTCCTTCATCTATTACTGTAATGGCCATTGAATTACTGTTTTTTTTTTTTTTTTTTTTTTTTTTTTTTTTTTTTTTTAATATACTCTTTATATTTTATTTTGTTTAATTTTCTAAATATGAAATTTAAGTTATTTTAGAGTCAATATAAACATTCCTTACGACGCGGCATCACAATATTTTTCTTGTGTTAAATAAAATATGTAGGTATAAAGTACAGTATAAAATTCATAGGAAAATACAGTATAAAATTCAATGCGCATTTAAGGGCCCTCTTCACTCACCACCGCCGGAAGCCCGAGCCAATGTTTTTCTATGGGGAAATTTTCTTTACAAATAACTTTTTAACTAATACATATTTTTAAATTCTGTTTTCACATTCTGAAAGTTCCCAGCTGTTAAATTGACGCACCTTTTTTGAAAATGTATTTTTTTTCATTTTTAATATTTTATTTCGAAATTGCAAAATGAAAAAAATTCACATATTGAAAATTCGTATTTTGCAGCTTCAAAATAAAATATTAAATATTAAAAAAATAATTTTTTAGAAAAGGTGCGTCAATTTAACAGCTGTGAACTTTCAGAATGTGAAAACAGAATTTAAAAATATGTATTAGTTAATAAGTTATTTGTAAAGAAAATTTCCCCATAGAAAAACATTGGCTGGGGCTTCCGGCGACGGTGAGTGAAGAGGGCCGTTAAAGCAACTCATACCGTTCACCTTAAAGGGTGTCATCTTAAAGTACGGTAATTTTTGAAAGATTCAATATAAATAAATACCTTGGCAACACATCCCTAGGAAGTCACAATTATTTTATAGCGATAACTGATTCGAATTGGTCTTAAAATCATCAAGAATGGAATTTTCTAAAAACAGAATTTTTTGTCAAACAATCAAGTTTCCCCGGAAATTTTTGGCCAGGGTCCTTTAGATGATACTGCATAAATGACTTTAAATATAATTAAATTCTCTGTGTATATTTCTCGGAAGCGGGTTTAATAGAGCCTGAAAGCACAATATTTTTCTATACAGCAATTAATATTATTATTATTATTATTTGTAAAATTCCGTTTGAACGATGTACTGCACAAGTCGTCTTGGAAGAATAAAAACTACGTTTACAAATTTATAGCAATAAATATGCTTGTGATATATAAGAGAAATATTAAGCACAAACTAAGAGTGTTATTTATTGCTTTAAATCTGAAATTATGGAATTGTCTTTATTAGGACATTAGTATATACAGATGTTTTCCAAGCAGAAATGAAAGTTTAGCTTAAAAAAAAAAAAAAAAAACGAAAAGGAAACTCTGAATTTACACAGAAATAAACTTCTCATTTAAACACATTTATTTTAACGCATTATGTGTGTGTTAATATAAATAATTTTAATTAAAAATTTTATTCTGGTGTGAAAGCTTGATTTCGTTTTTGCTAAAAAAAAAAAAAAAAAAAAAAAAAAAAGAAAAAGAAACTTTCACACGTGATTCTAAGCTAAAAAACTTTATCGAGTTTATCAAAACTGATCAAAAATCTAACTGATATCTAACTCATATTTCTTCATTACCTAAATAGAAGATAGTATTGAATTCGTAAAAATACTCGACCTCCCGTTTTAGATAGATTTACACGTTTTGAGAGGTCTAGAACACGATTTTACCTTCTTTAGCAAATGTCTGTCCGTCCGTCTGTCTGTGTGTATGTGTGACAAACATTTTGTGGCAACTGTATCTCCAGAACTACTGCTCAGAATTGTGTATAAATTTATATGTCGATGCACCTTGACCTAAATTAGTGCCTATGAACTTTTGGTGTCAACCGCTCAACAAGTGGTGCTGTTATACAGAGATTTCCGCAATTTAAGGGGAGGCTATATCTCAGGTTCTATTGCGTATAATCAAACAAAACTTGATATGTAAAAAGGTCATTATAAGACACTATGCTGATTCAATTTGAATACTTATCAGAAAACAGGCGGCGCTGCTATACAGTGATTTTTGCAATTTAAGGGAAAGCTATATACAGGAACTACTGCACAGAATTGTATATAATTTTAAATGTAGATGCACCTTGTCATAAGTTAGTACCTAACAACTTTTGGTGTCAATCGTTGAACAGCTAGTGCTGCTACACAGTGATTTCGGCAATTTAAGGAAAGACTATATCTCAGGTTTTATTGCGTAAAATCAAACAAAACTTGATATGTGAGAAGTCCGTTATGAGATATTATGCTGATTCGTGTTGGATGCTTATAGGTCAATGGATTTCGCTGCTATACTGGAAATTTGATCGATAACGGGAAGGCTATATCTCAATTTGTGTGGCATATAACTGTAGAAAACTTGATATGTGAGAAGTCCGTTATGAGATATTATGCTGATTCGAGTTGGATGCTTATAGGTCAATGGATTTCGCTGCTATACTGGAAATTTGATCGATAACGGGAAGGCTATATCTCAATTTGTGTGGCATATAACTGTAGAAAACTTGATATGTGATATAACCACTATAAAAACACATTTTTTAAGATATTATTTATAGACAACAAAACTGTCTTTCTTTTGATATTTAGCATTAGTTTTCCCTAAGATGAAAATATTTGCATTCATCATGTTAGATTATTTTAATAAATAATAGTTTTAATATATTATTTGCCCTAAGTGAATTTTTATAGGAAAATATAGAAGAAAGTCTCGTGGCGGCCACAACATACTAGTTTATTAAATGCCTAATGTTCTGGCCAATAAAACTCAAATATCATGACGAAAGAGAAATGATTTACACACCGGTTTTTAGTACACTCCTGCCCAAAAGTTTAGCAAGATTTGCAAACGATCAGTTTATTCAATTTAAAATATTCTCCCTCAAACATTTTGTATTTAAAGAACTGAGTCTTTCTCATGTTTCTCTGTAAAGTTGGTTAAAGACAGCATTTAGGGGGCTGGTGACAAATTGAGTAAAATCAATACTGTTTGTGATCACCCTGTATCGTTAAGTGAACGAAATGATCTGAAACTTGAGGATATGTTAATCTATAGACCCAGTATAATTTGTAGACGAATTTGTGTGTCGATGGCATGTTAATAAACGGACATATAAGCATTTATTTTAAAACTCCAATAATAATAATAATAATAATAATAATACAGAATTTTATTATTTATAATATACAGAGTTTTAAATGAAAATTATTCCCACTTTCAGATACGTTGAATATACACTTTTTCAACAATATACTGCAATCTAATTACAGTTATCTTAAATAACTCATGAAATATAGGTATTTTTATAAAAAAAAACGTTTTCGCTGTGCATGTGCGAAAGATGGAAATACAAGTATTTTTATTATATATGCTGAAAGCTAGATATATTGGGCAACTTTTGCCAAAAGTTCATTTCAATAGAATAAAAATTAAGCAAATTGTCAGTTAAAGAACGAGCTAGATTTTAGGTATTGAAATCTACGATTTCGATGATTTGAATAATTGATTGAAGAATTTCGATAATTGAAATCTTCGATGATTAGTATCTTCGCTGAAAATCATGAGGAAGACCCACTTCCTTAAATAACAAATGCTTGAAAACTTTTTATCGAGAGATTAGTTTCTAAATAGAAAAAAAAAAAAAAAAAAAAAAAAAAAAAACTTGATCGTTTGCAAACCTTGCTAAACTTTTGAGCAGAAGTGCAGAAATAAGATTTTTAAGAAAAAATAATTATTTTGTGTACGTTTCTTTTTTTTTCTATATATATGTATATTCTAAATGTAAAAAGCTTTAGGGATATTAAAAGAAATAGAATAATAAAAATGTAAAACATGAGAATTGAGGTAATTGTTACTCAAGTGAGATAAATAATGTTATTTTTGTTTACTGAATTTATCCAGGTTTTATCGTTGTTAGAAGGGATACTACGTCCGATAAGGAATAAGATACTTCAGGAAATTAAGTTCTTCGGAAAATTTGCATTTATCAAATCAGATATGTATATTATTGTGTATCTAATGTATATGGAGAGTAAATTTATGTTTATCATCCTTCACATATTCAGTATGAGGAAGTATAGAAAGCAGGTGTTTCTTCTAGAAGAGAGTGATTAGAACGAGCATGTGGAGGAAGAGAGAAAATGTACTGGTTTCTGAAGAGAATGGTCGAAAATCGAACACCGTGTTTACAATTTGATATGATCAGAAAATAAAGAATCTAGAAAGGGAAATTACACAGGTCTGCGCTAAAACAATTTATCTTAAAGGTGATGTGCATTTTTAGATGCTGGTTAAAGAAAATCTATTCATAAATTCCCAATGCGGTTTTTTTTTTTTTTTTTTTTGAAAAAATGAGATTATTTGAGGTTAAAGCTCCCCTCTTTGAATATCCATCTAAATTATTTCCTGGGAAATCAAGATGGTGTGAGTGAAGAAAAAGTAGAGCTATTTCATCAAGATATCAAACAAATGTGGAGAAGGTATGAGGGACGATAAAATGTTATCATGTTAGCAGATTATTGTTGGATGCTGCATAGCGAATCCCCCCCCCCCCCTTCTGCAAGGCGCCCAAGTAGTGCTCAAAAGAAAAATCTCTAAACGGGGATTCGATGTAACGAAATACATTTAAACGGTAATGGGTAAAGAATAGCATATTTTAATGTGTTTTATACATAAAGAGTTTTTAATTTGTTATAGGCTTTGTGAGAAATCGTCCGATCATCATTCGTAATTTGTGAAAAACCCTTACGTGATCGGTAGACAAGACAATCATTTCTGAATTCACCGCATCAAAACACATTAGAAACACCCAAAGCAGTAAAAAAAAAAAGAAAAGAAAGAAAGAAAGAAAAAAGAAAGGTGCGATTTCGCAGACCTCTGTTATTAGACAGACTGTCGAATTACCTAAAAAAAGAAAACTGCAAATATCGATATCTGAAGGTATATAAACGAAAGTTCATCCACGTATCTAAGCCACCGATGCATTTTTGTTCAATATCGCATTAAAATGACACAATGAAAAAAAAGAGTAAATTTTCATAGTCACGTCTTCAAACATAAAATAAAGAAAAAAGGCGGATTTTTGACACATAAATCGAATAAATATGAAATTTTTTTCTATTTCATTAGCAGATTAATAAAACTTACGCAATCTTGTTTTTTTTTTTTTTTTTTTTTTTTTGAAACAAAGCCCTTATAAAAAGAAACTGTGCTCAAGCAGCTTTGATAAAGGTGGAAGAAGTATTCTTCAAAATCAACACTTTTTATTTGCCGATTAATCATTTGTGGTATACTTTATATTTACTTTCAAAAGTTATTTATAGAATGCACTGTAAGATATCGTCAGTTTCGGTTTGAACCTATACTCTATGATAGCATATTTACAGATGATATATATATTTTTTAAGTTGTTGGCTGCAATTATTTCTAATTTTAGGTGTCAATTTCTGTCACAGAATATATGATTTTAGCAAAATGTATCTCTGGACTCACAACAGTACAATAGTGGAACAAGCATTTGCCTGGACAGGCTGATTGGTTTGTATAGAACAGTAGGCTTTCCTCCTTCATTAACGAGTTAAATGGTTGTGAAGTTTTGACAGTGGATTCTTCTACGTTCAACTATTTATGTGACAACATCTCTATTTAAAGAATAATAGAGATAACTCATCTAGAAAATAATTATCGTGAGTTGTACCACTATGGAATAAGAACTAGAGTGAGCACATAAAAGTGTTATCAGATGAACACACCTCTATTTTGACATAGATAGAAAATAACTATTGCAATTTTTAAGTGAAAATCTTCTTAAAAAAATTTAATTTACTTCTGTTGCAATAAATATTATTATAATTCTTGTTAAAATTATTTGTTTATATTATGACTGATATTTCCCGTAATTTTTTGTACGAACGCTAAAATTACGTATGTTATTTTCTTGGAAAACCACATTTCAAGGCCTTTGAAAATGAATTACGTCAGTATTTGTGTTTTGTCTTATCTTTGGGAGATATTTTTATATTAAATGACAACAATTTTATTCACTATCTTAATACTGTATACGACACGTTTTATTCATTAGAATTTCTAAAGCTGTATAAAAATTTAAAAATTGTGCCATTCTTAATCCTGTAAAATATTTCATATATTTTTAAAATATTTTGTATATATTGAAAACCGTTTCAAACATTGAACAGATGAAAACAAGAAACATTGAACAAGATGAAACAGAAAAAATACAAAAAATGAACAAAAAATTAAAACATGCAAATTAATTACGTTTTCAAGGGTATATAATTAATATTGCATGTAAAATAGGTGTTATTTCTGTCTTGTTGTATGCAAATTGCTCAACATTTACAATAAGCTATATCCAATAACTCCCCCCCACCCCCGCCAAAAAAAAAAAAAAGGGAAAAGTTTAAATTGAAAGAATAATATGTGAAAAACCAAATGAGAATCAAACATATTTAAATTCGAGCAGCAATTTCAAAATTATAAATTGAAATACTAATAATAATAGTTAAATGAATTATTAGTAATAATTAATAAAACTAAAGTTTTACATATATTACACATGGAAAACTGGTATAAGTAGCTTGATCACTAAACAAACATGTGGCTGTATGCAGTTAAATTCACAATTAATTTTTTTAATCGTATTAAATAACTGAACGATTAAATTATTTTTGGAATTGTATTTGTCATATATATATATATATATATATATATATATATATATATATTATTTATTTATTTATTTATTTATTTTTTATTTTATATATATATATATATATATTTTTTTTTTTTTGTGGCCTTTCTAAGTTACTACATGTAACTAAAAATATTTATACCAAAATAAATCTCCACTCAATGTTTTTTGAACGTCCAGTATAAGCATTAAATATAAATTATTTATGATTTTTGCCAACTGTTAAATATATAAAGCAATCAAATTTACCTTTTCTAATTGCTGTTACAGCTTTAAATGATTAAATATAGACTTGTTTTGTAGAAGAATGATATAGGCGATTTGTTGGGATAATGTATTGACAAATAATTTGAAGTTCTGTAATAGTGTAACATATATCAATTACGAAAATGTAATCAATAATGTTCTTTTTCTTTTTTTTTTTTTTTTTTAAATGTTTAGAGTAAATTTGAAATAAAGAATCCATATTAAATATAAAAAAAATAGGTCACTTTTATCATTTTATTCTTTGTGTGAGATTTTGTATCACTGAACTCGATAAGAATATTTTTATTCTTGACAGAAACAACAAAAAAAAAAAAAAAAAAAAAAATCTAAAATAATAAAATGTATTCTTTTTTAATTTAAGTTAAGAAAAATGTATAATTTTCTTATCAATTGTGAGATATAAAACTTATATAATAAAAACTTATAGAATAAAACTTATAGAATAAAATATCTGAAAGAATTGTTAATTGTAAAATTTAATTTTTGTAACAAAAGAATATCAATATCTGAAAATCAAATACTTTTTACGTACAGGAATGAATTAAGTTTGAGTACAATAAAATACCAATGTTAATTAACTACAAAAATATAAATTAAAAATATGGACTAATGGCTTATACAGAGTGGGAAAAAATCATTTATATTGTTATTTATTAGTATCTTTGTATAATTTATAAAAAGTAATATATGTATCTAGCCAGGAAATTAAAGAAATAAAAAGTATCCATTTTTCTCTTGTAAATGGATCATCTTTACTTTCATTAAAAGCTTTTAAATTCAACTAATGTAAAATACGCGTAAAACATAGTCATTCCAATCAATAACCACTTTATAAAAGTTGTGTGGGCATTCAATACGATTTTTTTCTAACTTGATTTTTAAAATACTTGCGCAAAATAATCAATAGTAATCGTGTTTCTACAATAGAAAGACATTTCCTTGTTTATTGTGTAAAATCTATGAGAATTAAAAATATATATATATGCCTTTTCAATTGGTATTATAAAAGCCTTTTCAATAAATCAATACATTGCTTTCTTTTACCGATAATAAACATCTCATGGCATGAAATTGAGGATGTTTCAAAGGAAAGAAAAACTCTTTTCACGTTAAAGGAAATCGACATTTTTTACGTGTTATTGATTTTTAAATACTTAAAATTGGTTATAAGTTTTTTTTTTTTTTTTTTTTTTTTTTCAATCAGTTTTTTCTTTTTATCTTCAGCAGCACTTGTCGTACTTATAGATTACATTTCTAGTATTAAGAAAATTTGTAAAATATTCGTGTGTAACATGTCTGAATAAAAACTTTTATAGATTGACTAGATTATGTATATATATATATATATATATATACACACATGCAAAAATAATCTGATGTGGAACTCACACGACTTTCTCTTATTCTGAAATTCAATACTATAAAGACAGATTGGAGATTAAGGGGTACACTGAGAAAAAATTCTGTAACTGACATCTAGAATCTAAATTGTGGCTCTAGAAATAATATGCTGTGTCACTCACACGACTTTCTCTTACCCTGAAATTTAATACTATAAATACAGGTTGCAGTTTACTAGGTAAGATAACGAGTACTGTTATGTAAACCTGTGTTTAACAATTCAAATTAGGCTTCGGAAGAGTTTTATATTATAATTAGTTCTGTGTGATTATTTCTGCGATAATTAATTCACCCCCCCCCCCGTTTCATTAATGCACTTACATTTATATAGAATGTAATTCGGCTATTAAAAAATAATTCGGTTTTTAAAAAATAATTTATTAAAATTATTATTTAAAAAAATTATCTTTTATGATAATGCATACGATTTCCATATTAGAGAAGTAGCATAACACTAAATATTCAAAAAAAGTCCATTTTATTCTCAATATTTAAAAAAGAAAAAAAAAAAAATTCTAAGGTTTTTTTTTTTTTTTTTTTTTTTTTTTGCTAAAAGTAAAATATAATCAATAACTTTGTTTTAAATTATCGCAGATCGATGGTTCAGCCATTCGTTTTAAAGTTATTGGCGAGCTCTTTTGAAAAATACCCATCATGAAAATTTACTCCCCTCGAGGGAGGGACTTCCTCTCCAGGGGGGGGGGAGGCGAGGCTCCTAAATACACATTTTTTTCCCTGTTGACTATCTCTATTACAAAAAATATATATTCGTTTCATTTGGTTTAGTGCAGTCTATAGATGTTAAAGTCTACTTACCTGCAATTTCCTCCATAGACGTAATGTATTAGAATTCTCTTCATTGTCCCTGTACACGAACCATTTGCTTGATCTTAACGAAAAGCTTACTGTAGCATCCTTATATGATACACATTTAGAATACGAAGTTTGAACTTTCTGCCATAATTTATTTTTGAGATATGCTGATAACAGACAGACACACACACAGACACACAGACATACACACAGTCACACAGACATACACACAGACTATTTGCTAAAAACATGATTTTCGTATTCAGGGGACCTCAGAGCATGTAAAATATAACAAAAACTCGCGTTCGAAAATTTGACCCAAAAACAATACTTTCTCTACCTTATGGGTAAAAGAAAGTAAAAATTAAATTCTAGCCCCCTTGGAAAGCGAGTTCTAGAAGCCCCTATTAGACTTCTAGAGCGTTTGCCTATATTCTCGAGGGCAAAGTTATTTAAAAATTCCTGAAAATAAATGAGACTACAAGAGGCGGGTTTCTACAACTATAATCTTGGTTTATTACCCAATTCTAGAAAATCAAGCGAGAATTTCTCGCAGTATAAATGATTCAGAATATTTAGAGTATTCAGAATATTGTTTCTCCATCTAGAAATGTGTACACTAGAAATTCTCGATAATTTCGTCTATTCAGTTTATTGTCGTGCCTTATACGCATAGCTCCAAAATCTATATTTCTAGTTAAGGGTTTTAGAAAATGGTCACTCATTCATTCTAGATAAAGGCGGTATATTATTTTTCTCA